>CAVLGL010000126.1:54364694-54964694 GCA_963668995.1 Parnassius mnemosyne
TCTAGAATGCGTGCGTTCGAAACTGTGTCGATTTCTTGTACCAAATAAGTACTGTCGTTATCGCAAGCATAGTTTTTGGCGGACCATAGCCATGTACCTTTGCACGCGACAATTTGCCTGTACCCCGTGTTCTACCGCAATGAATGCTCTCCTGGACACAAATCCTGAGTGCGATCTGTTTGCCGATGAATGGATGGCAATATTTTCTGAATGCCTGAAGTTTTATGAGGGAGTTGAATAAATATGTTGTCTTACATTAATATAATTGGTTTAAGCGTTTTAATTAAAAAATAAACAAAGTAAAGAACCAGAATCTATTTTTACTGGAAACGAGACATCTATTCTTAGTCCTTAGGGGTGATAACGCATCTGCATTTAGATAATTAATCCCGGATAGATGTAGATTTAAAAAAAAATGTAGATTTATACAGGTCACAGAATCAATCTACCAACAGGTGGACTGTGTACTCATCTCTCACCTTTATACTGTAAAATTAAAAATATATAAAGAAAAAATCCCATTAGCACCTGCAGTAAACTTAAAACGAATAATGCTACAGCTACTTTATCACTTCTGAGGACTAAGATAGTATGCCTCAAAGCCTGTAATTACATTTGCTCTTGATAACCTTCGAACCAGCACATAGCAGTGCGTGTACTGCTATTTGCCGGCAGTAATAGGTAAGAGAGTAATAGCTACCCAGATATACCCCCAGTCAAAAAAGGAGTCCTACCACCTTAAAAGGATGATCTGGATGGATCTATGAGACCAGAATAAGTTTTAATGTAAATAAATAACAAAAATGTAGAAAAACCAGACTGTAGCTATGCTAATGGTATAGAACGAATGGTTGGGCCTGACCGGGAAAGGAAACCGTTTTCACAGAATACCAGCTTAAAATAGCTGCTTGATTCTACTGAGTTTCGTATGTTTCTCTTATGGTATCTACCCACTTTCTAACCTAAACTTCTGTAACGAAAATTTAAGTAATTGTTGACTAAATTTATATATACATATTTTACCTAAAACCACTCGTGCTGTGATGAACTTAAAACAATGAAAGTAATAAATAAGATAAACCCAAGCAACATAAAATCCGAAAACTTTATTCATTGTTTAGAATTCACGTCAATCCATACATACAAATAAAAAATAAGTATCCGTCTGTAATATCAAAATAATTGCCTTTTATACGGCTCAGGAAATTACTTGAATGCAATACGATGTCTCTGTATCTCTGTCTGTTTGTATGTCTATCTGCCTATCTGTCTGTTAAGGCCAATCTTCGGAGTTTGTCAACAATCTGGGCTTATTTTTTTTCGAGAAAGTATTTTTTCTGAAATTTAAAAATTAATAAATTAAATGGTTTTTGATGATTGGATAAAGCATGTAGCGGCGGTTAAAGAATAGAGTAGAATAGGATAGGATAGGATAGAATAGATGAGAACAGAACAGAACAGGACAGGACAGGACAGAACAAAACAAAACAAGATAGAATATAATAGAATAGAATCATTTTATTCAATATAGATTTTTTTATAGGATAAGGGTGACAAACGAGCACACAGTCCACCTGATGGTAAGTGGTTGCTGCGGCCCATAGACATCTACATCTATCCTCTATTACAAATCAAAATGTAGATGCATTGTCACCTGTGAGGACTAAGATGGAATGCCTCATTTCCAGTAAAAAGGGCCTCCGGCCACCTGCACTCACCAAGCGAAACGCAGAGGTAAACCTCTACTTCACGCTGGTTTTCTGTGAGGTCGTGGTACCACCCCGGTTCGAGCCGGCCCATCCGTGCGACAGCAAAAGCTGCCGCGTGGCTCTACCACTGTCAAAATTACAGTACATAATACTTATTGAAACTCCTTTTTTAATTTTACCACTGGTTCACATAAAATTTCTGTCCTGGGAAGGATCAGCAAGAAACCTAGGGGGAATTTATATAAATCACATTTTACAATTCAATATTTTATACAATTAAAAAGCTATAGCATGCATAAAATATTTAGAAACGGCATGGTAGCGATCATCTCATTCACAGGGGTTATTATCAGTCACGTTCTCTTGAGTATGTAATAATGACACTTATTAGACAATTTTTTCCTTAATAAATAATTTAAACCTTTTGATTGATAAAGTCTGCATACTTTCTGGGACTTTGCTGTTAAGCGTGTCAACTATGACAAAATCGCTCTTTATGAGGCGATTCATGGGGGAGGCATATGGTCAGCAGTGGACTTTATAAGCTGTAATGGATGAATTGATGTTTATTAAAAAAAAATGCCGCATTAATAAAACCTACACTGGAAATACCGGTGTGGCCCTTTATAATAAATAAAACCAACCCATACTGCAGCTATATTACTAGTCTAGTTGTAGCACGAATGGGTCGGCTCGACCGGGGAAGGACCACGCTCTCACAGAATACCAGCGTAAAATAGCAGTTTAATATTAGCTGCTGTAATTTGTATGGTGAGTGTAGATAATCGGCTTTTTACTGTAAACGAGGCATTCTATCTTGGTCCTCAAGGTAACAACACATCTGAATTTTGATTCGTAATCGAGGATAGATGTAGATATCTATGGGCCACAGCAACCACTTACCATCATGTGGATCGTGTGCTCGTTTATCACCCTTATCCTATAAAAAAACATGAACATTTTTATAGTATTCTACTATTCAAGACCAGGTAGAAAGTAAAACGGTTGATTCCAAATATAACACGTTATTCCACTTCACAATTTAAATTTGTACACAATTCAATTTAACTTCACCTCTTACTGTGACGATGAGCGTTGAGCGAATGCCGCTCCCAATTTACTAATCAACATTTTGCACTATTTAACAAGGTAGGGCGTTGTTATTTCCACCTCACTCTTTTACATTAATCAAAGCATTATCCTTCCGGCTAAATTATATTACTCTATCCATTGTCCGTAATCATTAATGTAAACAACTAACGGTAATTATAGTATAGTCAAATCAAGTAACGAGTAATTCTGTTATAAACGATGATATACTAATGTAACGTTAATAATATTATTAACCTAAAAATAGTATGAGTAATTTTATTACCCCATTATAATGTGGGTGTCTTCAAGGCAGGAATAAATAGGCTGTTTTAAGCTGAGTTAGTGCACTTACCATCTTCGGCTGTATCAGCACTTACCATCAGGTGGGATAGGTGATAGTACTCAAGTACTGACTTATAATATGCAACCCGAGTTCGATGACCGTAGGCAACAATGAAGCTCTTAGTTGCATATTTGGGGAATACAATATTTCTAGGACATGTATAGCCTGCACGCATGGGAGCAGCACTGTGCACTGATAAAACTAAACACAATAATGTACGTAAAATTAGATTCATTTAATATAGACATACTTATACTAACTTACACTTACCTGATCATAGACCTCTCCTCGGGTACCGTAGTAGATCAGGGGCTAGGTGCTCACTGTATCACCACTGTATGCCCACGTGCTCAACCTCAAACTCAACCTAAGGTATGCATCTGAGAAACAAGAAAAAAAATTATACCATATAAATATTTCGAAGACGTGAAATTTGCAAACACGCATTGAGGCAGCGCAGTGGACATTTTCTTGACTTAAAACCCTCTCAGAAATGAGAAGAGGCCTGTGCCCAGTAGTATGACGTATGTAAGCTGTAAATTTACTTTACTTTACTTTAGGCCTACCCTAAGATTGTATATTGGATATTTGCCATAATTATTTTCTACTTGTTATTAGGAAGTCGCTGCTGCTCCTGGTGGTAGGTATTTGCCTATAGCGCCTCTTATGAAAACCATGGGACGCTATGGGGTATTGGAGATTCCTATGCCGTTACTACACTGTTTATGAAATAATAAGTACTCTGTAAAGGTATCTTAAACAATACACTATAAATTATGTGTTAACATTGCTGAAAATATAAAATTTTTGTAAAGGATTCTATTTTACATCATACATATATATATACAATATATATATATATATATATATATATATATATATATATATACCTTATATTTATACGTGTATTTGAGGGAAATGTTAAGTCTGCTTACACAGAACAGTACGAAAGCACAGAATAAATAATAGTACTACGCACAGAAGTTGCACTTCTATGATGTTGACTGCTTGCCGACGTTTTAATAGCCTACACAGTTATTATTAATGAGATAAATCGCGCACGCAAACGAAATAAAACCTTATGGCTGCGCGCGAGTGTCCGTATTTCTTTGCATCTTTTCTCCTTCCTACGTCATAATGGACTTTCCGTGGTTACTAAGGGCTATTAATAAAGAGTGAAAAAATAAGTAAGTTAAGATCGACCATATTTCCGTTACTATGTGAGTTCTGTGATACCCAACGCATGCAACTTGCAAGGCCATTCGTCGCGATGCTTGGCTCGGAAGAAATAGGTAACAAATAAATCCGAAATACGATCCCTAACAGAAATGTGATCGTATTTTACTTAGTTAAAAATCTAGAAAAATCTAGTAAACAAAGTTTTAATTTCAGTATTTTGTGTTAGTATAACTTAAAATATTTTAATTATAAAAGACAATTATATGTATGTAAGTGGGTACTTGGGTAGTGAAGTAAATTTCAACTAAGTTTTGTAGAAAAGTACTTAAGTATTACTTCTGTAGTTAAGTTATTACTTAATTATTTTTTCGCTATAGGTACCTATCTAACAAAAAATAAAATAAATTCACCTTTCATTATCCTTCGGTAACTTGGAAAATAATATAGCTGAATCCTTTTGTTTGCTCACTAGGCATCCATACCCATCCCCGCAACAATTATAGTAGGAACGACGTTTTGTCATTATAATTTATGAAATAGATAAATTACTGCCACCACTTATTTTTACGATTGTTTCCTGAATTGAAAGTTAGTAAAGTAACGTTTCCCTTATCACATTTTTTGCCTCATAAGTGATTTATTCCACGTAGGTATCAGCTGAAAAGAGTGGTCAGTCTATCTTTTCTTTTTATTATACGTACATTTTTCCCATTTCTTATCACTTTTAGAAAGAAATATGTGAATAGGTTTTATTCCGTTACAGCCACTGCTGAACACAAGCCTCCCCATAGATTGCCTTAATTGCCATGCTCGGCAAACGGGTTAGCAACCGCATTTTTTTATTTTTAGTCATTATTAGGAAAACGCTGCTGCCCATCTCCTTATTAGCTTCCCTCTATCACCTTTTACAACACTCACGGGATTATATGGGATAGTAAATATTCTTAAATTGCCATTACACGGTAAAATAGGTTTTGTAATAGCTTCATTATTGCTTCCGCGTCTTCGAACACAGCGGACATCGGTGAGTTTTGCGAGAGTAACGACGGCATTTAATACATTTTTATGGGTAAATCTTCATGGATACCATACTCATACCGGCTAGAATGCCACGGTGATTACCATCAGCGTATAAGAGGGGTCCTGGGATCTCCGATCGAAACGCAAACGGGGCCCCTCCAACGCTTTACTACACTAATAGCACGTCCCGGGTGCAGTAATTCCTGCCTCCAGCACCCTCGCAGTGTTAACACGATATCTAGAGACCACTTCCGAAATATCGATCTCGGGGTTTACATAACTAGGCGTTCGATGTCTAGGCGAATGTAACCCTGGAGTCCCCGTTTCTGGTAATGGAACACCGTTTTCAAAAGGAGGGTCGTGACGAACGCCTTGGCGATGTCGTCTCCGAGTGGGATCGGTCCTCTCACGACCCCGCTCAGAAGCCTCTTTCTGAATCATAACAGATTCACAGAAGGTGGCTACGGCCCTCCACGCCGAATCCCCGCTTAGCATCGCCGACACGACTGCTGGCAGTGAGAGGTTCCGTCGGATGCGGTTGACCAGGATCGTACGCTCCCGTTTCCACACTGGGCATACTGCGAGCGTATTTGAAGCGGAGTCCTGGTCCCGTCCACCTTAGTGGTGGCAGTTCATCGTCGCCTCGCGTCCGATCTTACACAGATAATCACCGAAGCAGCCGTGCCCGATAATTAGTCTGTAGGTGAGTCGTCCTGTTCGTCGCTGCATCCAGGCTTCGAAGACCGACAGGATTGCCCCAATGACGCGTATGCGTTCACAGCGCTCCTCGTCTTAAGCGCGCCATGTCGCCAGTCGTTTAATTGATTCGAGCGCCTCTTCTGGCTCACTACCACCGCTCTGACGAAGGGAACGGATTCGGACGTCTATCTTTATATTCTAACATATAAAGGAAAAAAGCGAAAAGCGAGCCAGGACTGTCGCCGCCTCAAAGGATATAGTATGGTATCCTCGTATGATCCGTATCCAATCTTCGCTGGACCGCTACAGTGGTAGATATTAGTTCTACAGCGTCGGATCGCCAGCCTTTTTGCATAAACAGGCGCTCCATAGAGAGCTACCGATCGTATAAATCCCGCATACGGAGGAAGTACGCCGCCTCTATAGGCTTTATAGGCTTAACTTTCCATATAACAATATGTCTATTTATAAAGTACATAGGAATATTTCATATTATAACATGAAAAATAGCATCCATTGCCGAACTAGGCCAAAACCTGTATTTCAACATATGGCGCCACTCCCCAGACATAATATACATAAATTATTTATTTAAATTATGGAAAATTTACAAAACCTTGTACCTCTTTTATAAGGTGCTGGTGTACGTGTGTGTGTGTGTGTGTGTGTGTGTGTGTGTGTGTGTGTGTATGTGCGTGTGCGTGTGCGTGTGCGTGTGCGTGTGCGTGTGCGTATGATTGTGCGTGTGTGTGTGCGTGTGCGCGTGCGTGTGCGTGTGCATGTGCGTGTGCGTGTGCGTGTGCGTGTGCGTGTGCGTGCGCTTGTGCGTGTGCGTGTGCGTGTGCGTGTGCGTGTGCGTGTGCGTGTGCGTGTGCGTGTGCGTGTGCGTGTGCGTGTGCGTGTGCGTGTGCGTGTGCGTGTGCGTGTGCGTGTGCGTGTGCGTGTGCGTGTGCGTGTGCGTGTGCGTGTGCGTGTGCGTGTGCGTGTGCGTGTGCGTGTGCGAGTGTGTATGTGCGTGTGCGTGTGCGTGTGCGTGTGCGTGTGCGTGTGCGTGTGCGTGTGCGTGTGCGTGTGCGTGTGCGTGTGCGTGTGCGTGTGCGTGTGCGTGTGCGTGTGCGTGTGCGTGTGCATGTGCGTGTGCGTGTGCGTGTGCGTGTGCGTGTGCGTGCGCGTGTGCGTGTGCGTGTGCGTGTGCGAGTGCGTGTGCGTGTGCGTGTGCGTGTGCGTGTGCGTGTGCGTGTGCGTGTGCGTGTGCGTGTGCGTGTGCGTGTGCGTGTGCGTATGATTGTGCGTGTGTGTGTGCGTGTGCGCGTGCGTGTGCGTGTGCATGTGCGTGTGCGTGTGCGTGTGCGTGTGCGTGCGCGTGTGCGTATGCGTGTGCGTGTGCGTGTGCGTGTGCGTGTGCGTGTGCGTGTGCGTGTGCGTGTGCGTGTGCGTGTGTGTGTGTGTGTGTGTGTGTGTGTGTGTGTGTGTTTGTGTGTGTGTATTTGTGTGTGTATGTATGTGCGTGCGTGTATGTGCGTGTGCGTGTGCGTGTGTGTCGCTGACACACACACATTGGCAAATGGGGCGGAGCATGTAGCCGTGGCCAGCCGCTCGCAGGGTGCGCCATGGCCGCATGGTTTTGGAGACTCACTTACATTGCAAGCGAATACAACTGGCCGCCACCGCGGCCGCCACCGCAAGCCGCTTCTGTGTGGGAGACGCTGAAAATATCGCAGAAACTATGTGCGAGCACTGGCTTAAAAATTTGTTGACATCTCTTCAAATCTTTTAACCATAAAACGAATATGTCCTTTGTACTCATAAAACATTTTTTTTTTATATGATTTATATGACCACTGACGATAATACGACACGTGTTTCGTCTTTACACGAGGCATCCTCAGGTGATATAGACTCTACGGTGGCTAACCGCTAAGTTACTTAGCGTACGTACGCACGTGTCGTATTATCGTCAGTGGTGTGTCTTGCGTAGTGTAGTGGTGTTGGGGGTAGCGGTGCTGGGATTAGTGGTGACGGGGATAGTGCACGCAATTGAGGGAGGGCGGGAGGTGCTCTTCATACTAGGTAAGACACATACATTTTATTTTATAACGCGGATATTTGCGAAGTAAATTTTTCTAAAAGCTTTTATAAGGGTAACAAATAAATATACAGTATACCTGATCGGAAGTGGATGCTGTGACCTATAGATATCTACATATAGATGATTAAGAATCAAAATTAAAATGTAATGTCAATCCTAAGGACTAAGATGGAATGTCTAGTTTACAGTAAAATGGTCATAGACATTTCTTAGAATATTTATTTTTTTATTTCTCAGACACGCGCGTTTTTCTACAATGTTTTACTTCACCACCGAATAAATTTCTGCCTACGGGGATCCAACCCGGGTTGTTCGCGTACTGTTACATTTACAGCAAGCGCTTAGCCCCTAACCTACAACAACCCTTAACTGTAAGAATCTACAATATTTTTATTTATTTATGTTTCGTCAAGATTAGATATGTACATTTAATATACGTGGTAGAGTGATGCTGCAGCTATATTATGGTTGTAGCGCTAATGGGCCGGCTCGATCGAAGAAGACCCATGCTTCACAAAATACCAGCGTAAAATACCAGTTTAATGCTGCTGTTTCGTATGGTGAGTGTAAAGAACGGGAGACCTTTTTTACTCGAAAGGGGTGGTTTAAGAAATCAAAATTAAGATTAAGAATCAAAATGCGTTATCTGCATTTTGATTCTTAATCGTGATTAAATGTATATGGGCCACTGAATCCACTTATCATCAGATGAACTGTGTGCTCGTTTATCACCCTTACTCTATAAAAAAATATTATATAAATGGACGGTGATCAAAAAACAGTTATGGCTCCCCCACATGAATGACGGAATATCAGTGACAGGAAATAATAGCGGCGCTTATTCACTTGTCATCTCACAATAATATTTAACCGTAGGCCCTGTGAAATCGTGGGGGTCATATTATTACAAAAGAAATTCAGCCGAACCCAGATATTCAGGCATCGCTTATTGCCGGTGTGCATTTTCTAATGGCTGGTTTACATTATCTTAGTCTTTTAGGAGAGTACGTAAGTAGTAACGTGTATACGGTAACTTTTAGTGATTAGTACTACAAGCTTTAATACGTTTCCCGTCTTTCGCTTTTTATTTTTGTTTAGAGCTGGAAGGTGACAATTTAACTACTATTAAATTCAAGGTGAGACTGAACATGAGCAGTTTTATCTATACTAATATAATAAAGAGAAAAGCGAATTTTTTAAGTGCAAGTATAATATGTAATCTGCAGAACCACTGCACCTATTTAAAAAAATCTTTCTCCATTTGAAAGATAAATTATTCCAGAGGGACATAGCTATGTCATTTAACAGTGGTAGAGCCACGCGGCAGCTTTTGCTGTCGCACGGATGGGCCGGCTCGAACCCGGGTGGTACCAAGACCTCACAGAATACCAGATTGAAGTAAAGGTTTACCTCTGCGTTTCGCTCGGTGAGTGGCCGGAGGCCCTTTTTACTGGAAACGAGGCATTCAATCTTAATCCTCACGGGTGACAACGACTCTGCATTATGATTCGCAAACGAGGATAGATGTAGATGTCTATGGGCCGCAGCAACCACTTACCATCAAGTGGACTGTGTGCTCGTTTGTCACCCATATCATATAAAAAAAATGTATTATAAGTCATCATTATCATTATCATTACAGCCCTTTACAAGTCCACTGCTGAACATAGGCCTCCCCCAAAGAATGCCACAAAGCACGGTCCTGAGCCACCTGCATCCATCGACTTCCTGCATGTCTTACCAGGTCGTCACTCCATCTCGTGGGGGGACGCCCTACACTTCGCCTACCGGTACGAGGCTGCCACTTGAGACCCTTTCTTCCCCAACGGTTGTCGGTTCTTCGAGCTATATGGCCGGCCCACTGCCACTTCAGCTTACTAATCCGTTGGGCTATGTCGGTTACTCTGGTTCTACTGCAGATATCCTCATTTCTAAGTTTATCACGCAGAGAAACTCCAAGCATAGCCCTCTCCATAGCTCGCTGAGCGACCTTGAGCTTCCTCATACGGCCAGCAGTGAAGGACCACGTCTCAGTTCCATAAGTCATCACTGGCAGCACGCACTGCTTGTACAATTTCGTTTTCAGGTTTTGAGGTATGTCTGACGAGAAGATGTGTCGTAGCTTCCCGAACGCTGCCCAGCCGAGTTGAATCCGTCGATTGACCTCTCGGTCGAAGTTGGACTTACCTAATCGGACTATTTGTCCCAGGTAAACATACTCGTCAACAACTTCGAGCTTAGTGCTCCCAACAACTACCGGCATAGGTGTGACATAGACATTGAACATGATCTTTGTTTTGTCCATGTTCATCTTAAGACCTATCCGTTGGGAAACACTATCGAGGTCATTGAGCATAGTGCTTAGGTCCTCCAGCGATTCTGCCATAAGGACTATATCGTTGGCAAATCGAAGGTGAGTGACATGACGTCACCCTGTCTTACACCTCTCTGCAATTGGATAGGTTTCGTACTCTGGTTCTGTACTCGGATAGCCATCGTAGCCCTACTGTACAAGCACTTCAACACTTCGATATACCGACAGTCATCTTGGCACCGCTGAAGGGACTGCAGCACCACCCAAATTTCGACGGAATCAAAGGCTTTCTCATAGTCCAAATACGCTAGACATAGTGGCAAATTGTACTCTTCGGACTTCTGTACAATTTGCCGAAGGGTATGTATGTGGTCTATGGTGCTAAAGCCCTTTCAGAAACCGGCTTGTTCGGGAGGCTGGAAGTCATCAAGTCTGCGCGCGAGACGATTCGTAATGACTCTCGAAAACAGCACGTAGACGCGGCTCAGAAGGGAAATCGGTCTGTAGTTCTTCAAGAGAGCGTTGTCACCTTTCTTGAAGAACAAGACCACCGCACTTTTGCTCCACGCCTCCGGTGTAATGCCACCATGGAGGACGGAATGAAAGAGCCTCTGAAGGACTTCAAGTACCGGTTTTCCACCCGCTTTCAGAAGCTCCGCTGTAATTCCATCCTCTCCTGGGGCCTCACCGTTTTCAAGGAGCTGGAGAGCCATTCTAATCTCGCTCAGACTGACGTCCGGGATATCTTCGGATTAGTGTCGGATGAGACTCGCTCTTGGATCGTTACTCACACTTGCGTTTGGCTCCAACGATGCCGTGTACAGCTGCCCATAGAACCTCTCAATCTCACTCAAAATCGCAGGTGTCCCGGAAACGATGCTGCCACATTCTGTCTTCAGCTTTGACAGGTGGCTCTTTCTGGCAGACAGATCTCTGGCAAATACTTTGGAGCCTTGGTTCCGCTCGATCGCTTCTTCTATACGAGCTGTATTGAAATGGCGTAAGTCCCGACGCATGCATTTGGAGATCTGTCTGTTCAGATGCCTGTATGCTGTCAAGTCTGTTGATGAATGCAGCTTCATCTCCCGTCTAACAGCCATGAGATAAAGAGTGTGATCGGAGAGTTTTTGTGTTCTTCTGCGGCGGGTCTTGCAGAACTTAGCTCCAACCGCATGGACAGTTTCCACGAGCTTGTCATTCATATCGTCCACTTCATTGCAGTCTTCTAGGCACTGAAAACGTTTTTGTAACTCGAGCTAAAGGGTTTCGGGACTTTGGATTAGAGCACGAGGGGGACGGAGCGTTGACCTTATTAGACGGGACCTCTCCAACTTAACGTTTAGGTTCAGTGTGCCTCTAACCATTCGGTGATCGCTACCAGTTTTCACCCTCGCGATCACGGAGACAACACTGAACAGTTGCCGTCTGGTCGTCATAATGAAGTCAATCTCATTTTCTGTCGAACCGTCGGGGCTCGACCAGGTCCACTTCCTGTGGGGCCGCTTCTGGAAGAAACAGTTCATCATAAAGAGTCCCTCTTTCTCCATGAAGAAGGCCAGCTGCTGGCCCCTTGGGTTCCGTTGCCCTATTCCAAATTTCCCTACTTTCAGCTCACCGTTCTCTCTTGTGCCTTGTTTTGCATTGAAGTCTCCCATAAACACCGTATATTGGGGTTTGGAGGAATGCATGGCTCTAGAGATATCCTCATACATTTCCTCCACCTCCTCATCGGGGTGTGCCGAGGTTGGTGCGTAAACCTGTATGACCTTCAGCGAATACCGCTTGGTGATTCTGAGTATAAGGTACGCAACCCTCGTCGACACACTCCCGATCTTTACAACGTTGTTAACGAGAGACTTGTGGACGATAAATCCGACACCTCCTTGGGACAGATGGTCGCCCTCCCGGTGACAGAGCAAGTTGCCGGATTCGAGGATTACCGTGTCCTCCCCCTCTCTTCGGACTTCGGATAATCCTATAATATGCCAGCGCAACTTGTCTATCTCTTCTTCCAGCTCCACGATCTTCTCGTCGTGCGTCGTGCGTGTGTTGTACGTTGCCAGGTCGAGTCGTCTAAGGTGGCAACCGAACCTCCACCGGAGATTCTTAGCACCCCGTGCCCCGCCGTTACCATGGTCGCCACCGTAGCCAGGAATAGCGGGGCCGCCGGGGACTGGGGGCCGTCTCTTTGTTACATTCATAGTTGCCACGCTTGGCGAGCGGGTTGGCAACCGCAGTTTTTTTATTGTAATTTTGGCTACTATCAGGAAGATGCTGCTGCCCATCTCCTGCCTGTTTCCCTTTGTCGCCTTTTACGACACCCACGAGAGGATATGGGGTAGTGCCACTACACGGCACATTTTCGTTTATGGTTAAAAGATTTTATTATGAGTACAAAGGACATATTCGTTTTATGGTTAAAAGATTTGAAGAGATGTCAACAAATTTTTAAGCCAGTGCTCGCAAGTAGTTTCTGCGATATTTTCAGCGTCTCCCACGCAGAAGCGGCTTGCGGTGGCACACGCACACGCACACGCACACGAACACGCAGACGCACATGCACACGCACACACACACACACACACACACACACACACACACACACACAAACACACACACACACGTACACCAGCACCATATACAAAAGAGTTACAAGGTTTTGTAAATTTTCCATAATTTAAATAAATAATTTATGTATATTATGTCTGGGGAGTGGCGCCATATGTTGAAATACAGGTTTTGGCCTAGTTCGACAATGGACGCTATTTTTCATGTTATAATATGAAATATTCTTATGTACTTTATAAATAGACATATTGTTAACTGATATATATATATGGAAAGTAAAGCCTATAAAGCCTATAGAGGCGGCGTACTTCCTCCGTATGCGGGATTTATACAATCGGTAGCTCTGTATGGAGCGCCTGTTTAGGCAAAAATGCTGGCGATCCGACGCTGTAGAACTAATATCTACCACTGTAGCGGTCCAGCGAAGGTTGGATACGGATCATACGAGGATACTACACTATATCCTTTGAGGCGGCGACAGTCCTGGCTCGTTTTTCGCTTTTTTCCTTTATATGTTAGAATATAAAGATAGACGTCCGAATCCGTTCCCTTCGCCAGAGCGGTGGTAGTGAGCCAGAAGAGGCGCTCGAATCAATTAAACGACTGGCGACATGGCGCGCTTAACTCGAGGAGCGCTGTGAACGCATACGCGTTATTGGGGCAATCCTGTCGGTCTTCGAAGCCTGGATGCAGCGATGGACAGGACGACTCACCTACAGACTAATTACCGGGCACGGCTGCTTCGGTGATTATCTGTGTAAGATCGGACGCGAGGCGACGATGAACTGCCACGACTAAGGACGGGACCAGGACTCCGCTTCAAATACGCTCGCAGTATGCCCAGTGTGGAAACGGGAGCGTACGATCCTGGTCAACCGCATCGGACGGAACCTCTCACTGCCAGCAGTCGTGTCGGCGATGCTAAGCGGGGATTCGGCGTGGAGGGCCGTAGCCACCTTCTGTGAATCTGTTGTGATTCAGAAAGAGGCTTCTGAGCGGGGTTGTGAGAGGACCGATCCCACTCGGAGACGACATCGCCAAGGCGTTCGTCACGGCCCTCCTTTTGAAAACGGTGTTCCATTACCAGAAACGGGGCCTCCGGGGTTACATACGCCTAGACATCGAACGCCTAGTTATGTAACCCCCGAGAACGATAATTCGGAAATGGTCTCTAGACATCGTGTTAACACTGCGAGGGTGCTGGAGGCAGGAATTACTGCACCCGGGACGTGCTATTAGTGTAGTAAAGCGTTGGAGGGGCCCCGTTTGCGTTTCGATCGGAGATCCCAGGACCCCTCTTATACGCTGATGGTAATCACCGTGGCGTTCTAACCGGTATGAGTACGGTATTCATGAAGATTTACCCATAAAAAACCCATAAAAAATGTGAATCTGTTATGATTCAGAAAGAGGCTTCTGAGCGGGGTCGTGAGAGGACCGATCCCACTCGGACACGATATTGCCAAGGCATTCGTCACGACCCTCCTTTTGAAAACGGTGTTCCATTACCAGAAACGGGGACTCCGTGGTTACATTCGCCTAGACATCGAACGCCTAGTTATGTAACCCCCGAGATCGATATTTCGGAAGTGGTCTCTAGACATCGTGTTAACACTGCGAGGGTGCTGGAGGCAGGAATTACTGCACCCGGGACGTGCTATTAGTGTAGTAAAGCGTTGGAGGGGCCCCGTTTGTGTTTCGATCGGAGATCCCAGGACCCCTCTTATACGCTGATGGTAATCACCGTGGCATTCTAGCCGGTATGAGTATGGTATCCATGAAGATTTACCCATAAAAAAGGTATTAAATGCCGTCGTTACTCTCGCAAAATTCACCGCTGTCCGCTGTGTTCGAAGACTCGGAAGCAATAATGAAGCTATTATAAAACCTATTTTACCGTGTAATGGCGATGTAGGAATATTCACTACCACGTATAATCCCGTGAGTGTTGTAAAAGGTGATAGAAGGAAGCTAATAAGGAGATGGGCAGCAGCGTCTTGCTAATAATGACTATAAATAAAAAAATGCGGTTGCTAACCCGCTTGCCGAGCATGGCAATTGAGGCAATCTATGGGGAGGCTTGTGTTCAGCAGTGGCTGTAACGGAATAAAACCTATTCACATATTTCTTTTTAAAACTGATAAGAAATGCGAAAAATGTACGTATAATAAAAAGAAAAGATAGACTGACCACTCTTTTCAGCCGATACCTGCGAGGAATAAATCACTTATGAGGCAAAGAATGTGATAAGGGAAACGTCGTTACTTAACTTACTTTCAATTCAGAAAACCATCGTAAAAATAAGCACCGCTACTCCTAACACCACTACGCTAGGCAAGACACACCACTGACGATAATACGACACGTGTTTCGCGTCTACACGAGGCATCCTCAGGTGATATAGACTCTACGGTGGCTAACCGCTAAGTTACTTAGCGTACGTACGCACGTGTCGTATTATCATCAGTGGTGTGTCTTGCGTAGTGTAGTGGTGTTGGGGGTAGCGGTGCTGGGATTAGTGGTGACGGGGATAGTGCACGCAATTGAGGGAGGGCGGGAGGTGCTCTTCATACTAGGTAAGACACATACATTTTATTTTATAACGCGGATATTTGCGAAGTAAATTTTTCTAAAAGCTTTTATATAATGGATTTCCGCAATGTAACGCCTGATTCTATTAATTATGTTACCCTTATTCTATAAAATAAAAATGAATACATGTGAAGTCCGTCACCACGCAATGTGACAGCGCTGTGAACATTTTCTTACCCTAAAAATGCCCTCAGAAAGTGTCTGTGTCGTAGTGTTGAAGTAGATATGCTGCCACTACGTAAGGCAAGCCGACAGCGACTGGATAAAGCCAAAGATCTGGCTAAGTGGCACGCTTGGCACAGGTTTATTATATCTAATATATAAAAAATAATATTTGTGTGTTCAAACCTTATGCGCTGCCATACCGTTCATCAGATTGCGGAAAAAGTTTGTCAACCAACTAATTGCACTTGCGCGAAGGTAATAGGTATGCTAACAGTAGGTGGCGCGCGTATCGTACCGAAAAGTTTATTTGATAGTTATGTATCATTCTTACAACTTCAACTAATGTACTCCTATTATCATACCTAACTAAACTTTATAACTCATTCATATAATGATTTCATATATTTACGCTAACACTACACATTGAATAAAACTATTTTTACGTACTTTATCGCGCTAAATTATACTTATTTTTAATTTCCGGCGTTTCGGGTGATTTAGAACATCCATGGTCACGGGGTGACTGAGGTGATTGACGTCCCGATGTCAGAGTTAATCCGGAGTACCTTCAGCTTTTTTGTTAAAGCTACCTCTTCCGATTATTTTCCTATAGTTTGTTTGTTTTGTGCTTTTGTAGTTACCATAAAGCATAAATCCGTTGTAAATGCATATACAAATAAATAAATAAAAATACATAAATACTAACATATGTAAGTAAAAATGGCATTTAAAAGAATTGAACCCTCCTCAAGATAAAGCAAAATGTAGCGTTTGACGTTTCTAAAAGAAACTTTTACTTCATCTGACTTCTTTCAAGTTTTTCGTGGCGGATTCCGGGAAAAAAAACGCTGGAATAATTTGTCAACGTGTGAGTGCCCTTTTCAATTCGGCGCGTAGACGTTCATATCCGGATATAATTAGCTCTTGTCAACTCATGATGCATCTCATTTCGCTCCTTTTGATTTGGCTTCGAGGGAGCCTTACTTTTTCGTTTTTCTTAAAAAGTTTATAGCAAACACTCGTAAAACTAGACTTGATGTATGTAGTTTTTGAAACTTCCTTACTTTTGAGCTGTGTTTATAGTTTCAAGTATCTAGCTCATTGGGAAGCTATTTTAATATCGGTTAGAAAATTTTGATCGAACAGTCAAAATATGATTGGTATATCCAATTGTGCATGCCTTTTTTTATAGGAAAGGGGCAAACGAGCATGCGGCTTATCTGATGGTAAGTGACTACCGCCGCCCATGAACAACTGCAACACCAGGAGAATCGCAGATGCGTTGCCGGCCTTTTAAAAAGGAGTAGGCTTATTTCTTGAAAGTCCCTAAGTCGTAACGGCCACGTCACCCTGGGATACTGTTTATTCCGACAGGGAGCGGTCACACATAATTGCATCTACAATCGAACGCTTCCGTCGAAACCCAAACTGGTTATCAGCCAAATCGGGACTAACGCGTGACAGTTGGCTATTGAGCCGAGTGGCAACTATTCTCTCGAACAATTTGCCAATCTCGTCCAATAGGCATATGGGGCGGTATGCAGAGGGGGAATGAGTGGCCCTACCCTCCTTCTTCAAGAGAACTAGGGCCCGTCTTGGGATTCCGTTGGGCTCCGGTGCTTTGTTCCGGACTTTTAAGTGGCTAACGGCTCGGTCCAGCTCCTCGACAGTCGCCCCCATTTCATCTTGGTACTCCCATGAAGACGGCAGGTGACCTGCGAGACTTAACCGGTCCTCTGGGAAGAGCGGGCCGTCCGTTCACACGGAATTGCTCAGAGACCCTACAAATCTGTAATTTGGCATAGATATAGACATTAATCACGCCTATAAAACTGTGAAAACGACTTAGATGCATTACTAACATTAGCTTTACTTTTTCATTTGCGATATAGACAGGGTATTATTATCAAAATCGATTGTTTTAATCTCTTTTGAATTTTTTTCCCTATAAGGCTGATTTGAAAATAAGTCCTACAGTTACGATCTTCCTATTGGAACTATTTTAGTCATTATAGCCGCTAAACCGCGAACTCACTTATTATGCTCATTATCAAAGAAGCACACGTATTGTGACAGGCAAATACGGAAGCCTAAAAAGCCAGCATGATTGCAGGCTTTGAGATATTTTATTTATTTATTTGTGTGCTTGTGCTTGACTGCAATTCCACCTGGTGGTAAGTGCAAGTGTTAAGGCGCCAAGTGCGTGTCGGGTCATACACAAGGAAGAAGACATTGTGCGTCGCCCGACACGTACTTGGCCAGGATTTTACCTATCAAAACGGCACACAGCAGTGTGTGTTCTACTGCTTGGCTGCAATAGGAAAGAAGTCTGCTTACGACAGACCATTCAGTATTCCTAGAAGATCCGGATCGAGAGTCTTACTACTACTAGACTACTAATAAGCAGCCTCGCAATATGGTCGTTCGTCACCATCAGGGTGATCAGCAATTGGTTGCGTGATTAGAGGATAGGCGGGCGTTTCGAAGCGGTTTGTTATTAATTTAATACCAAGAGGCTGCGTGCGTCAGGTGGTGACTGGTTGCATGTTTTATTGCATGACGCAGTTGCTCGCTTCTTCAATGGGGAGTGGTTGAGTTCGCAAAATTTATAAATAGCAGGTGTTTTGGCTTGCCGCTCACTTAGCGGTCAGCCAACGCAGAGTCTACTTTACCTGAGGATACCTCGTGTAGAAGCAAAACACTTCTTGTATTATCTTCGGTGTTGTATCTTTCCTAGTGTAGTGGTGCTGGGAATAGTGGTGACGGGGATAGTGCAGGCAATTGAGGCAGGGAGGGCGAAAGGTGCTCTTTAAACTAGGTATATAAGCCAATTTTGTGTATAGGCAAAGTAATTTTTACTGACTTTGAATTAAACTTATCCTGATATATTTTTGAGATCAGAAGTGGAATCCCATGATAATTTACCTATAAGTAATTGTTTCAAAATTTAATTGTCATGAGTGTAGATGTACTCGTAACTGGCGGTCCACCACTGTGCGGTTTACCAGAAGTTTTTTCCTCGCACAACTTCCTCATTGAATCGACTTCAAGGAAAGTGCCTACTCTTTTAATGCCAGCGACTTATTAAGAAAATTTAATAAGAGTTATTAATAATCTATATGGAATGAAAAATTATTCTATTTTCTACCGTTGCTGTTTCTTTTGATAAGTGACGAGCAGCGAAAATTGCTTTATTGGTATCCAGGAATTTAATTTCTTTATAATTTCGGAAATCTATTATATAAATTACTTATTTTTCGTCCCTCTCAATATTTTTTTGCTACAAAATATGAAATGTCTAGCCCTTTAATTTCATAGTCATTTTTATATTATGTTTAGATATTAGAAAGTAATTAGCTAAGATTCGCGTAATAAAACAAAATGTGCGTCTTACTTAGATTGGAAATCACCTTAGGCTTTCCCTCAATTACGTGAACTATCTCCGTCACCACTAAATGGACCTCAGGATGACGACGCATCTGCGTTTTGAATCATAATAATTGAGTTGTCTATGGGTCACAACATTCACTTTCACTTACAATCAGGGGGAAGGAACATTAGCTGCGTTGGATCGCACATTCATAGTTGTAGCAACTTGCTACAACTATGAATGTGCGATCCAATATATAAACACAGCGCTTAAACTTATTATTTCATATTTAAGTAATAAAATGTAGAAAGTTATTATCAATGGTAAAAGTTCTTCCGGGTCACCTGTACTAATGGGTGTCCTTCAGGGCTCGATTCTCGGCCCATTCCTATTTCTAGTGTATATTAATGACTTACCTTCTATTGTAGAGGATAATCATGATATAGTATTATTTGATGAGGTTACTTATTTGATTTTAAACTTAAACTTCAATCATTTAAATGTGACGAAGTGAATAATGCTATATCAAAATTAGTCCATCGGTTTTACGTTAATAATCTACATTTAAACGGAAATAGAACTAAATGTATTGTTCAAAAAATCTGGGTACCAATATGTGTTGTTCCAAAAAAATCTGAGCACCAATGTGTTTTTAAATGGGGAAGAATTAAGCCCTGTTGAATCCACTGTTTTTCTTGGCATTACTCTTGACACAAAGCTTCAGTGGGGCCCCTATATATTATCCAAACTAGCAAGCAGACTAAGTTCTGCAGCCTATGCTGTAAAAAAGATTAGAGGTCTCACTAGTGTCGAGACAGCCAGATTATTTTATTTCAGTTATTTCCATAGCATAATGTTTTATAGGATTTTGCTATGGGGAAATACGGCTGATTCAGAAACTATTTTTGTTTTACAGAAGAGGGCCATTAGAGCTATTTACAACCTAAAACCGAGAGAGTCTCTTAGAGATAAAATTAAAGAAATAAATATATTAACTTTGGTCTCTCAGTGTACTCGTATTTACTAAAATATAATGTATGTTCACAACAACAAAGGTAGTTTTAGTAAAAAAAGTGATATACATTCTGTAAACACTAGGAACAAACACAAGCTAGTGATACCAGTTTCTCGACTCCATAGAGTCAGTAATTCATTCTTGGGGCAATGTATACGCTATTACAACAACGTCTCGGAAATTGTACGGGCTTTCTCTATTACCAAGTTTAAATGTCTAAACTAAACCAAAATCCATTGCGGCAAGTGCTCGGAGCGGACGTGTCTGTAATTTCGTCACTAAATTATTGAATACTTAAACCGATTAGTCAAAGTTAACTGCATCCAATCTATAGTGTGCTAGTGTATACTGTTAAATGCGTTACTAAGTGCGTCAAACGACATAATCGTCTTGAAGAAGAAATTCAAACCTGAATGAGTGTTTCCTTCACCCTCTTTAGTAAAAGAAACGGGCTGCGACTCAAAAAATAATTCATCTCATTCACTCCATTCTACCAACCTATATTGACACTGTCTGCGCAGGTACGCATACCATCCATCTATTAACTTATTAATATGTCTGTACAGCGTTCACCAACTAAGCGACCTATTAAGGATACTGATAGCAATAGAAACGAGGCAAACACATTCCGCAGTGAACCTGAACCCCAACCTGATTTGCGGCAATTAACATCATCTCACACAGAGACAAGACAGGTCACCTCAAGAAAAAAAAACAACCTGATGATGACCTGTCTCAAAAGTTTGATAAGTTTGAAAATAAGATAATGGTGATGCTGTCTACAATGTCCCAAGTTCAATCTGATAAATGAGATAAAATATCTCAGGAGGTATCGTTAATAACAGACCTGGTTGCCCAACTTAGGTCTACTACTACGCAATTAGTTACAGAACAAAATAGACTTAATCAAGAACTGGTAAATGTAGAGAAGTTTAAAACAGCCGTAGAGCAAAAAATCGAAACCATCAAAAGTGACCTTGGAAACCTAAAAGCAGCAATCGAAAAGCCAAATTCTGATGGTCTTACTTCGAGTTTCTCTAAGCCATCTTCAAACCTTACATCATACGAAAAAATGATCAATGAAATCCAAGAACGTTAATGGAGAGAAAAGAATGTAATTCTAAGTGGAATCATCGAAATTAATTCCAAAGATTTGTTGGTGAGATTGGACCACGATAAAAAAGAAGTACAAAGAATAACAAAACTCGCATTTCCTGACTGCCCTGAGCCTATAAAAGCCATGAGGTTTGGAAAATATAGCTGTGACAAATCTCGACCCATAAAAGCTTGTTTTTCCTCATCTGACACAGCTAAATTAATATTACGTAACAAATCTAATATATACAATGTGGAAACTAACATAAAATGCTATTCCGATCAGACGCATCTACAAAATAAACTTATGGACGATAGACGAACTGAGCTGAAACGCCGTATAGACGCAGGAGAGCGGGGTCTCACAATTAAGTTCATTCGAGGCCTTCCGCAAATTGTCCAAGATTATCCAAAATACAGAGACAATGACAGCAACTTAACATGTAGCAATATCACATACCAACTAACAAACACACATTTCAATATCATTAATGATGGGAAATCGCTTAAATGCCTATATGAAAATGTACGAAGCATTATTAAACTAGGCAAATTAGATGAGCTTAAATGCATAATACATTCCATACCTCGAACAATACACGTAATAATAATGGCTGAAACCTGGATAAAATGTGAATCGGAAGCAGAAAGCCTAACTTTACAAGGTTATACACACTTCTACAACTTTAGAACAACAGGAAGAGGAGGACGTGTGTCCATCTACGTGCACAATAGTCTGACCCACAACCACATAGGAGACCTTTGTGAATACGACAACCACTACTTATGGGTTCATTTAAACATATTTTCTATTGATATCGGAGCTATCTATAAACCCGAAAGAACGAAAAACACTGACTTTCTAGGAACTTATTCACAACAATTACTGAAACGGAAACGAGCAGTTGTGTTTGGAGACTACAACTTGAACTTACTAAACAATAACCAAACAACTGTCAAATACAAACAAATGCTATAAGAAAGTGGGTATAGCTTACTTAACTAAATATACCATAAATACTGCACGCGTGAAACATCCAATTCAAAAACCATTCTAGAACATGTTAGAACAAACCTGCAAAACCATAATTTTCATCTTGCTATTGTACAGTCAGCAATGACCGACCACAAACACATTTACCTAGAAATTCACAAATTTAAACCAGAGAAGCCTTAAAAGACTGTGTATGAAGCCATTAATTACAATAAATTAAACGAAACTGTAAAGCAATGCCTATCCGATTGTTATGAACCGAAATTTGAAGAACTATATACAAAACTTTATGAAGCTCTCAAACGTAGCAAGATCAAGAAAACGAAAATTCAAAACCCACCACGATCAGACTGGATAAATAATGATATTTTAGCAGCTATCGATAACAGGAACCGATTATGGTGTTCTTACTTGAAGACATCACCAAATCAAGTCAACGAACAACATCTTTTATCAGTGAAAAACAATGTAAAGAAAAAGATCCAAACTGCAAAAAGTGAATATTACCACAAGGCTTTTAAAAATTGTGACAAAAAGCATCTCAAGGTATGGAATCTCATTAACTCCTTATGTTCTAATAAACCAAAACTTAGCAGCGCTCTCGAAACTCGAAACACATTTAGGTACTATTACTGAATTAACTGATATATGTAATCACTTTAATACTTTCTCCTCTCAAATAGGCTCCACTCTTGCCAGTAAAATCCCACATAAGTATCACGATAATTTCACCAACACTTATTTATATAACAAGCAAATAGATATCAAAACTAAGGAACTTACACATTATACTTCTACTACAACAGATGAAGTCAACAAAATCATAGATAATTTAAACTCAAATACAAGTACTGGTCTCGATGGTTTAACATGTAAAGCTTTCATATCTATAAAACCTCTTATCTTGGAAAAAATTACATGCTCTATAAATAATTGCTTAAAAAGGGGTTACTTTCCTGATTCCTTAAAATTGGCGAAAGTTAGCGCAATATTTATATCAGGTAGCAAAACAGATCCAGGAAACTATCGCCCCATCTCAATACTTCCAGTACTCTCAAAAGTATTTGAAAAAGTTCTCTACAATCGCTTGTATAACTATTTAACATCGATTGACTTAATTAATACCAAACAATACGGCTTTCGCTCCAAATCAAACACTCTTTCGGCCTGTATAGACTTAGTTACCAATCTAAAAAGCAATACAGATAAAAAGCAAATAGTTCTTGGAGTTTTTATCGATTTGAAAAAAGCTTTTGATACAGTAAGCCATAAATTACTTCTAAACAAATTATTTAATATCGGTATCAATGGAACTGCGCTCAGTATGCTTCAGTCTTACCTCTCTGATAGGTACCAGATAGTTAAAATTCTCAATAATCACAGTACACCTCAACTTATCACTTACGGGGTACCATAGGGCTCTATTCTTGGGCCCCTTCTATTTATCATCTACATAAACAATATTCACGAACTAGGTTTAGCTGGTGATGTGACATTATACGCTGACGATACTAGTCCCTTTTACTTTGGTGATAATATACAAACAATATTTAAAAAATCTCAGAACAACCTAAATTTGCTAACTACATGGTTTGAGTACAACCTGTTAACTATAAACGTATTCAAGACCAATTATATGATTTTTTGCGCCTAGAATAAGAACATTTCTGAATGCCCAATGCTATATATCAATAGTGACCCGCTTTCGAGGGTAGAATCTGTAAAATATCTCGGACTTATTCTTGATAGTCAAATTACTTGGAAGCCTCACATAGAGAAAATCCAATCAAAACTTTCTGCCCTTATGGGTAGGCTTCGGCATACTATTCCTTGTTTTCCAAAATGTGTCTGCTACACTATATAAGGGGCTCAACTGCAAAAACAAATTTAAAACAATTGCAAATATCCCAAAGTAGAATAATTAAGTCCACATACACTACACTACAGCAGTTAGTTAGATAAATAAACATAAAAATAAAAAATTAAATACATAATATAAACTTTTGAACAATACATTAATAATATAATCTAATATCATAATATTCAGGGATTTAATACATTCAATTACAAAAAAATCTAGTAAATTACGATTATCTGAAACTGTGCAAAATGTTTAATAATATTTTACTTTACACATTCAATAAGTTTAACCAATAAATATAGATACAATAAAAAGCCTACTACAACATATTAATAATATAATCAAATCTAATAGTAATGATATAATATAATGTCACTTCATAATTTCTTTTATAATAATTTCAAATTTAGTATTTCTAATAAATTAATGATTTTAAATACAATATGAATAATCTAAATACCTAAATAATATTATCTCATATAAATACGGATTCAATAATTAAGTTTTAAATGCAGTATAATCTAATTTTAAATAAGATCGTCTAAAATTGAAATAAATCTTAATATTCCACGCATATATTAACTACTTAATATATGCTAGATAGAAATTTATGATAGTAATAGATGTGCTTCGATTTTTGACATGTAATAAGACGATAGCTGTTTGCTATACTCAATGTTTAACAATATTATAAAGTGTGCAATGTTTTGAATTTGTCGATGTTATTGTTTTCAACTTACCCACATTTTTATTTTTATTTTATGTCAATCTGATTTTGAAATGTAATTGTCAATGCTCTTACAATAAGATATCATATCACTCAATGATAAAATAATGTCGCTCCAGCATTTGTTCACATGTAAACATACGTATCTATTTAAAGTCAATCTTGTATTTCTCAGACAACTGAATGTTTTATTCTTATGAGAAATAAATTTCTTAAACCAGAAATGTTTTGTTAAGTTGAAACTGTATAAAAAGGGATATTATAGTAAAAATTAATACATGGTTGATAATAACCCCTGGGAATGAGGTGGTCGCTTCCAAGCTGTTTCTAAAATAAATTTTGTACTTATATAGTTTGTACAACCACTTATGTAAAATTTGCTTTAAAAAAAGTCTCGCTGGGTTTCTTGCTGGTTCTTCCCAGGACAGAGGTTTTTTTTTCGATACAGTGGTACCTATAGTAAAAAATGACTTTCAATTAGAATTACACATGTGATTTAATTGAATCAAAAATTATTCTATTCTATTCTATCTTAAAGAATTGGTCCTGGATGCAAAAAAAAAGGCCAAGTCCACCCTCCCAACATGAATATGCTGATAGCCGAAAGTACCAAATCAGTCACCTGGTTATTCCTCAATCGAAGCAAACATGCTGCCGTCAATCATAATCATCATAAAAAATATTTGACACACTGCAAAAAATGGGATGTTGAAGTGTCAATGGTTTTGAAAGATCATTCATAAATAATGTTCTTAATCTATAGTGACCTAATAAAACACACTTTTTACGCATTTCTCGATTATTTTTACGATTACATGCTACTTTGTCATATGATCTTTTATTTCCCCTTATCATCCTACTGTCCTACATATAGGACGGCTGTTTCTCTTACAGTTAATATTTTTTCAGCATTTTATTTTATGTTACATAAGATCTATAAAACCAAATAATGTTAATATTTTCAAAGTTTTCAGTAAATGATAGTTTCAGGCTTACCTGGGTTAATGCCTTATGGCATTCTCTATGAGTCAACCATATTTCATGTTAGTATGGTGAAGAAATATTTGCGTATTGTGGTCAATTCATAACATATACCTGGGGTGATTCGAGCTTCTTGAGATAAATTCTATGGTTATCAAATGAAATTCAGGACTTGTTTCTTTTTTTACAGAACAAGCGTGACAAACGACGACTCTGACCTCATAACGGTAAGTGGATACTGTGGCCGGTAGAAATTCACATCTTTTCTCGATTATGAATCAAAATGCAGATGCGTTGTCACCCTCGAGGACTAAGAATGCCTCGTTTCCAGTAAAAAACGGTGTCTGGTTTTTTACAATCACCATATGATGAAACACATCAGCATTAAGCTACTATTTTACGATGGTATCCTGTGAGAGTGTGGTCCTTTGCTAATCGAGCCGGTCCATTCGTGCTACAGCATGGCTCTACTGCGTTAAAAATTCGTTTTTATTTATGTACTTATATTAATTTTGTTTTATATATAATGTTATAACAGAAACACAGCAACTCTATTAAACTAATTACTGCCGAATTCGACTCAATTGTTGTACAGAAGCTGCGAAATTAATTTAAGAATTTACCGGAGAACACTTAACACGTGGTGTTTAAAATGCATAGTTTAGCTACTAATTAGGAAATATGATATTTAAGCATATACAGTACAATTCAGTACGACATCGCCGCTTAATTTAGTGGTTAGAGTACGCGGCTTCTTGTGGGAAAATTGTATGCTAAGGTACTAATTGAAAGAGTTATGAAAGAAACTGACGGAAAAATTTGGGATGTGCAAGCGGGATTTAGAAAGGGAATGGGATGTACGGATCAGGTCTTTTCCATGCGCATGATCGCCGAGAAGTTTTTGGCCAAAAACCAAAAAGTTTTTTGTGCGTTCATGGACTTGGAGAAGGCTTATGACAGAGTGGACAGGGATGTGTTATGGCAAACACTGAACTCATTTGGGTTGAGCGCTGGTCTGATACAGGCATTGACGTCTCTATATAGGGACTCTAGTGCTTGTGTCAGGATCAACGGGGCCTACTCGGACTGGTTTGACATCCATAAAGTGTCAGACAGGGCTGTGTGGCTTCCCCGTGGTTGTTCAACCTATTTATGGACAGTTGTTTGGAAAATTTGAAAGTAGAAGAATGCGGGTTAAGAATGGGTGAGTTAACCGTCAAATGCCTTTTGTACGCCGATGATCAAGTCATACTTGCGTCGTCGGCAGCCGAGTTGCAAATGATGGTTACATTAATGAACAGGACATTAAAAGAAAAGGGAATGAAAGTGAACGCAAGTAAGACGAAAGTGATGGTTTTTGAAAGAGAAGAAAGTAAAACTTTATGTGAAATAAGAATAGAAGGGGAGTTGGTAGAGCAAGTAGATGAGTTTGTATATTTGGGATGTGTGTTTAGCAGGGATGGTAGATATGATAAGGATATAGAACGACGAGTGAATGCAGGAAATAGAATGAGTGGGGCTCTACACTCTATTGTGAAAAGTCAGAATGTGTCCAAAAAGGCACGTATGGCAATTCACAATGCTGTGTTAGTACCTACTTTAATGTATGGTAGTGAAAGTTGGGTGTGGCAGAAGAAGCATGAGAGTAGAATAAATGCTGTAGAAATGCGGTCATTAAGGAGTATGTTAGGGATGAAGCTGAATGACAGAGTGAGAAATTGTTTAATAAGAGAAGAGTGTGGTTTGCAAGATGATGTTGTGACCAGGATTAAGAAAGGAATGCTTCGGTGGTTTGGCCATGTAGAAAGAATGAACGAGGAAAGAGTGACAAAGCAAATTTATGTTGCAGAGGTGAACGGCATAGTCGGGAAGGGTCGCCCTAGGCGAAAGTTTATCGACCAAATTGACGATATATTAAAAATGGGCCAAATCAAGAGTACCTTTAACCGACGAGCGTGTATGCGTAGGTATATGGATGTGGAGGAAGCGAGAGAGGTGTGTCAGGATCGTGCCAAATGGAAGTCCATAATCTCTGCCTACCCCTCTGGGTGACAGGCGTGAGTGTTTATGTTTATGATGATGATTTTACAAAAATAACAAATAAATGTTACAAGATACACAATAAATAGTAACATGTCGTATTATTTCTACTCTAGGTTTAAAAACTAAATTATAGATTACCACGGGAGTATCGTTGGCGAGCATATTGTACCTTTTAATAAGAAATTTATAATTAAAGTAGATTAAATAATAAACTACATAATTTTTAACACGCTTAAACGGACAAAAATTTACAGATGTTATGAAAATAAACAGTATTTAAGTAATCTAAGTATTAATTATCGTTGGAATTTTCGTACCTAAGTATAAAATCATATGAGTTTTATCATCGTTTACGTGGTAGAGCCATGCTGCAGCTATATTAGTAGTATAGTTGTAACACGAATGGGTCGGCTCGACCGGGGAAGCACCACGCTCTCACAGAGTACCAGCGTAAAATAGCAGCTTAATGCTGCTGTGTTTTAGATAATACATGACAAAGCGATAACAATTATATGCATTTAAATCAAAGTTTTAATCGAACATGAAACTTTGTCTCTGAAGCGGCAATTCGAATCTCAGCGAGCCTGCAGCCTGCAGCGTATAACAGACTATGTTCACAAACGTGCGTATCAGAACTTTGTCACCAGCTTAATTGCTTTTGTTGAACGGTTCCCTTGGGAAATACAAAAAGCATTTCCATATATGCAAACATGAGCATGGATTATATACACACATATATATATATATATATATATATATATATATATATATATATATATATATATAGAACCTTTCACGGTAAATGTTGCTCCAGTGAGAAGTTAGAACAAATATTGATCCACCTATTTTACGTATATACTCAGCTCTGCGTCGCGGAAAATAATATACTTTGATCAATCCTTGATGCGCGTGTGACGTCGGTGGATCTGTAGTTACTAATTTTCAACATACTCGTCAGCGATTTGACCAATATTTGTTGGTCCATCAACGGTCGAAAAAATCATACTGAATACGATTTCTTACATCCAGAATATATTTAACTTATATGCGACATTTACCTAAGCTAAGTGGATCCAGAGCCTAAACTGACATATAGGTACGCAAACACAAAGCGGCAACGTCGCGTTCTGCGTGTGACAGAGAACTATTTCGTTAGAGTAAGAAGGTAAGCTGATACGTTGCGTTTGAGGATCAAACTGGCAAATTTGATTGCGGCAAGACGTTTGCGCGGGTTTTTGTTATCGTGTGAGTGGAGTAAATTTTCCAATCATAAGATGATGGTGAGTATTTTATTATCTATATTTGATTATCTATTTAGAAACTCGATATTATGTAGGTATTATATTAATGAGTTAATCCGGATGTGATCCCGGCTCAAATGAAGGGGGGCGGAGTAAAGACCGCCTCAGTGGAAACGTGTCGATCATCCATGATCGACACGTATGATAATAAATAGTTATTCACATAATAATACCTAAGGACTTACCTAACTACCTAGTACCTACCTACCTACCAGTTTTTTTACCACCAAAAGAGTTGTGATTGTGTTTAGGTAGGTTAAATAACTGTGCTGCCTGCCAGAAGCCGAATCAGAATAATAAAAGTAGATAACCAATAACTATTTAACTGACCTTTTCGCTCTGTGGTTAGTAGCTCTGGATGCGAATCCTGAGGTCGTGGGTTCGATGTCCAAACATGCCAAACATTTGTGTGACGAACACTGATGTTTGCTCTGTGTCTAGGTGTTAAATAACTACCTACTTATCTATGTATTTCTCAGGCCTCCATACCTAGTACAGTAGGTTTCACAGAACACTAAGGGAGATCAGGAACTACTTATGTGTGAAATGTCCAGGATATTTATTTATTTTATTTAAGTACGTAAAAAGACTAAACATAGGTACCATATTTACAAAATTTCAGAAGTTTTGTTTAATGACGTCGCAGCATAAGATGGCGTCTTTGTCCGTCTTTCTGTCCGTCCGTCCGTCTGCCTGTCAAGACCCTTTATCTCGGGAAAGCGTGTAGGTATCGAATTACAATTAAAATCATATACTCAGGTATACTTACGGCCGTGCATGTTGGTTTTATATGTAAAAATTAATTATAGGGTAGGGTGCCCCTAATCCCAGCTATGCCCCTAATTCCAGCTTTTTCGCCTTTTTACTTCGTAAATAAGATTTCTAGTAGTCTTAACTATAAATATTGTCACCTAAAAAATTCTCCGTAATTACATAAAGACTTTTTTAAGTTGTAGCACGAATGGGTCGGCTCGACCGGGGAAGGACCACGCTCTCACAGAATACCAGCGTAAAATACCAGCTTAACGCTGCTGTGTTTCGTATGGTGAGTGTAGAGAACCGGAGACCCTTTTTACTGGGAATGAGGCATTCCATCTTAGTCCTCACGGGTGACAACGCATCTTTATTTTGTTTGATGTAGACGTCTATGGGCCTCAGCAACCACTTACCATGAGGAGGATTGTGTGCTCGTTTGTCACCCTTATCCTATTAAAAAATTGTTTGAACGTATAAAACTTAATTTCCATCTTATGAACATAAGCCCCTAGTATTTATGGTCGCATCAAATTTAGACAACAAAAGAACAAGTAATTATGCGCTTTTACATATTTCATTACACAAGGTTGTGTAATTTGTAAAATTATAATTTCTTTCGTCTTATGAATTTTAATTATCACTGATTAGGAAGGACTTCGGCGTGCCTTGCAATCAATGCGTTGCCGTGAGAACTATAATGTACATATTACAATATCTCAAGAGTTACAACATGTTTCGAATTTCTTCTTGTCTCCGTTATTACCTGGTTTTTTCGAGTCATCCTTGCCACTCCAATCAATGCATTGTTCGGCGGCGACTTTGTAGGGCATAGATATATGCCCTACAAAGAAAACTATATGGTAACCCATCAGACAACATTTTGGACTGCTATAGACTATTTTTGTAAATTTATACGAAACTATGTCATAGGCTGATTATAGTATTTGTTAATAACTGAACTAATTTACTGTATTCCTCAATTTAAAAAAATAAATAAATAGTATAATGTAGAAGTATTTCGTCTTTTGGACGTTAACATTAAATGGTATGAGATATTAAGAAAGAATTACTTAGAAATGGATTTCGAATAATTTGGCATCATAGATGTTTATATAAGTGCTAAATTATGAGAAGTAAAATCAATTAAAGTAAGTTTTAAAAAAAAATATTAATCAATCAACCTATGGGGAAGCCCGGAGAAGTTGCAAGATTAAATTAATTGGCATCTTTCGTTTGCATTGTGCAAACGAAAGATGCCAATGCATGCCAATGCATGTCTTAGCACTGATTACAGAAGCTGTTCTGTGGAAGTTATTTTATTCGGTTTTTAATCTTTTTTAAACGTTAATGTTTTGCTCTTTTAAATGTTTTAAGTAAAAGTTACAGCCTATATACGCATACGTCCCACTGCTGGGCACAGGCCTCCTCTTATTTCTGAGAGGATTTTAGGGCTAGGAAATGTCCGCCGCGCTGCCCCAATACGTGTTCGAAATATTTTTTCTTATTTCTCAGACATGCAGGTTTCCTCAACATGTTTTCCTTCACCGCCGAGCACGTGGTAAATCAGCACTCACAATTGCAATTAAAATTTTAATTGGCGCCGGCGGAGAACAAACCCGGGTTGCTCGCGTACTGTGAAATTTACAGCGAGCGCTTAGCCCCTGAGCTACAACGGCTTTGTGGTTTAAATAATACCTTAAATCTTTAAATTTAGAAAAACCCTTGAAATATATTCCATTTAAAATAAAAAGATCATTTTAATGGGTTTAGGAGTTTCCAAGAAATCAGTGGATATACATAAAAAAACATGCGCGTCGATTGTCGTGTTTGAAACTCTGCTAAAAAGAATGAAATCAATTTTATTATATAAAATATGCGATATTAAACATTTTGTTGTAATCCTTGTAAAATTATGGTTTTTTTTAAGATAAGGGTGACAAAAATGCAGATGCGTTGTCACTCGCGAGGATAAAGATGGAATACCTCGTTTCCAGTAAAAAGGGTCTCCGGTTCTCTACACTCACCATACGAAACACAGCAGCGTTAAGCTGCTATTTTACGTTGGTATTCTGTGAGAGCGTGGTCCTTCCCCGGTCGAGCCGACCCATTCGTGCTACAACTATACCAGTAATACAGCTGCAGCATGGCTATACCACGTTAAAAACGCTTACTTTACATTATCTCATATATAGGCTTTTTGACTTGTATGAATATGACTATGACATAGTAATGCAGTTATTTTTGTTTAAATTTACAAGTTATTTATTTTCTTTTAGCGGAAATTAATGGGGCTGTAACTAGATATACGAAATGTATGGAGGCGCGGGCCTTTGGACGGCGAGCAATGGGTAGCTCGCCGTCCGTCCGTCTAACGACGACAGGCCGTGTCGACGGCGCGTTTTGTTCCACGCGCGCCTCAAAGAGCTGTCAGCAGCGTGAAGGGGCCCGCAAGGGCCGACGCCTGCCGGGGCTGCGGGCTGTTCGAAAGAGATACCGCGGTTCCGGAACGTAAGGGCACTGAAGGAACACGGATGGTTTTTAGTCAGTAAAAGTCTGACACTCCCTTCCGCTCCACCCAGAGCGAAAGGCGGTTTTCCATCCGCAAAAAAAAAGGCTGTTATTTATTTATTTATTATTTGTATATGCTGTTATTATTTGGTGTAATGTACCTAATAAGAAGTATGTGCCTAATTTCAGCGGCGTAATATAAATCAGGGCTGTCATAAACTGGAATAAATACCATTAATTAGATCATAACTTATTTTATACCTAAGGGAGTTATGATCAATTCGGCTGTTTTGAAATTGGTTTTAGATTTTAAAGTTTAGCAAAAGATGTACTAGCTTTTCTCTCTGACATTCGATGTATATTAAGAACACCTTATGTAATTATTCAATTATTTTTTGAGAAAGAAGAAAAAACAAGCAATAAATATAGTATATACAAGCAAAAACCATAACTTAGTAATACTAATTATAACTTGAAAATAGATGAAAAACTCATGACAAGGAATGTGCTTTAGGACCAGGCTTTGCGGCAGTCTATCTAGGAGGATGTTCAGTAGTGGACTTGTGTAAGGTTGTAATGACGATGATGATTAGAAAACTTGGATGATTAAACTATTAGAAATCGATGTACTACATAATATTTTATCATAATTTTTAACTAAGTAGAATACGATGATTTTTAACTTAGTAGAATACGATTACATTGCTGTGTTCCGCGCCCGCTCAGCGGTGAGCTCCGCCTGTACATAAATGAGCCCTAAGATATGATCTAGACCGGGCGCGCCGCATGGAATCGCACAGAACAATTACAAAAGGAGATTCAAACATGTCAATACGAATTAACCCTACCCGGTTACCATAATACTTTATAGTTCATAAATCAAATGCTGAAATGAAACTTATTAAGTAGTGAGTTGTGACATAAAAGTACCTATAAGTCAAGTTGCAACAAGGTTGCAATGTTATTATGTTTTTATAATTAATATTTTTTTTAGTTTTATTTGTGGTTATTGTTTTGATTATTTAATTGTGAGGACTAAGTTAGTCAGGTTGAAATGTTATTGATTATGTTTCTTTAAAGTATATTTTTGAATCTTGTTTGAGATTATTGTTTTTTTTATAAGATAAGGGTGACAAACGAGCACACAGTCCACCTGATGGTAAACGGTTGCTGTGGCCCATAGACATCTACATCTAAATCAAAATGCAGATGCGTTGTCACCCGTGAGGACTAAGATGGAATGCCTCGTTTACAGCGTTAAGGTGCTATTTTAAGCTGGTATTTTGTGAGTGTGTGGTCCTTCCCCGGTCGAGCCGACCCATTCGTGCTACAACTATACCAGTAATACAGCTGCAGCATGGCTCTACAATGTAAAAATTTGGTTTATTCTGTTTTTAAATGTGTGTTTTGTTTTTGTATTTAATTGTTTAATTCTAGTGACTAGCGACTTAATAAGTAGTTCAGGTTGCAATGTTATCAATTATTATGTTTTTTATATATATTTTTAGTTTTGTTTGTGATTATTATTTTGATATAGTGAAACAGTGTTTTTGTTTTTAAAGTGCTTTAAATTAAAAAAAATTAAATCACTTCGAAATAATTTACACAGATTTTTATTATTTAAAGTTAATAATCTAAATGCCGATTTTCATATGTCTAACTTCAAAAATATAGGACTCATATAACCTTTCAAACCGCATTTCACCCCCTTATATTTATATACACAACATCTAACGTAAATAACGCACATCCTCAGACACCCCAATAGTATATTATGTTATAATCATAATACATACACTGAATTCTTAGTTAAACATGTTTATGCATTGATTATTTATTATTATTAACAATTTCATTGATGCCGGCGGGGATCTAACCCGGGTGTGCATGTCTGAGAAATTAAAAAAAATATATATTTAGTAATGCCGGGTTTCCATGCTTGCCAAGCCTCGGCAAACGTCTTCAAGCCCCAAGCGTCCACAAATCTCGTTTGGCGTTTGGAAGTCGTTTCCATGCTTGTGAATGCGTCAGTGTGCTACGTAAACCCAAGCATGGCGGAAACCGAACTTGTGTCCTGCGGTTGACCTGCGAGATGTCAGTCTAACAAAACAAAACAGCCCAGAAAAACAGACTTTCCAACTGATATCTAAGAACAAAAAGTTTGTTTCGTTACCTATACTGTAGGTACTGTTTTCTCGCAAATGTGTTGAAAAACGTTGTATGACACACATGCGTAAATTGGGATTAGATTCGTCTACGAGTTTGTAAAAACCAACTTTCCACATAGTATCATAAGTACCTAACTATTTTTCTGTGTATTAGGAATAATTTATTTTGAGCTATAGAGGCGGTAATTACAAACCGCAGACGTAAAAGGAAACAATGTCAGTAATTGTGTAATTAATTCAGTAATAATAATTTAATTACAAAACTTATATTTTCATTTTTAAACGTATTTATAAAAATAATTAAAATGTGATAAATAAATTGCACCAATTTCATTGGTGCCGGCGGGGATCGAACCCGGGTTCATCGCGTACTGTGATACTTACAGCGAGCGCTAAACTGAACTACCACGGCTCTCAATGAACATCTTATAAATAAATAAATAATCAATAAAGATTTACAAAACAGTTTAATTATTTATTCGACGACTTTTGCGGCGGACAAACTAGGTATATTATGTAGGATTATCATAGATACCTACTGTTACTTTACCTACAACCTACAATACAACAAACTGTCACAAATCATTGCTGCGTCGTGGACACTAAAATGTTAACTTTAGGTAGGTACGTCGGTACTAAGAAAACAATCTTGATGGGTCACTTGTCTTGATAAAAACCTGTGTTTACGTTTAGTGATATTGAGTATACAACACAAACACACACAAACACTCACGCCTTTCACCCAGAGGGGTAGGCAGAGACTACGGACTTCCATTTGGCGCGATCCTGACACACCTCTCTCGCCTCCTTTACATCCATATAGCTACGCATACACGCTCGTCGGTTAAGGGTACTCCTAATCTGGCCCATTTTCAATGTATCGCCGATTTGGTCGATAAATCTTCGTCTAGGGCGTCCCTTCCCGACTCTGCCGTTCACTTCTGAAATATAAATTTACTTTGTCACTCTTTCCTCGTTCATTCTTTCTACATGACCAAACCACCGAAGCATTCCTTCTTTAATCTTGGTCACAACGTCATCTTGCAAACCACACTTTTCTCTTATCATACTATTTCTCACCCTGTCATTCAGATTCAGCCCTAGCATACTCCTTAATGACCGCATTTCTACAGCATTAATTCTATTCTCATGCTTCTTCTGCCAGACCCAACTTTCACTACCATACATTAAAGTAGGGACTAACACAGCACTATGAATTGCCATACGTACCTTCTTTGACACATTCTGACAACACGTAACATAATTAACGCACTTTGTGAAAGTAGTTTGTTCAGAATCGTTTACTGAATCGGTTTCTATCATTTTTAATATAGGTAATTTTTTTATCCCAAAAATAATTGAAACTACGTAATTTACAGTCACGCCTAAACCTGTACAGTCAAAACAAACTGAAATAGACCGTAACTCAAGGCAATAAGACTTTTAAAAGTGAGTTTTACTTGTATTAATACAAATTCCGTCATTCAATACAAAATAAAGAAAATTGAACCTTATTTCAAGTATGTTAAAGTCTTTACAAATACAGAGTTTGGAGTGCCTTATAAAGGTCGCGGCGGCCAGGCCACTGACCTCCCAGATCAGCTGATTTGACGCCTCTTGACTTTTTTATGGGGATGTATTAAATCATTACTTTACTTTAGTGAGCCAACAAGTGCCGAGGACCTTTTTGTGACGATTTTAGAATAGTGAAAAATGACACTGAATTGCTTTCTAAATTATTTTCTTTCTTTTTTAAAACGTAACCTCCACACTAGGATTTTCTCTTGTATTGTGGGGGCAGTGTACAAACATAAATTGCACAAGGTCAAACATCCAGACCCGGAACAATTATTTGTAGGCCATACAAATATTGTTCCGTGCGGGATTCGAGCCCGCGGTCCTTAGCGCTGCAACTCAATTGCTAAGCCACTGCGCCACGGAGCCGTTGTGGTTTAAATACAACGTTGCATGAGAGTTTAGGCTATCAGTAAGTTAAATATTTGATTCTTAAAATTATTGTAATCTTGATTCACATCTTTTAAACACGCCGTCTTTGAATTATGTTAGTTTTAGCAGTTCATTATTATTTACAAATACAATTAAAATGTTATGCAAATTCAAAAAAAAAAACTAGCAAGTACCTACACCTAGCGTTCGTGGTTTTGTACGGTGACCACAACATTCTTCCGGAATTATTATAACTAATTTAATAAATAATCAATGCATAAACATGTTTTAGTAAGAATATAATAATAATTAAAAATAATGTATTATGATTATAACATAATATACTAATTGGGGTGTCTGAGGATGCGCGTTAATTACGTTAGATTTTGTACATAAAAAAAGTAAGAACACAGGTTAGTAAGTATTTTAGAAAACAATTTATAGATAGGCTGAATTAATTATAATTATTATCTAAACATTATAAATGCGAAAGTTTGGATGTTTGGATGGATGGATGAATGGATGTACGGTACTCAATCACGCCAGAACGGTTGAAGGGATCTGGATGATATTTTGCTCAGAGATAGGTTTATATAACACATATGATACCGTTTATTCAGGTATTTCGTTTCTGTTGCATAATTTTGGAGTTACATGCGTTCGAAGCAGCTGGCCACAGCTAGTACGGACATAAACTGCGATGACTGTTCAAGTTCATGTGTCGGCGTCGTGAACTCTTGAGTGATCGCTGCATGAACACCTGGGGAAAACTCAACTTCCCTCTCCAATGAGTCATATATGACTCACAGGAACGTATTAGAATAAGTTCATGAGTCACAGGTGACTCATTTCTCATTACAACTTAAGGCACATTTGTTGGTATGAACGTGACGTGATATTGTTTTAAATCATACGTGGACGTATAGTAAAAAACCTATTGTTTATAATAATAAAAGAAAACTTCGCAATTTTTTTTAAAGTTGTCATTTAATAACTACAATAAACTTGCTATAAATAAAACTCAAATACTGAAGGTGAGGATTTTATTCAAAGAAAATATTATAAAATCAAGCATGTTTCTCATTATAACATTCTAAACTGAATGCCTTTTCACACCTTTTGCACTCAGTGTGTACTTGCTTAGCGTTTCTAGCCAATAATCCTTCATTTTTCAATTTGACATAGCAGTGCATCTATTTCGTACGAGTTTATTGTCGGCCTTTCGTGGTATTTCTTCCAGAGAATGTCCAGAATTGCTTGAAGAAGCAATTGAAGATCTTGGAAAGCTACAGGAGATTGAAGATCTTTGAGGAAGATTACTTTCTGTGGTTGATGCTGCAGGTCCAAGGAAATGTCGAACTAGATGTTCTTGGACTTGTAAAATTATTATATAAAATTATTATAATAAATTATATAATAGTTCGATTCTATAACTATCAATTTTGCAAATGCATCCTTAATTCTAGTGACTAGCGACTAATAAGTAAGTCAGGTTGCAATGTTATTGATTACTCTATGTTTCTTTGATAGATATTTTAGTTTTGTTTGTGATTATTATTTTGATATAGTGAAGCAGTGTTTTTGTTTTTCAAGTCCACCTTAGACAATATCGTCGCTGCCACCACCAAAGAAACGAAACGGCAACGTCGCGGATTTTTTCAGCCAATCCGATCGTTTGATGTGCTCTGATTGGCTCATTTAAATCGGATCAACATTTTGCGTAACTATCGCAATGTGGATTTGTATATCAGATCAACTTCGGGGAACGCTAGTAAGTAGTCCCGTGAGTGTAGATGTTGATCCTGTCGGAGCAACATTAGTTACCAGAGATGCATATTGGATCAAGAAAAGGCGTCGGATCAACATACATTTTCGGATCAACAAAGTGCTCGCGTGAAGTCGCGTCTGATCAACATTTACCGTGAAGAGATCTCTATATATATATATATATATATATATATATATATATATATATATATATTTATATATATATATATATTCTGTAGTATTACTAAGTTCTTCCGAGTTGGAGACTCAAGTTGTGCTAATATATTTATGTGTTATAATAATATTATGTTATATTTAATTTTAAATTTTATTATTATTTTTATATTAATACGTTAAGAGAAAACTTTGTATCCTTGTCAAAAATATTGCGCGCACGGTGCATTGTGAAATTTGACATCGCTAAAGATTTTATGGAGGAGTGCAGAAAGCTAAAATTTTTATATAATATAATAAACTAAAATTTATAAATTTATATACAGGGTATTTTTGGAACGCTCCCGAAAACTAAGACAGGCGACAGCACCAAGTATACCTTTGATCATGGGTCATAAATAAATTTGATCCTGATGAAAAAAAAAACATATTTTTACAACGTTTTATTAGCTTTATTCACGCGCCATCATGTTAGTACAGCTAAATGAAACGATAATTTCATAAAAAAAAATCATGAAAATACTGAAACATAAAACCAGCAGTGGAAACTGAATTGATATCACCTGACTAATGGAGGTTAATGTACGCGCGAACGGTGAAAAAAGAACGCTGGCCTTGAACTTGGGCACTGAGCGATTTATCACATATTGGCCAGTATTACTGTGCCTGCATGCTATTGGTTCCCGCGCTTTGTTCGCTCCAAAAATACAGTCGCATACACAGCTTACTTTGCGACTCGCGACGATGTTTTAAAAAGGAAGGAAAAAAAAATATTTATATCTATTGTTTTATGACTAAACTAGTGAACGAAAAGGTAAATATGATAGAAGGTGAATGGGGAAAATTGTGCAGTAAAGTTAAAATTGTTGAGGAAGAATACCGAAAAAATTACCATGTGATCGACCTGATGACGGAAGCTCCAGCGAAGATGAAAGTGATGATGAAGTAGCATCCAGTAACACCAACACACCATCAACATCTGGCTTCCATGTGACCCAAGACGTCATAATGGACGGCGTGTCACCCTTAGCTTAAGTTTTTTTGTTACAAACTACTTTATATTTTACGATAGAAATAACAAACAATGCTCAAGTAAACATTATCTATTTTTAATTCCCACCTCTTCCAAAGTTCTAAGTAGCTAGTAAAACACCTATTATGATTCTACAATAAAACAATTAATTACTATAATATTATAAAACAATAGCCCAATACCATGTAGTACTTTAGAACGCGACTGTACCCACACTCACTCCGCTGTCGACCTATTCCCTGTCGCCTCACGCTTGTGACGCAGTTGTGTTTTTGAGACAGTTCCGTGTTGATTTTGTACACGCGTGCGCGAGCGACAGTTCAATCGTTTTGTTTAATAAATTTACTTGTGATTACGTGTTGATATTAAAGTTTTTGTTACGTTTTTGGATTCTTTTTTATTTAAATAATGCCTAACGCGTACGTTTATAGTGGTCAACATGTTAGGTATCCGAACCTAGGTACATGAAGTATCGCTAAATAAATTGTTAAGACGTCGAGATGGAACAAGTGTGTAAACATACTGTGCTGTGCACAAAGTGTTGAAGCGTAACCAATGCGCCCATACAAATTGCACAAGAGTTTTCTGCCGTTGGTTATTATACCAGCAACAACGTGTGCCTGGTTCCATTGAGCACATTATCTGGACGGATGAGTCGACATTTACCAGAAACGGCCTGTGGAACCGAAGAAATACACACGTGTATTCAGAGGTTAACCCGCACGCTGTTCGACAAACCGGGCACCAAACCCGATGGTCGGTTAACGTATGGGCAGGTTTATTTAAGGATCGCATACTGGGACCAGTGTTTCTGCCAGAGCGACTGAACGGACAGCGATACCTAAACTTTATAAATGAACAGTTGGTTGACATTTTAAACGACCTATCGTTGGCTGAATATCGCCGCACATAGTTCCAACATGATGGTGCCCCTCCACATTTCGTGAGGTTCGTCCGTGAGCGCCTCAATGAGCTATTTGATGATCGCTGGATCGGCAGACTAGGACCACACGCTTGCCCACCTCGCTCACCAGATCTGACTCCGTTAGACTTCTTTTTGTGGGGTATGTGAAAGAAAGGGTTTTTAATCGTGAATGTGATAGTGCTGAAGAAATGCGCCAAAGGATCGTGGATGCTTTCGAGAAACTACGTACGGACTGTGTCGAAGACCATACGATGATGCCCCGCCTGCACCCAAATCTGCCTTGAAATGAATGGAGCACAATTTGAGCCGCATCTCATAAGACCACGGAGGATTTAGAGCAGTAAGCTGTTTCATAACTATTTTTTTTTAATAATTTTGTACTAGACTAATCTGAATAGGTACATAACTGAATACATGAGAATAATAAACATACCTACACGATGAATAAAAACGCATGACTCCAACCTTGGTTACATTTCATTTAAGTATTTCTTCATTAGCGGGGAATCGAACCAGTTATTTGGGTTATTTAACCTGTAAATTCGGATTAAAGTGGCTACGTGGAGATAAGCACAGTGGCAAAATAGTAGGTTAAGTAGATAAGTTAGGTATTTAGACACGTGTTGTAAATTATTATGTGGGATGGCCCGCTAGTTGCGGGCCGCGCGAATTTGTGTTCGCGCGTACATTGACCTTTATCTAGCTCAGGTCAGGTGATATCAATTCAGTCATTCCACTGCTGGTTTTATGTTTCAGTATTTTCATGATATTTTTTATGAAATTATCGTTTCATTTAGCTGTACTAACATGATGGCGCGTGAATAAAGCTAATAAAACCTTGTAAAAAGATGATTTTTTTTTCATCAGGATCGAATTTATTTGTGACCCATGATCAAAGGTATACTTGGTGTTGTCGCCTGTCGTAGTTTTCGGGAGCGTTCCAAAAACACCCTGTATATATATATATAAATATATATATATACAGGGTGTACATGTATAATATATATATAAATATATATATATACATGTATATATACATATATATATATATACATATATATATTTATATATATATATATATATACATACATATATATATATATGTATATATATATATATATATATATATATTTATATATATATATATATTAATTAATTATATTGTATGGTGATATGTGTGGAAATCACACTATAAGACCTCGCTCGTTAGTTGGTAGAGCGTGTGGGGTTGACAGTTTTCAAAGATGTTACTTCCACTTTGTGTTTCTATCTAAAATATAAATAATTTAGTGAGATTTACATCTTGTCTATTACAAATTTATGCAATTAGATTATTATGGAAATGAAGTTCATCAAGTTTCACCTTACGCACAATTTGTGGGAGAGAAACTGCCGATTTGCATGATAAATTTGTTTAATCTTTGGTTAATATTACACTGATATAGAAATAAAGTAAATGATTTTTTGTTACTGACGTTATTTGATAGAACAAAAGAGACACACAAGCACGTGGACTATGACTATGACAGACGGTAAATGGATACTGTGGTCCATAGACGTTTACATTTATTCTCAATTAAGAATCAAAATGCAGATACGTTGTCGCCACTGTCCTCGAAGTGACAACACATCTGCTTTTTATTTTTAATTAAGGATACATTTAGGAAGATTTGTAACCCTTATCCTATAAAAATATTAATTTATTAATAGCAAAGTTAGCACAGTTTATACTAGTACGGCTGTCATCGTCAATTTCTCAATGTAATTGATAGTATTTTTTATTTAAATGTACTTATTGAAGTGATGTTACGATGTAAAATTTGTGGAGTGATTAAAAAATATTTATTTATTACTTATTTAAAATTGTATTTCTTAATTCATCCTTCGTGTAATGGTGGTATTAGAAAATACAACACCCCATTTTGGCCTATAGGAGTCGTAATATGCAATTATGGGAATGTCAGCATTTTTAATGGTTTTTAATACATGGCGGTATAACCATCTCGTTTACCGTTACTGTTATTAAATATTGGGGAGGTTTAGTACTGGACTTTGATGAGCTGTTACGATGATGATGAAACAATAAAAACTTTTAAGAAATGTTATAAGCCTTACTTCCATGGTATGGTGTTCATAACACTGGCTGTCATTTACACCAGCAGCAACAATTATTCGCGGATATAAGTTGTTACGCGTCTCATAACGCTAAGCGTTATTAGGTACTACATTCTCGATCCGTAAGGTCAAGCAATTTTGTGCTCTTAAAATGCCTAATTCATAACCATATTGCACTTAACCGATGAAATGAGTAGCCGTATATCAAGATAATAATCTAATTAACCTGTCTTATATATTCTAAAAAATCATTTTATATTGCTACTTTGAAAAAAAAACACGGTTTAAAAAAAACTACGTGGACGTCTGGATGTTGATTTTGTATGTGGTCACAATAACTCCCGAAAACATTGACGTATCGAGGCCGGTTTGTTTATTCCCACTTACAACTTTACATAAACTGATTCCCTGATTAATATCAATAGCCTAGTACGCGTAGTTTGTTAATAAAATGATTTTCAACTTTTATAAGTTTTACTGCTATTATAAATTTCATTCGAAACAACATTTAAGTCTAGTAATACTAACAGTGATAAATATTAATGATAAATATTAAGTAAGACATTTTAAACTAGTTGTATAATGTTAAAAAACATTAATAATATATTTGTATTTATTATCCTTATTCATCATAATATTAAATTATTTTTTCTTAAAGGTAGCACTGAGGGACAAGCAACAGTGTGGGCTGCTATATAACACAATATGCTCTCTGCTGGAACAGGCAAGCAAATGTCGTATGGATTATTGCTGTGGGCATCAGAATTTGATATAGGAAATAAATTTATACTACAGAAAAGAACTACTAGTCTATAACGTGAAGAGCACGTCACGTTATAGACCAAGGGGCACGCTCGGAGATCATTTTTTAGATATTATTGTTCTTTTATAGAATAAGGATAACAAAAAAAGCACACAATCTATCCGATGGTAAACAGACGCCGTGGCCCATAGAGTTGACTTGAACAAGAACAAAAATTCAGATGCGTTGTCTACCTAAGGACAAAGATGGAATGTATGTTGTTTCAAGTAGAGAGGGTTTCCGGTTCTCTAGACTCACCATACGAAACACAACATCATAAAGCTATTTTACGCTGGTATTCTGTGAGATCGTGGACCTACGCCGGTCGAACCGACCCATTCATGCTATAACCATAATAAAGGTAGCTCAATAGAGGACATGGATGGCTGCTGCCATCTGCTTGGGATCCTATAATTAAGAAAATTAAATCCAAGCCCAAGCATACCACTGCAAGGATTCAAGAACCATAAAGTCATTCTGCGTAGATCGGACGAAAAATTATTATATAAAAACTGAAGATAGACGGGCTAACTTTGACATTGGGACGTCAAACACCTCAGTAGCCCCGTGACCATGGGTGCTGTATTAAAAACTTTAATAAAATGCGCAATGAGTTCGTAAGAAAAAGCTTAGTAGACCCAAAATCGTTTTAGCAATATTTTAAATCTAAAAAATGTAGTTTAGATAAGCAGAGCATCATAAAATATGAGTACTTAAGGGATGATGAGGCTGCTAATACATTTGCAGATTTTTGATAATCGATGTACAGCAAGGATCCGCCGCGAATGGACACTCGCGTGGCAGCGGCGAAGTCTGACTCCACCGTCGTGTGTCTCTACATAGATAATCTGACTCAACAGAAGGTAAGAGAGGCACTCGTTCACCTCAAGACGAACGGTCATCCGGTCCGTATGCTCTACCAGCTTTTCTTTTTAGCAGAATACTGGCAGAACCGCTACATCATATTTTTAATATGTGCTTAAAGCAAGCAACATTCCCGGCGAGATTGAAGATTACGAGTGTCATTCCGGTTTTGAAAGGTAAGTCAGGTCCTGATGTTAGCAGTTATAGACCTGTGGCTATGCTGTCGAAGATAGCGAAAGTGTTCGAGTCAGCTATCCACCGGCGGATGCAGTCACTAATGAGCGCTCATCTCTACGACGCGCAGCAAGGGCTTAAGCCGGGCTGCAATACAGCGACCAATTTTTAGGACTTTATGGCGCAGGTAGTACCGGTGTAGTTGCTGGAGTGCAAATAGGTGTAGCCTACTTTTTACTTTTTTATTTTAAAAAGGTGTTCAATACTCCTCCAGGAGTAGCTCCAGTTCTTTGTCAGCTACATGAAGGATCGACAGCAGTACGTGGATTACAAAGGATATTAATCTGGACTATAATATACACGATTCGGTGTGAGCCAGGGCAGCAATTTGGGACCTCTCGAAATTGTAATAATGATAAATTACTTACCAGAAGTCGTTAGACATAGTGCTTGTTTATTGTTTGCAGATGACCTTAAATTGCTGCTTCTGGTTAGGGTTACATCTGTTTGTGAATGTCTGCAGTAGGACATAAACAGAGTAGTGAACTGGAGCCACAAACATAAATTGTATTTTAATGTGTTCAAATTCGGTGTTGTCTTTTATCCGTGCGCGTAAATCGATATACATCGAATACAAGGTTATATTTTAAATTAATTAGATTAAAATAAATAAACCAAACTACATATCATAAAAGTAGAAAATTTAAAAAAGAGTGAATAGTGGAAAAATATTAAAGAAAAAACCACTAAGGAATTTTTTGTGTATTGTTAATATACCCTCATTTTCTAACAAAAAACTTTGCCTTAGGCCGTATACAGAAAGAAAGCTGGTAGGCGGCGCCGATCTACCAGCGCTTATCGGCGCTGGTCTATTCTGGTAACAGTTACATAAAGCAAGCCGATTGAAGCAGAGCGAGCAAAATGTCGTACTCGTCGGACGATGAATTAGTTTTGTTAGAAAATGTGTATTTTAAAATGCCAAAATAAGCTAAACATTCTTTTAATAGAGAAGGGACTCGTTTCAAAGAATACCATAATTAATTTGTAAAACAATTGAAATTCGATGATTTGATGAATTTAAAATGTTTTAACGTGGTTTAAATATACACTTGTACAGTCAACAGCAGATCAAGATCCTTTGAGATTTGTACCGACATTATTATTTTGTAACTAGCTATTCCCTGCGACTTTGCCCGCGTGTAATTTAGGGTTTTTATTTTTTTGCGAGGAACGCTAATTATTTTTCTAAAATAAAAGTACCCTAAGTTACTCCTTATGACATCAGCTATCTGCCAGTGAAAAACCTGTCAAAATCGGTCCAGCCGTTTCGGAGTTTAGCCGGAACAAACAGACAGACAGACAGACGGACAGACAGACAAAATTTTAAAAAAGTGTATTTTTGTTATAAGTACTGTTTATACTTTCATATTTAGTAAAACGTAATTTTGATATTACAAACAGACACATCAATTTTATTTATTTGTATATATATATAAGAGCGATTTTGTAAAAATCAACACGTCACTATTCATTTCTCTATTTAAGAAAAATATATGCGTGTCGTAGTTATACGTGTTGTCGTATAGTTGTTCATTAATTTTAAATGGCGGGCGGCACCAGCGCTGACCGGCGTGTGTCGAAGATTGTCGGAACTTGTCGGCGACGTTCGGCGCTTATCGACGCCTGTTCATATAAATGCCTGCGCTGGTTACCAGTGTGGACCGGTCCCTATAAGCGCTGATAGGCTGCCAGCTTTCTTTCTGTATACGGCCTTAGTGTCAACTAGCGACATCTGCTAAGCGTAAGATTTTTGCCGTCATTGTGAACTGAGTTAGATGATTCTTTTTTTTATTAAGTTATTCCACTTTAAAGGGTATAAAATTACTTTTAATAAAATGTAAAAGTCGACTTCAAAGACGGTAAATAATATAATAATTTGTAAAGGAGGATTAATATTAAAAGTAAATGTTCACTTATGATGACTAACATGTAACACGTTTCCAAACCATAGGGAGCAAAATAGTTTGGCAGTAGAACTAGGGATAACGTGTCGTAAAGCGACAATTAAGAACAAAAGAACCTAACCTAACAACAACAAAACAACAAAAATAGAACAAAAACAAATAATTTATTTAAAATTTAAAAAGATATTTACAATTTTATATAAAAAAATGAAGTATGAAGATGACGTGGGTGACGTGAATTACAATTATTTCTAAAAAAAGGATAATAAAGATGATGAGTATTGAAGCGGAGCCTGAAGATCCAAGTGGCACACCGCACTTGGTGGTGGTATTCGTTGCTCACAGATTATACACAGGCTGTGCCTGTGGTAGGCGCGCACCGCCTGGTCTAGGTACACGCAACGCCTGGAGTAGGCACACGCAGCGCCTTCGAGTAGGCGCTCTCAGCGCCTGGAACGAGCACGCACAGCGTAGGTGAAGGCGTGGGCGTGGCTAGGCGACGACTTCAGGTAAAGGCAGAGGCTTGCAGGATCCCGGCGACTTCAGGTGAAGGCAGAGGCTTACAGGATCCCGGCGTCTTCAGGGGAAGGCAGAGGCAGAGGCTTGCAGGATTCCGGCAACTTCAGGCGAAGGCTGAGGCAGAGACTTGCAGGATCCGGCGACTTCAGGCGAAGGCAGAGGCAGAGACTTGCAGGATCCGGCGACTTCAGGCGAAGGCAGAGGCAGAGACTTGCAGGATCCGGCGACTTCAGGCAAGGCAGAGGCAGAGGCAGAGGCTTGCAGGATCCCGGGGCAGTGCGGCCCCGGGATAAGGCCTTTAGGAGATGCTTCGAGTTAGAAATCTGAAGCGAGACTGAGTTTATTGGCCGATTGTTCGGTTTTTATACCTTTTTAGAGAGCTCCGCGCTCGACGGCGGAAGAACGGAAAATTATTTAAATTAAAAGCAAATTTTTGTAAATGGCCAAGAAGAAAAGAGTATTTATGTGGAAATATTGAAGTAAAACAACAGACCGGTAACGAATTTGAATAAAAATTGCCATGATAACCAGATAAACAACGATGTCAAAACATGTAAAATTTTGGTTTCAGGCTCGTAATAGAGAAACGGCAAGATTTAAGTGAAAAATGAGATATTATTGATATAGGAAAAAAGGTAGCGCACCAGCGCGCACGAAGCTCGAAATTGCAGAGTTACGGAGAACTAAATAAAAGATCGAAAAAGGTAGACTCCATCGACACCGATTTAAAAAGTGCTGATAGCGTGAAAATACGAAGTGAAAATGATATGTTATTGTGTTCTTATGGTTTAAAAACGTTACAGGATCCTATGGAAATAAAGGGGATACAAAATATCTAGTTTTGAGGTGAATTCAGAAAATCAAAACAGAATGGAAAAATGAATTTAAAATAGTGTAAAATGATATGTAAGTAGCATAACACTACAAACGATGAGGCACCCGTCTAAGGCACCTCGTCTTGAGTCCGTACAGGTGCTATGTACACATATTTTGTTATATGCCTTTTATCGATTCCAACAAATTTATTCGTATCAAACAACATAGTTAACACAAATTTAAATGGCAATATTCATGAATTACGTACGAGTATTTTGCTTTTTTTTTTTTTTTTTTTTTATAGGATAAGGGTGACAAACGAGCACACAGTCCACCTGATGGTAAGTGGTTGCTGCGTCCCATAGACATCTACATCTATCCTCGTTTGCGAATTAAAATGCAGATGCGTTGCCACCCGTGAGGACTAAGATGGAATGCCTCATTTCCAGTAAAAAGGGCCTCCGGCCACCTGCACTCACCGAGCGAAACGCAGAGGTAAACCTCTACTTCACGCTGGTATTCTGTGAGGTCGTGGTACCACCCCGGTTTGAGCCGGCCCATCCGTGCGACAGCAAAAGCTGCCGCGTGGCTCTACCACTGTTAAAATTTGCTATCATATCTAAACAATGTGTAAAAAGAAAGTCAAACCCAAAGGAACTCACGCAATAAATTACGACGCAATTGGCGTTACGAGTCCCCACGCAATGTTTACTGTATATTATTTGCTTTATACGTACTTGCTGGTAAAATTTTAGTTTGAGACATGAATACTTATAAATTTAACATAAATATGTATGCGTGGAGTTAAAATATTAAAAATCATATATACTTGTATTGTACTATATTTAGAGTGTTCATAATGCTATTTATCATTACTGATTACCTTGAGCATTCGTGGTATGGATTCTTTCCTATCTAGGATATTATTATTATTATTAGCTATTTCTGCCTCACTTTAAAGTCGCAGTCACTGTTACTGTATAATAATAAAAAGGCACAAGCTTTCACTTCGGAAAACCATAAAACAGGATCATATAAAGACACCTACATATAAACTCGTTTATTGCCTTAGGACAAAACTTACCAGGAAAAAGCAGTGCTGGATATCTGTCTCTTCATAAAAGTCGTAAATTAATTTATATATTACTGACGTAAGGATAAGTGGTTGGCGTATCTCAATGCCGATATGTGTTCTAGATTCGAATGTTTATCAAACTTAAAAAAAATGATTTGTTATATATTTAGGTTATATATAGATCGTATTTTTATATAGGTATAGCTGTAGGTATATATTTAAACGCTTCATCCGTAAGTCTTTACTACTCAGATCGTGTTTCTCTCGCGAACATTTATCCTAGTTAATCTCCGGTTTATTATTACATTGTATATAGAACTCAAGGACATTTCTTGTCTGATAAAAATTTAATATATCAGCTGCGTGATTGTTAGAGATCAATGTGGTCCTTCAATTCACCGCATTGGGGATTATTCGATAATGGAAAATTAATACATTTAGCGCTCTAACCGCTTTTTTTTTTCTCCAAATATGTTATCTTAGTAAATACTTATTTATAATTATGGAAAAAATCCTCGTGCAGTTTTTGTGAGATAATATTATATAAAAAGAAACAAAAACAACTTTTGAGTTAAACACAAATACAGAGATAACTATTTTAAAACGAAAATATGTGCAGTGTTTACTAAATAAGCTTCTTGTTAACGGTAACAATAGCCGTGACTTAAAGATAAAGAAGGCAAAAAATAAATTGGGCGATAATAGAGATTTCTTAGCGCAGTTTTAGGGACCTTGCATTGCGTATTTTATAAAGTTACTAGCGATTCGCCTCGTCTTTGACCGGGCGATTTGTGGATTCAGACAGAAGCACCAACTACCGGGTCCAACTATAGCTAAGAACCACACAGGTAACCCCATAATATGTACCCCATAAAATTTATCAAACTCGGTGAACCCGTGTAGGGGGAGAAAAATTACGATTATACGCACACCGGAATTTTATATATACAGATTTTAAATTCTCATGTATAATATAAGTCATTTTAAGCTAGGTAAAATATTAATAACACTTTTCATAAATTCTGTTACAAAATCAAAATTTATTTACAAAGAAGGCAAATGAATATAAATGAAAATGAAAATATTGCTGTCTGTCCCGAGATGCGAAGTTGTATTCAGGTCATTACGCTAGATGAATAGCTCATAAACATCCTGTTACAATGTTTAGCTACGAGCTACGTACAAGCGGTAATGGATCCTTTTCCTTTTGAAATCCAGAATCACGCTTTGTGTTTAATTACTTCTATAGTAAGTTTCATTTGAATGTGCTAGTCAAATGGTTAGTGTCCTTATTTATATTTGACATGAAAAAAGAAATTCAGCTCTTGGAGTGACTCTAGTTAGCTACTACCCTCCTATCAATTTTAGCGTCCTCAGCACAATTGACGGGATTTCGTCAGGCGAATTGGCCTGACGATATCCCGTCCCGGCTTATGTATGTCCAAGAAGAAGAGTGGTTTGCGTACTGAGCACTGTGTGAATCGCACATCAGGCATAGAGCACTCACACTGCGGAATGGTCGGCGGTGTGTTCCCTCCGTTATCGAGAGTCAAGTTGAATGCAAAAAGGGAGCCTAAAAGGTCGGCTTTCTCTGTTTCCGCGTGGGCCAGTGAGTCGTCCTCCCTGTGCAGAGATGGTAGTGATGGCTTAGAGAAATCCCCTTGAACAGCCTTGATGAGAGACCAGCATTCATGGGTTCCCGAAGGAAGGCGAACTAATTTCTCTTCAACAATAACTCTTTTTAAGGACCTGGACGCGAAGTTATACTCCTTTTTTAAGCATACTAGCGTTTACATTCCGAGACGCCGAAGCCTCTGCTCAAGCCTGATAACATTCCTGAATACTATATACTCGTAATGCAGTGTTACAGAAGCGACCAAACCGAGGCTGAAATCTGCCTCCGATGGGTACTACAGATGATGAAATAAACAGTTCCATTGCCTGTAGCACCACATCAGTGACTGGGTCAACAACAGCACTGGGATCAACCGGTGAGAAGCAAACCCGCCCCCACGGGTAGGATGCAAAGAAAGACCGCATTCCGTCACAATCCGCCGAAGAGCCGAGAGGGGCACCGACGGAAACCTGACATCCGTCCAGATCAGAGGTCATGAGAAGGTCCAACAGGGAAGTTGTATGATCTTTTATCATCTGCAATCCACGTAGGCAAAGTAACCAAATGTGTCAGATCATATGCCAAGGCAAAGTCGTAAACAGATCTCCCCCGCATGATCGGTTAAACGTGAACCGAGGCATTCGGTGTGGTGGGCATTAAAATCGCCAAGTATCACGATCTCTACGGATGGAATCTATTGTAGCGAGAAACCTGTAGCTATCTGTAGCCCCGGGTAGGACAGGTCCGAAGTGTCAGACGGAGAGGATACCTGCGTCTCGGTCAAAAAGGGTAGGGCCAACTTCGCCGTCTCTTGTTGGTAATGGACGGCGTTAAAGTTCGAGTGAAGACCCCTGATGTTGCAGAAATCTACGGATCGCGTGGCAGGGTCACCATGGTTTTACCGCTCTGTTTGCCCTGTGCAGTGTTAGTATAGAGCGTGATCCCCCAGAATATGCGGGGAAGCCAGAGCACCTGAGCTCAGGAAGAAGAGGGTAGCTTGACCGTGGATGCTCAGTGAGGGATTCTTCATTACCAGGGGTGCTGGTACCTTTTTGGGGGTAGGCTTTTCTTTTTTAAATTCAGCTACTATGTTAATGGGGGGGGGGGGGCTCTGGCCTCCTGCGCTAACCAAGCGAACCGGCTCATGCATGCTACAGCAGAAGCTGCAGCGTTGCTCTCCTACTGTTAAAAGTTCGCTCTGGTCGCCATCATATGGAAAAAGTCAATGCCATTTTTGAAAAACTGGCGCAAGATCGACATATTAGTAGTTTTGACCTAATTGATAAAGTCTGGCTATTCAAAAAAAGCTCAATATTTGAGTACCACATAAGCATTCTGAAAAAACCCAAAGAATTGTGTACTCATTTACAATTCTCTATTGAAACGTAATAAAATCGAATTATTTTTGAAGAGATTGATCATTGGTTATAAAAAGTGTATCACCTAGGACCAGAACGTGCAACGAAGATCATGGTGAATGGGTAGTCAAGCTCCGTAGACTGTAGCAAAACCCTTTATCAAGTAATAAGGTGATGCCATGTATATGGTGGGATTAGAAGGACGTCATTTATTATGAGCTTTTACGGCAGAGCAAAACCATCGATTCGGATCTATACTGCCAAGCATACTAAAGTAAGAAATTGAAAAAAAGATCGTCATAACAGAAAAGGAGTGGTCTTACATCATGATAACACCAGACCACATACACCTTTAACCGCTCAGCAAAAATTGAAAGAGCTTGGTTGGGAAGTATTAATATATCCAACATATAGTCCGAACTTTGCACTCTCAGATTTTTGTCTGATTTGGTCTCTACATAATTTTTTCGGTAGTGTTAGTTTAAAATCAAGAGAGGACTGTCAAAACTACTTGTCTTTTTTAATTAAAAATCTTAGGATGTCCACAGCAACGAAATTAAATCTCTACCTGCAAGATGGCAACAAGTTGTCGATCAAAATGGCACAGATGTATTTTTATAATCAAGTGTAATTAAATTTAGAATAAATGTCTTGTATTTGTATATAAAATACGAAGAAACTTATTCCCCGACCTTGTGTTATATGGATTGATCTTTACAAAGCAATTTTCGAAAGTCATAAAAGAAGCCGCAAGAATCTCACAAGTAAACTATTTTTCTCTTAGCGGTTACAATTTTACCTTATAAAATGTACATTCTGTTGAAAGTGAAAATGTAGAGCTACAAAAAAAGCTTTATGCCTACTTCTGATGTTAGAAATTAAACTCAAAATTATTTAAATAAAAGACCACTACTCGGTAACATGCTCTTCTTACTATCAGAAACCATTCTGAAGTAAAATTGTCAAAAATAATAAAAATGTGAGAGCTGGTTTATTGTTTTGTTCCTTACGCAATCAACACATTCAGTTGGACCATACCGAAATCGATCCACGTCACAATCACACACTGTTGTAACGTTAAGGAAATAATTACATTAGGACACCAAAGTATGCAAACCAACAGAAACACTATCCAAATCAATGCAGCACAGGGCTGCCCCTCAGCAATACGATCTTCCTCGCCTACACTAGTAAAATACCCTAACGGACATAGTAACTACAGGGAGGCTTGTTACTCCACCACTAAGTCAATTAATGAGTAATGGTGTTTCTGCGCTTGGGCTTTGTTTGTAGACTCCGGATGCGTTGGTCGAGTTCGCTCCCGTTACTACACTCTCAATGCTCCTGCGCATGAATTATTTAAACCTTGTGTTCACCGGAATACACCATACTGCTTGGTGCTCTGTGTTTGATTACTGACTTGATGCTCACATTGTGGTACGCAAAGCACGCTGTCCCGGGAGACAGCAGTCTCACAGTGAACTATAGTGAACGCTTGTTGTGATGAAAAGTGTATTTTGTGCGTCACTTTCCTTCCTGGCTTCCTGGTATCGGCAACTGTAAGTAGATTGAAACACACCCACTGCCTCAAAGGCGGTCATCCTTTAAAATTTTGTGTTGCTTGTCACATTAGGCAACAGCTATGTACACACCTTAGCGTACCAACGCGCCAGGTATATAGGTGTTTGTCGTAGGCACACACCTCTCCCGCTGAAGGGTGAGGAAGCTTGATGCATTTCTGTGCTTACCATAGTAACAAGATGGCGTCAATTACGATCGACGAACTCGCTGACTTTTTCAGTTGTGCCTGCCTCGAAATATGGGATCTTGCACAGCGCAATGTAAGCCCCACGCCCGTGGCCGCACTCGCGCCCCTAACCGCCTCATCTACCCAGCGCACCTGGCCCCCTACCGAACGTACGACCGTGCGGATCGACAACCCGTTGGTCTCTCTCCGGTCTTTTCGGATGCCGCATCAGACTCCGACATGGGGACCGACTCGCGTGTTCCGCTTAAGCCCGAAGACGAAGGCTTCACTCTCGTTCAGGGTAAAAAGCGCAAACTCGCAGTCCCAAAAAAGCAGCTGAGCCGAGCTCGACCCCTGGTCCTTCACCGCCACTCTTGCTAAAAAGCCAGCCCTCGCAGCGCGCACTCAAGCCCCTAAACCCGTGGCCAAACTTGCAGCGAAAGGTTACCCTGCTGAACATAGGGAAAAGCCGCCGCCACCCATCATCGTCCAAGATAAATCCAAATGGAGCAACCTATCGAACTGGGTGAACTCCAAAGAAATCTATTGCCTTTAGGAGCAAAATACTGGTCAGGGCGTCAGCAAAATACAGTTCGTATGTTTATGAGTGAGGAATTTCGAAGTGTAACGAATCACCTGTTCGCCCAGCAAATAAGCTTTAACACATACACCTAGAGGAGTATAACCTTCGTGTGGTAGTCCGCAGTTTCTTTAAAGAGCTCGAGGCCGCGCACGTATTCAATGACCTCAAAGCAGAAAATGTCCCGGTCCGGGAGGTACAAAGAATGCCTTGTCATTGTGGACCTAACTCTAAAAGGCAAGGAAATTTTTAACGTTCGACGACTCTGTATTCTAACAACGATTGCAGTTGAAGCCCGCTGAAACAGAGACACTAGCCAACGATGCCAACTGTACGGCCACTCGGCCAGAAACTGCTACGCCAGGCCATGGTACGTCAAGTGCCTTTTTATACGTAGGGAAATCCTCATGGATATCTTCCGCTGCGGGTGCAACGAAAAGGTTATGCTGGACACATACCGGCTAAAACCCCACGGTGGTCACAATCAGCGTATACGTGGGGTCCCGGGATCTCCGTTTGGAATGCAACCGGGGCCCTCCATCGCTTTGCTACGCCTATAGCACGTCCCGGGAACAGTAATTGCTGCCTATAAACTTCCGAGTCATTGTCCTCCTCGGGGGTTACATTACTAGACGTTCGAGGCCCCCGCCCCGAGTGTCTGCAACCCCGGAGGCCGCGTTTCTGGTAGAGAAACACCGTTTTCAAGAGGAGGGCCGTGATGAACGCCATGGCAACGTCGTCTCAGCGCGGGATCCACCCTCTCCCGATCCCGCTCAGAAGATTCCTTCTGAATCATAACAGATTCACAGAAGGTGGCTATGGCCCTCTAGGCCGAATCCCCACTCAGCATCGCCGACACGATTGCTGACAGGGAGAAGTTCCATCCAATGCGGTTCACCAGAATTGTCCGCTCCCGTTCCCATGCTGGGCATACTGCGAGCGTATGGGGAGTCCTGGTCCCGTCCACCACAGTGGAAGCAGTTTGCCGTCACCTCGCGTCCGATCTTACACAGATAATCACCGAAGCACCCATGCCCGGTAATTATCTGTGTAAGTTTGTAGGTGAGTCTTCCTGCTTGTCGCTGCATCCAGGCTTCGAAGACCGGCAGGATTGCTCCAATGACACGTTTGTGTTAATAGCGCTCCTCGAGTCGAGTGCGCCATGTCACCAGGGCGTTTTGTCGTTCCTGCCGTTTAATTGATTCGAGCGCCTCTTCTGGCTCACTACCACCACTCTGGCGGAGAGTACGGATTCGGTCGTACACCCTCGCGTCAATCTTCGCCAGCATATCTAGTGGTGGAAAGCAAGCCAGGATTGTCGCCGCCTCAAAAGATATAGAGCCTTGGCAACTACAGCACTGCTGATGCTCCCGCACGCCTTAGACGGAACCTCAAAGCTTCGTTAATTGTCGCAAAGAGGGATACCCATCAAACTATCGCGGGTGTTCCAAAGTGCTGTGACAAAAATTGCGCGGAGGGAGAAGCCGTCCCAGATACTGGGGCCAATCCAGTGTGTCTCGCTCTCGGTTACCTACTTCCGAACCCGCACCGTATTCGGTGCCCACTCCCTCGCCCCAAATTGCCACCAAGCCCACTCTTATCGCAGAGGTTTCCATGCAAGGCAAAGAATACTATAATACACAATAGAATGGCTGTTAACCTTATTTTGTACGAGGATCGGTGTTGCTGGGAGCATACATACAAGCGGTTATGTCATATTATCACTCCTGAAAACCTAATTTGATTGCGCTCATTTTTCATACAAATTTCAATAAATAACCAAACTTTGTTCCAAGGCAATAAAAACGGATTCACGACGAATCTTTACACACCGCCTGTTTGTAAAAAGAAAGATTAACCATAACTGTGTTGACAATTTTTAATGTTTAAATTTTAAAACATATTTTTATTTGTAAATAGTATGCAAACTTATTGCAAATACAATGACAGTCAGTATTATTTTTTCTTATTGTAAATAGCAAAATGTTGAACATGTATAAGATGTGTATCGTCATCTTAGTCTGTGAGTTCAAGCAAACTGTAGTATATAATGGTATTACAGCTAGGGATGTAGTCTTGTTTAGTGATTTACCCGTAACCAGTAACAGAAATAGAAAGAAACAGCAATATATATTGAAGGAACTTATTTATTTAATATAGATTATAAATAAGTAAGTTTAGATGAGACTTCGATTCAAATGTATTATTGAAAGCCACCCTTCTGTTTAACTGGTTAGAAATAAACCTCTGTCCTAAGAGGAACCAGCAAAAACCTAGCGGGCCTTTAGAAAAACAGCTTACAATAATGTATGTTACACAATTAACAACACAATAAATTAGAAATAGCTTGGTAGCGATCACTTCATTTCCAGGGGTTATTATAATCCTTAAATTCCTTAATATTATAATAACCCTTTTTATACAAACTTTGTTTCATAAAATTTTTGAACTTTGAGCAGGTCAAATTTCACTTTCTCGAATTCTGTTGTAAAAGCGTGTACATCGCCCAAGAATGAATTACTGACTCGGTGGAGTTGAGTAACCGGTACTACTAGTTTGCGCCTGTTCCTAGTATTTACAGAATGAATATAACTTATTTTTGTATAATTACTTTTATTTTTGTGTACGTACTTTACGTACTTTAAATGTATTGAGAGGTCAATGTTAATATATAAATTCCCTAAAATTTTTGTCACAGCGACTCTTTAGGCTGTAAATCATAATTTGCTCTTATGACCCTCTTCTGTAAAAGAAATATAATTTTAGTGTCAGCCGCGTGTCCCCATAGTAAAATAACAAACGATATTATGCTATTGAAATAGCTAAAGTAAACAAATTTAGGTGTTTCAACACAGGTAAGATTTTTAATCTTATTTTCAGCATATGCTGTAGAACTAAGTCTGCTTGCTAGTTTTGATATATGGGAGCTCCATTAAGCTTCGCGTCTAGTGTAACTCAAAAATGGTGGTATCGACAAGACTCAATGACATTAGTATTTAATTGTTTGTTATTTGAAATCATGAATCACTTCGTTTTAGTGCCATTTAAATGCAAATTATTAACGTGGAATCAATTTACTCATCTAGATATAGCATCATTTACTTCGCCATATTTTAATAATTGCTCGTGCAGAAAAATATTGGTAGCCGTAGAAATAAAAAATATTCTAAAAACCATACTTGACCAAGGTAAGATATTATTACTATTTTTATAATCACAGATTTTTATTGCAATATTTTGTTTCGCTAACAGCGCGCAGAATTTATATATAAATAAACTTATACGTCTTGGACTTTATAAACCTGAAGGTATGTCGGTATCTGCAACTGGAACTCCTCGACGAGGAGAACTAGATGTGCCGAGTTTGGGCTCTTTAGTTATTTGGGTTTCTTAGTTATGATGAAACTTTATCTCCGGACTTGATAGAGTGACATGAAAGTGTACTTTGATGACTGGTACTGAAACTCCTCGACAAGGAGAACTACATATGCCGAGTTTGGGTTCGATTTGTTAGTTATGATGAGACCTTACCTTCGGACTTGATAGAGTGAATTGAAATTATACTTTGAAGACTTCTACTGGAACACCTCGACAAGGAGAACTAGATGTGCCGAGTTTGGGTTCGATTTGTTAGTTATGATGAGACCTTACCTTCGGACTTGATAGAGCGACTTGAAAGTGTACTTTGATGACTGCTACTGGAACTCCTCGATGAGGAGAACTAGATGTGCCCAGTTTGGGCTCGTTTTGTTAGTTATGATAAGACCTTACCTCCAGATATGATAGCGACTTGAAAGTGTACTTTGATGACTGCTAATGGAACTCCTCCAAGAGGAGAACTAGATGAACCAAGTTTTGCCTCGTTTTCTTAGTTATGATGAGACCTTACCTCTGAACGTAATAGAGTGACTTGAAAGTGTACTTTGAAGACTGCTACTGGAACTACTCGACGAGTAGCACTAGATTTGCCGAGTTTGGCCCAGTTTTGTTAGTTATGATGAGACCTTACCTCCGAACTTGATAGAGTGACTTGAAAGTGTACTTTGATGACTGCTACTGGAACTCCATACACACATATATATATATACACACACACACACACATATATATATATATATATATATATATATATATATATATATATATATATAGAATAGACCTTACCTCCGGACTTGACGGACTGACATCAAGGTGTACTTCGTTGTATATAATAGAATTACTATTTACATTTTTTTTTAATTTTTTCGCTATCATTGGTAATTGTGAGTCGTGTACTTTTGGATTTTCCAAACTTTTTTCATTGAAGTTTGACATAAAGATACCAGAAAATTGTAAGTATAGTTATAAGGTTATTATTGAAAACTTGTGTGTATTTAAACTACTTAAAGAAATTAAGTATAATCGTGTTATACGTAATTTTTTTAATGCGCTTAAGGAATGTTCAATTAGATTTAGGTGATATTTATTTTAGGTGATATATATAAACGGCCCTCAGTCCCCGGCGGCCCCGCTATTCCTGGCTACGGTGGCAACCATGGTAACGGCGGGGCAGGGGATGCTAAGAATCTCCGGTGGAGGTTCAGTTGCCACCTTAGACGACTCGACCTGGCAACGTACAACGCACGCACCCTGAGGACTGACGAGAAGATCGTGGAGCTGGAAGAAGAGATAGACAAGTTGCGCTGGCATATTATAGGATTATCCGAAGCCCGAAGAGAGGGGGAGGACACGGTAATCCTCGAATCCGGCAACTTGCTCTATCACCGGGAGGGCGACCATCTGTCCCAAGGAGGTGTCGGATTTATCGTCCACAAGTCTCTCGTTAACAACGTTGTAAAGATCGGGAGTGTGTCGACGAGGGTTGCGTACCTTGTACTCAGAATCACCAAACGGTATTCGCTGAAGTTCATGCAGGTTTACGCACCAACCTCGGCACACCCCGATGAGGAGGTGGAGGAAATGTATGAGGATATCTTTAGAGTCATGCATTCCTCCAAAACCCAATATACGGTGTTAATGGGAGACTTTAATGCAAAACTAGGCACAAGAGAGAACGGTGAGCTGAAAGTAGGGAAATTTGGAATAGGGCAACGGAACCCAAGGGGCCAGCAGCTGGCCGACTTCATGGAGAAAGAGGGACTCTTTATGATGAACTCTTTCTTCCAGAAGCGGCCCCACAGGAAGTGGACCTGGTCGAGCCCCGACGGTTCGACAAAAAATGAGATTGACTTCATTATGACGACCAGACGACAACTGTTCAGTGATGTCTGCGTGATCGCGAGGGTGAAAACTGGTAGCGATCACCGAATGGTTAGAGGCACACTGAACCTAAACGTTAAGTTGGAGAGGTCTCGTCTAATGAAGTCAACGCTCCGTCCCCCTCGTGCTTTGTTCCAACGTCCCGAAACCTTTCAGCTCGAGTTACAAAACCGTTTTCAGTGCCTAGAAGACTGCAATGAAGTGGATGATATGAATGACAAGCTCGTGGAAACTGTCCATGCGGTCGGAGCTAAGTTCTGCAAGACCCGCCGCAGAAGAACACAAAAACTCTCCGATCACACTCTTAATCTCATGGCTGTTAGACGGGAGATGAAGCTACATTCTTCAACAGACTTGACAGCATACAGGCATCTAAACAGACAGATCTCCAAATGCATGCGGCGGGACTTACGCAACTTCAATACAGCTCGTATTGAAGAAGCGATCGAGCGGAACCAAGGCTCCAAAGTCTTTGCCAGAGATCTGTCTGCCAGAAAGAGCCAACTGTCAAAGCTGAAGACAGAATGTGGCAGCATCGTTTCCGGTACACCTGAGATTTTGAGTGAGATTGAGAGGTTCTATGGGCAGTTGTACACGTCATCGTTGGAGCCACACGCAAGTGTAAGTAACGATCCAAGAGCGAGTCTCATCCGACACTATTCCGAAGATATCCCGGACGTCAGTCTGAGCGAGATTAGAACGGCTCTCCAGCACCTTAAAAACGGCAAGGCCCCAGGCGAGGATGGAATTACAGCGGAGCTTCTGAAAGCGGGTGGAAAACCGGTACTTGAAGTCCTTCAGAAGCTCTTTAATTCCGTCCTCCATGGTGGCATTACACCGGAGGCGTGGAGCAGAAGTGCGGTGGTCTTGTTCTTCAAGAAAGGTGACAACGCTCTCTTGAAGAACTACAGACCGATTTCCCTTCTGAGCCGCGTCTACGTGCTGTTTTCGAGATTCATTACGAATCGTCTTGCGCGCAGACTTGACGACTTCCAGCCTCCCGAACAAGCCGGTTTCCGAAAGGGCTTTAGCACCATAGACCACATACATAACCTTCGGCAAGTCCGAAGAGTACAATTTGCCACTATGTCTGGTGTATGTGGACTATGAGAAAGCCTTTGATTTCGTCGAAATTTGGGCGGTGCTGCAGTCCCTTCAGCGGTGCCAAGTTGACTGTCGGTATATCGAAGTGTTGAAGTGCTTGTACAGTAGGGCTACGATGGCTATCCGAGTACAGAACCAGAGTACGAAACCTATCCAATTGCAGAGAGGTGTAAGACGGGGTGACGTTATATCCCCGAAACTCTTCACCGCTGCATTGGAAGACGTTTACAAGCTTCTGGACTGGAAAGAATACGGTATTATCATCAATGGCGGTACATCACTCACCTTCGATTTGCCGACGATATAGTCCTTATGGCAGAATCGCTGGAGGACCTAACCACTATGCTCAATGACCTCAATAGTGTTTCCGAACGGATAGGTCTTAAGATGAATATGGACAAAACAAAAATCATGTTTAATATCCATGTCACAACTATGCCGGTAGTTGTCGGGAGCACTAAGCTCGAAGTTGTTGACGAGTATGTTTACCTGGGACAAATAGTCCGACTAGGTAAGTCCAAATTCGACCGAGAGGTCAATCGACGGATTCAACTCGGTTGGGCAGCGTTCGGGAAATTACGGCAAATCTCGTCAGGTATACCTCAAACCTTGAAAACGAGACTGTACACCCAGTGCGTATTGCCAGTGATGACATACGGAACTGAGAATGCTGGCCGGATGAGGAAGCTCAAGGTCGCTCAGCGAGCTATGGAGAGGGCTATGCTCGGAGTTTCTCTGCGTGATAAACTTAGGAATAAGGATATCCGTAGTAGAACCAGAGTAACCGACATAGCCCATCGGATTAGTAAGCTGAAGTGGCAATGGGCCGGCCATATAGCTCGAAGAACCGACAACCGATGGGGAAGAAAGGTTCTCGAGTGGCAGCCTCGTACCGGTAGGCGAAGTGTAGGGCGTCCCCCCACGAGATGGAGTGACGACCTGGTAAGACATGCAGGAAGTCGATGGATGCAGGTGGCTCAGGACCGTGCTTTGTGGCATTCTTTGGGGGAGGTCTATGTTCAGCAGTGGACTTGTGAAGGGCTGTAATGATGATGATGATGATGATGATATATATTTGTTATAAGGAAAATGCTGCTGCCCTACTCCTAGTATATTTCACTCTGTCAACTTTTACGACACCCACGAGACGAAATGAGGTAGTGGATTTTCTTGCACCGCCACTGCAAAGTTTAATATTCTATAAAACAACAAAAACATCCAAATCGGTTTTTTAATTGACAAAGATATCGCGTATCATACATACAAAAAGAAACCTGCAGTTGAGTTGAGTTATTCTTCCTTTTTTAAACTCAGTTAAATAGACGATGAGGGCGATTTCTGCCACATGCTGCACACTTATGAACCTCAACTTCTTGTGAAGACTGGTCTGGTTTAGTTTTTGTCGAGTAATTTTATTAAAGAACAAGTTTCAACTATAGATATATGAATCATTTTTATTTTTATTAGGAATCATTGTTCTTTGAAAAAAAAAATACAAAAAAACATCAATCGAATTGAGAACCTCCTCCTTTTTGGGTGTCGACATAAGCGGATCACTGAGTTTCTTTCGCCGTTTCTTTTCCAGAAGAAGTAATGTAATTTGAAACGGTAGTAGATGCGTTATTGCTTCATGAATAAAATATAGTCACTTTTATCCTTTTGACATGGATGTCTAATGCTATTAATACTAATCGGAATCAAATCAAATTTTAAATTACAATATCATAGCGAACTCTTTGCTAATATCATAAAACCTCCATATTTTATATCATAAATACAAAGTATATTGCAATATTATTTGCATAGTTTAATAAAATCAATCTAAACTTACAAACACGCACATTTAATAATTATAAATTTACATATCTGTTCGCAAACTGTTCGCGTTCGAGTTATAGCTTCGGGCGGTCTGACGTGGACTTTGGTCCGTAATGGGCCGTACGTAATGGGCCGTACGGCTTTATAATTAACATTAAAAGACAGTATATCAAAAATTTAAGCGCATCACTAACATTGTTACACTGCAAATATATTAGAATACGCATAATTTGAACGTGTAGAAGCCATGTAGATATCACGACGAACAGCATAGTTAAAGGTGAGGGTCGTTTGACACTGCCACTGTCAATACTCCTGACAAACCGACGACAATTAAGACAAGTCCTTTCAAAAAAGGCCTAAGTCCTGCTGTGGACTTTGACGAGTTTAAGAGAAGAAGTATATACCACACAAAATAAATTAGCTATAGGAAGTAACTACAAAGTAAGGGTGGTCGTACTGCAGTTGCAAATATGTCCAATAAGCGCAGTTTGTTATTGAAAATTCTCCTTATAATTATATAGATCCATTTCATTTCAGATATGGAACTACTTAAGAGATGACGATGTACATGATGAATTTATAAATATAATCAAAAATGTTGTTCTTATTATAAGTTTATAATGTAAAGATATATCAAATAATAATCTAAATCTAATCTTGCGAATGGCTAAAACGATTGTGATGTAACCTTTCTAACAGTAACAAACGAAATTACAGTGTACCTGATTGTAATTGGATGCTGTCGCCCATAGAAACCAGTTTTCGGTTTTCTATTACCTATAATTACCTTATGAAACACAACAGCATTATTCTGCTGTTACAAGGTGATATTCTGTAAAAGCGTGGTTGTATTCCGGTTGAATCATTCCTACGTTATAAAGCACGACTCTATCACGTTCAAAAACTACTTAAACTAACTGTCAAGCCTCGCCCTTGGACTGAACTCCTCCTCTACCTCCAAACTTAACGTGAATTCTTTAGTAAGTAGTGTTTATTTACTTATATAGTTAAGAGTATCATCTAACACATAATGTTGATCACCACCATTAATGCCTGGTTCATGACAACACTAGTTACCACTAGCGCCCTCTAGTATCGAGTAGCAGAACTAGGAGCGTCAAGATCCTTCTAGTTCCATGGAAAAACTTTCTAGAACTATCGACACCTATTCAATCGGTACCGGTATGTACTCGAACATTCTAGATGATTCTTCAGTAAAAAAGGCCGGTATAGACCGCGACGGGGGTCAGTATTGGAATTGGAATTGAAACTGCGAACTAAAGTGATCAGCAGTAAATTGGGTTTTGTTATTAGTATTGTCTTGAGTTTTAATTAGTGTTCTGTAATTAAAGTGTCCATTTTGGTAATTCACTCGGCAGTTTTTAATTGTTTAGAACCCCAATATCGTAACAGTAATATGACAGCTAGCTTGCGACACAATGTGTGTGACCTAACACACGGCTCTGTGCTGGCAACATACCAAGCAGTGACGTTTTATCACGTCAAGTGCATCGGCGTAGTATCGGCATCTTAACGGAATTTTGTTTTAAGAATACCTTTTATAAAATGCAGTTCAAAGTTTCACGCTTGAGTCGTATTTAAATATTTGGCATTTTTATTTAATTTAATTACGAAGTAGGCTTCCTTATAATCTTATTTTGTAAGTATAGTTGTAAAACTTCCTTATTATAAGTATATTTCATTCTTCAGACAATTCTTTGCTTGTTTTTTATTTTAAAGAAAGGGGTTCACAAACGAGCACACAGTCCACCTGATGGTAAATAAATGCTGATGTCCATAGACATTTAATTTATTCTCGATTAAGAATCAAAGTGCAGATGCGTAGTCTCTCCTGAAGACTACGATGGAATGCCTCGTTTCCAGTAATAAAGATCTCATACGAAGTGCATCGTTGCATGTGAAGCATCGTTTTAGTCAAGCTGACCCGTTCGTGCTACAATCATAATATAGCCGCACCGTCGTTCCCACGTAAAAATGATAAAAGTTAAAAAATATGATAATAAAGGGAATACTTCGTAAGGAAACCTCGTTAATAATAGCATACCTTAAAATATTATAGCAGAACTAATTGCAAAATAAAAAGGAAAAATATAACGCAATAAAAAGTAAAAAAATAAGGAAATAAATTTTACCTAAAAAAAGACAAACGTTTTTTATTTTTAAACAAAATATAATAATACAGGCAATATGTATTACGTTAATCAGTTTATTTCTGTTAAAATAATAATTTCTCATATTAATTAAATTTCAATAAAACTTTGGCTTATAGATGTTTAACTCATCGGACAACTCGCAAGATACTTGAGATGTAAATTAATTTCATCTCACGTCTAAGTGGTTGTGAACAGTCTGCAGACTGAACTTACTCTCCGCCGAGTACTCTACAAGTTTATACTCGTACATTTGAATAAGCGAGTTCACTGTTCTCTTCCTATTTTAAGTAAGGAATTTCGTGTAAAGTCACTCAGTTATCGACTACTCTACATTTTTTACAGCCTCAAAAAATCAAATGCCGCTAGATATTTGCCTTTCTTTTGTAGCCTCCCCATAGATTGCTTTATAGTGAAGATTAGTTACGAATACTGTGTGTGTGTGTGTGTGTTTGTGTGTGTGTGTATGTGTGTGTTTGTGCGTGCGTGTGTGTGTGTGTGTGTGTGTGTGTGTGTGTGTGTGTGTGTGTGTGTGTGTGTGTGCGTGCGTGCGGGTGTGTTTTTGTGATATAATAATTTATGTCTATATGTATGTGTGTCGCAACTTCAACCTAGTAAGCAAATTAATTCAAATTATACCTCAATGCCATCTACCAAGATCTCAGAGACAGCTATTTTGAATTTGGTCTTGGTCATGCATAATTTAAAATTAAAGATTTTGTACTGCCGACTTCAATATAATTTATAAAGAATAACTCAAAAACGATTAGTCTGACCTTGATAAAATTCATATGGCACCACACGAGAAGTACCAGCTTTCAAATAAAAAAAGAATCTGTTCACCCAGTAAAAAGTTATGAGGTAAGGTAGAATAAGGTAGGTTTGGCTTTTGCTTTTGCTTCAAGGAGAAGTTTTTTTGTTACGTTTTGTTAGGTGCTCGTTCACATAGATAACTTTGGGGTCGTCAGTAGACAATATATCTTTAGTCGATAAGTCCCTACATTATCGCACTGCAGACAAAAATGTGTCTTTATTGAGGCGCGATTTGAAGCGCGCGATGATCTCATGCGCGATTGGTTGTTGGATGGTCGCTGCGTTTAACTTTGTGAGCGAAATCTATATCAGCATCTTATAATTTGTGGTCAGCCTTTTCTACTATTTTTTGTAAGAATGTCTATGAGACATTCGTTGCTTTTTTCTGGTACTCCTACAATTTCCACGTTTTGCTGACGGACCCACTGTTTAGCAAAATCGTGGTAGATTGTCGAGATCTTTTTCTGCATACTTTTCTAGAATTCTATTTTTAAGCACTTGGTACCCTCAGTTGCTACGGATAGGGACTTCAATCATTATATCATCGTACCTTTCACCGACATATTTTATTGATTTTTCTAGTTCACTGATGTTATCCCTAATAGTTCGGAATTCATTGCAGATCAGATCTTTAATAATACTAGGCACTTCATTCCTAATTATTTCCAATATATCTTTGCGCATTTTGTTAGCAAATTTTGAGTCGAAGGGATTTAAGCAGTCCGGAAAACGCGGACGACGACATAGAGTCATTACGTAATGATCCCTGCTTTCTGCTCCATCCTCGTCATCCGAACACTGCATAACCCTTACGGGTATGTCGCTATTATTTCCCTTCGTTTGTTTGGCTTTATGTACAACTAGGGCACTTCCAGGATACATGTTTTTTTGAAGTTTTCAGCCTTTGAGCCCACACACAGATAATGGTATAGCTTATTACACGTTGTATGGGTGCAAATTATACTTTCTGTGGTTTTCACATTCTTTTTGCATGCATTGCAATTGCTCATTTTGCTAACAAAAACGTTATTGATTTTGAAGGTAAATACTTATTAACTGCAGGTAGATAATAATAAATAATGAACACTTGTCTGTGAGCGTATTAGTTACTAGGCGTGGAGTCTGCGAACAAAAGGTCGCAAGTGCCATGTATTCCGTGTCGCTTACGTGTTTCACCACACAAATTATGACGTCGGTAGAACACACAATAGTTTTTTACTAACACTTGTAATTTTTAAATATTACTTCAAGATATGGTACTTCCGTTCAATAATATATTATGTAAATGAAAGTTAGCACTGTACCAAAAGCTATTAGGTAAGAAAGTTTGCTCAAAAAGGGCATATAAACGTTAAAAAAATTTTTGAAACCTAGCTTAACAGTAACACTAAGTTCTGTCGATAATGGCGAAACTATATGATTAACTATATTATCATAAAGATTGTCGCTGCTGATCTCCTGTTTCAGTTTTGTACTGTGGATTCTTACGACATTTGAGAGATGATATGGGGTATAGAATATTTTTACACATTCCGTGGATGTCGTAAGAGGCGACTGAGAGAAACTGAGATAAGAAATGGGCAGCAGCACCTTCCTGACAACAGTTACATAAAATCTTAAAAACACGTGTTACACAATTTAAAACGTGGTAGAATCATGCTGCAGCTATATTAATAGTATACTTGTAGCAAGAATGGTTTGGCTCAACCAAGGAAGGACCACGCTCTCACAGAATACCAGCGTAAAATAGCAGCTTAATGCTGCTATGGTGAGTGTAGAGAAACGGAGACCTATTTTACTGGAAAAGAGGCATTCCGTCTATTTTCTCACTGGTGACAGTGCATCTGCAATTTGATTCTTTATTGAGGATAAATGTATTTCTACGGGCCACAGCAACCACTGACCATCAGCTGAAATGGGTGCTAGTTTGTCACCCTATCCTATAAAAAATACATCGCCCCAAGAATAAATTACTGACTCGGTGAAGTCGAGTAACTGGTACTACTAGCTTGTGTCTTGTGTGTTCCTAGTATTTACGGAATGAATTTCACTTGGTTTTGTAAAATTACTCTTATTTTTGTGTACGTACATTACATTTTCATTAATGGATTTAGTGGCCAATCTTCGAAACACATTATTTTAAATATTTTTTACATATTCCCTAACTTCAACGCTAGGATTATATGACCTATCATAGTAAAGTTCAGATAACCTATGTCTGCTCTTATAGACCTCTACTGTCCCCTATTCATTGAATACCTTTCGACTGTTCAAGTAGAATGTTTAAGATGAAAAATTATTATCAAATTCATTTCAAATAAGCTTAAATAATGTTCCATACAAAATATTAGGATTATTTTGATATGAAAGTGGTGGAAGTTTTTGCGCTATGTTACTTCTAAACTTTACCAAGCGACGTGTATTTACTGGAAGAAACACAACTTTGTCATCTTTTTTTATCGGAGAGGTGGCAAACGAGCATGCGGCTCACCTGATGGTAAGTGACTACCGCCGCCCATGATCAGTTGCAACACCAGGGATGGAATCGCAGATACTTTGCCGGCCTTTTAAAAAGGAGTACGCTCTTTTCTTGAAGGTCCCTAAGTCATATCGGTCCGGTAAAATCGCTGATGATAATCGATTCCACAAGGAAGTTGGGCGAGGAAGATAAAATCTTCTAAATCGCACAGTGGTGGACCGCCAATCATCCAGATGGTGTGGATGGTATCGGAAGTTCTGCCGCGATATGCGTGCGTTAAATTTGGCGGCTGGGATTAATGCCTGCCCACAGATGGGAACAGTATTCCATGTGAGGCCGAACCTGCGCCTTGTAAAGTTGCAGGCGGTGTGCCGGCATGAAATACTGTCCCGCTCTGCTGAGTACGCCAAGCTTTTTAGAGGCCAATTTGGCCTTCTCTTCTAAGTGACCACGAAACTGCACGTCACTCGATATATCGACTCCGAGGATTCCGATACTGGCTGAGGCAAGAAGGGGAGTGCGTTGAAACTGAGGAGATACGACAAAGGGGTTCTTTTTAGCAGTAAACGTGCAAACTTGTGTCTTCTGAGGATTAAACTGGACTAGATTTAGACGCCCCCAATCCGAGACTTTGTTCAGCAAAGACTCGACTTCAGACACAAGTTTGTTTCGGTACTCGGCGACGTTTTCCCGAGAAATATTGGCACGGCCGGTGTATAGAGCATCACCATTGCTGTCATCCGCATGGCAATGAATGTTACCAGTTAGCAAAATATCATTGATATGCAGAATAAACAGCGTTGATGATAGCACACAGCCTTTACACACCAGCGTTAATAGGCTTGTAGTCGGAGCATGCACCGTCTATAACGACCTTGATGCTCCAATCTGCAAGGAAGCTGGTGATCCAATCACACAATTTCTCCGGAAGCCCATAGGAAGGGAGCTTCGAAAGAAGCGCTTTGTGCCAAACTCGATCGAAGGCCTTCGCCATGTCGAAACTAACGGCAAAGGCCTCCCCCTCGGACTCTACTGCCTCTGCCCATCTATGAGTCAGGTAAACTAGAAGATCACCAGCTGATCGACGCCGACGAAAACCGTATTGGCGGTCACTAATCAGCAGGTGATCCTCAAGGTACCGCATGAGCTGGCAGTTAAAAATTGATTCCATTATTTTGTAGAACAAGGATGTGATCGCGATAGGCCTATAGTTGGACGGGTCTGAGCGGTCGCCATTTTTAGGGATCGGGTGGACAAACACTGTCTTCCATGAATTCGGGACTACGCCTTGGGAGTAGGAGTACCGGAAAAGACGCGTTAGGACCAGTGCCAACTCCGCAGCACACGTCCTCAGCACAACTGGGGGGATTCCGTCAGGCCCACTCGACTTTTGGATGTCCAGGGAGAGGAGAGCTTTGCGATCCGAGCGCTGTGAGAACAGCACATCCGGAATGGAGCACTCACACCGCGGGATGGTCGCAGGTGTTTTCCCCCCGTCATCAAGAGTCGAGTTGGACGCAAAAAGGGAGCCTAAAAGGTCGGCTTTGTCTTTTGCGTCTTGGGCCAGTGAGTCGTCCTCCTGCAGAGATGCAGAGATGGTAGTGATGGCTTACAGAAATACCCTTGGACAGCCTTGGCGAGAGACCAGAATGCAGGGGTTCCCGAAGAAAGGCGAAGTAGTTTCTCGCCAATTCTGCCTATGTGCTCAGACTTTGCCTTGGCAATATCTCTTTTGAAGGACCTGGAGGCGAAGTTATACTTCTTTTTAAGTGTGTTCGTGCTTACATCCCGAGTCGCCGAAGCCGCAGCCTAGGCTTGATAACACTCCTGCTTACTGCGTAATGCAGTCTTACAGGAGCGACCAACCTAAGGCTGAGATCTGCCTCCGATGGGTACCACAGATGATGGAATAAATAGTTCCATTCCCTGTAGCACCACATCAGTGACAGAGTCAGCAACAGCGCTGGGATCATCCGGCGAGAAGCAAACCCGCCCCCATGGATAGGATGCAAAGAAAGACCGCATTCCGTCCCAATCCGCCTACCTGTAATGTCAAACACGGCGGCAACCTGCAGATCGCAACCGCGAGGGGAGCGTGAGTGGCACCACACTCCGGATCAGACAATGGTCCAAAGAGCCGAGAGGGGAATCGACGGAAACCTGATATCCGTCCGGATGAGAGGTCAGCAGAAGGTCCAACAGGGAAGGGGTATGATCCTCCAAATCTAGAATCCGCGTAGGCGAAGTAACCAGTTGTGTCAGACAATATGCAAAAGCAAAGTCATAAACAGATCTCCCCGCATGATCGGTTAAACGTGAACCGAGCTATTCGGCGTGGTGGGCATTAAAATTGCCAAGAATCACGATCTCTGACCTGTTGTAGCAAAGAATCTGTAGCCACTTCGACGTGGTCGATGAGTCGGTATGTTTCGGCATTACCGCTATGGGACCTATTGAGGCACCTGTAGACGCGCGGATGGTCGTCACTGTCTACGCGTAGCCATAGGATGGACAGGTCCGAACCTTCAAGACTGCCGAGGCGTCGAGAACGGATATCCTCTCTGACATACACGCAAACTCCAGCCCGAAGCACAAAGGAGTGCTCCAATTTGTACCCCGGGTAGGAGAGATACGAAATATCAGCCGGAGAGGAATCCTGCGTCTCGGTCACAAAGAGCATGGCCGGCTTCGCCGTCTCAAGATGATAGTGGACGGCGTTTAGGTTCGAGTGAAGTCCCCTGAAGTTGTAGAAATTCACGGATAGCGTGGCAGGGGTCGCCTTGGTCTTGTTGCTCAGTTTGCCCCGAGCAGTTATGTACCCTCTTGGGTTAGTCTAACGTGTAATTCCGCTACCATGTTGATGGGGGAGGGGGTTGGGAATGCGGCCTCCGTTCGCCTGCACTCACCAGACGAAACGCAGAAACAGAGCTTCTACTTCACGCCGGTTTTCTGTCAGGTCGTGGTACCAACCCGGCTCGAGCCAGCCCATACGTGCAACAACAAAAACTGCTGCGTGGCTCTACCACCGTGACATCATTTATTTGCTTTTTGTGGATATAAGATAAAGAAACTAATACTTTTATTTATACTGTATTGTTGTGATCAAAGCATATAGATGTCTTGGATTTATATGCTAATCATGCCGAATATTTAGGGGAAAATAATTGGCTGTATGTCATAGAAGTATTATCTTTGCCGATGTTAATGTCCCCCAGCTTAACAAAACTTTAATTTACTAGATGGTAAATCTTTTATTCTGCATAGGAGTCCATTTGGGTAAGTACCACTAGTTACTGTGACCGGAGACCGGAACGTAACAATAAGTATAGAAAAAGTATAGAGAGCAATTTTAAGAACAGGCTGTGAGATATTCCATCTTAGTGCTCAGGGGTGCCTTTTTTGGTTGAAGTTGGCTATAGGTATCCATGAACTGCAGTGACGACTAACCATTATGTGGACTATAAGTTCGCTTGTCACTTTAGTGTAATAAAAAAATAACTTGCATAAATAAGCATAATATCATCGGCATCGTGATCGTGTTCTTCATTTATTTTTCACGGAAAGTAAAACAGGCTTGGTTTATATAAACTAACCCACTTGACCATCAACTTACCATGGAGCTACTGACCTTGCAGTTATACGAGCTATATCAAGAAAGGTGGCTGCGTTTCCTCGCTGAATGGATAAAATTTGCATTTGAGCAAGAAAAGAACCAGCCCTCTTATCAACAGCAGCGACGGCCAGTCGCGGATAGAGTTCCTTTAGCAACCACACTGCACGTGGGCCCCACGGACCGACAGTCTCTACAGCAAATGCCACAAATATGTAAGTGATCTCTCAGAAACTCACATTTTGGCCACTTACTTAGTTCAGTTGCCTCTGATGCCTTCTCGGCTTTAAACGAGGTACCTCTGAGATGAGGGGCTGCCAGAGTGTCTACGCAATTTGCATAATACACTACTTATTTATTTATTAATTTGATGTATAGTATGTATATTACATTATATACTATTGGTTACTATGTGTATTAATTTGTATGTCTCCATTAGGGACTTAGTATGTAATCTAAGCCCCTAATGGAGACATACAAATTTGTTTATTCTTTGAAAGTTTTGTTTTATAAAATTAACATAATATCAAAATCAATGATTAATTCAACAACAACAAACAATCCATTCCATTATATAAAGATGTCGAAGTTGTAATTACAAAAAAATCAAATAAAGAAAATTAAAATAATATTATGTACAAAGTCTGTTAATAATAAAAATGTAGAATTTATGAGCTAAAGTCCTATAAAAAGTTGTCATTAGTAATTTAAAAACTCACTACCGAGTAAAATTTATTTTGAAGAAGCGATTGCCTTATATTTTTTTTAATTTTTGTATAGGAATATCTCTGATTGCGGTATTTTATTAATTATTGTTTTACCCATCCAGTAACAACTTTTTTGAATACATTCACTTATTGTTATTTCGCTAATTACTATCCGATCTGGGTATCTCGTGTTCATTGATACTAATTCTTTATTAAGTTTAAAACACATTTTTGTGCAATAAAAACTTTATTAATCTCTACACTATTACAATCACCAAATTATAATCCCTATCGGATAACAGATTTAATACATGCAAAATATGTCATAATTGTAGTTTATTTTGTTGCCACTTTTGTAAGTATATAAAGCGCATATGTGAAACTGTTTACTTAATTACATACTAGCTGTGCCCCGCGGTTTCACCCGCGTCATCACGTGTCGGAGGTGCGCGACATGACCTATTTCAAGCATTTTATAATTGAAATTAAATATTTTATTTGATAGCAATGGATGGAATAATTGGCATAATTAATGGAGTACTTTTATCCGTCGGCATATTATGTATGATGTAGAGCGAAGTTAAGTTTTATCCACTTTCCTCCCCCTCCCGGTTGTGCGTCCCCCCCCCCCCCCACCTACGTCACAGAAAGTGTCTCGAAGCGCGGTGTTTTCTAGTTTTAAAGAAAACCGTACACGATACATAAAAAGTGTGTAGGCATGAAATGATTCTTGAGCTATCAAACTTTTATACTTATTAATCAGTTAAATTTTCAAAATACCATAGCAACGTGAAATGAAAGAGTTCAGAAATAAAGATGTAAATAATCATTGTCATAAAAGTACTCAATTAATTTTCAATTTATTTTAGCTATAATGATTGAACTAACATCGCTCTTAGAAGCTTTCTATACTGGCTTCTCGCAGGTCTCACTTGGCGGCTAGGGTTTATGCGTAGTTCGCGCGCCCAGCCAAGTATTGAATTATTTTAATTTTACATTATCTCTTAAACTATGCGCCCAAATAACATGCTATAAAGAACAAAAATTATCTTCATAAAATTGTCTTGATGATGTAGTAACTTTCGTTCGTAAGGATAAATAGGCCACGCCTAATAATAACGTTTGAAAATCACTTTTAAATTTTCAATATTTTTTTGTCACAAAATACCTAATTATGGCTTATGTATAAGAAACAGACATATGGTATCGCAGACTTTTTTTTAGATGAAGTACAATCTATATTTTTCTAGAACATTGTATTTACGTTTCCCTAACGACAACACCAGCATACGCGGATAAATAATTTCGGGAGTGCTTTTTCTTTTGACTTGCTTAACAAATATCCATATTTCAGGCTAGCTGCATGATATTGCTTAATGTTAGATAGCCTATACTATTTCACGTGAATCTGGCTATAATATACATAAATAATTTTTCAAATTGGACTGGTAGTTCCAGAGATTAGCGCGTTTAAACAAACAAAAAAACAAAAAACTCTTCCGCTTTTTTATAAGTATAGATTTTACAAATTTGTTCTTTCCATTTTAATTCTTTGTCAATAATTATACCTAAGCGTGTCACGTTAGTAGCGCTAGAAAGAGTTTTAACATTTAGTTTTATTAATTAATATTTATAAATTATTAGGTATTTATATTATTGTAACTTATTAATTGCGTTTTACCTAAGTTTATTGTTAAATTATTATTACTTAGCTGATGAAATACTTGAAATGTTGTTTCATTAATGTCAAAAATATGTTTCATCAGTGGGATATATTTTTTTGTTTTGAATATTACTGAGACGTCATTTGCAAATAAACTGCTTGAATAAACTCAGGTTAGTCGTTTAAATATATCCATAATAAAAGTTAGCCTAGTACACTACTCTGAGGTGCGCCAAACGCATCTTTTTTAATTTTGATCTATTACTTTGATTTACATGTTTATTGTCAAGTTTTAACACCTAAACACATTGATGTCGGTTTTGTGTGTATGACTTTATCCAGTAAGATTCTGAGTCTCTAATTCCGTTTTGATCTAGTTAGTACAAAAGCTGATCATATGATACAAGTCAAAAGCTTGTGACATATCAAAAATATAACAGTAGTATATAGTCCGTCATTAATATTGTGTAAGATATTTTATATTAATTTAAAAGTGGCTAGTGTGTTGGATTTTGATTTTTTAAATCCATACTGAGTTGAAATTATTCTGGTAAACTTATTTAAGATATTCATAACCTTTTTGTGCATGACTTATTCAAAAATATTTAGTAATATAGGTATCAATGTCACTGGACGGTAATTTTCCATTAATGTTTTTTCTCTTTTTTATATAAGGGTTTTACTACAGACGTCTTTACTAAATACGCTAGTACCTTATTAACTTGATTTTTTCACGCTTTATTAACATTTGTGCATATGCTATTACAACCTCCTGAATTTGTATTATTTAATGTCATTATTATCTTACTTATAATTTTTCAAACGGTTCCCTCTGTCATTTCTTACGAAATCTACGGACCATATGGGGTAGTGCATATTTCTTTTATTTCGAACATGGTCCTTCCATGGTCACCTCAACCAAGGAAGGACCATGCTCTCACAGAATACCAGCGTAAAAAGGCAGCTCAATGCTGCTGTGTTTCATAAAGTAAGTGTAGAGAACCGAAGACGCTTTCTACTGGATACGATGTATTCTATCTTAGTCCTCAGGGGTGATTTCTTTCAGGTAGAATGTGCTTGTTTGTCACCCTTAATCTATAAAAAAATCTTATTTACTTTGTATCCTCCTATATATTATGGTGGGAGCAACTCGAAATAACGTTATTAAGTGAGAGAGTTTTTCAGCTGGTTGTTATTTTTCTCTTTTACAGTAAAATATCTACTATTAATGAAACAAGACTTACATATGTAAAAAGTTCTATATCATTAGTAATTTGAACTCTACGTGAAAGATGCTTCTTGAAATTATAACATTCTGAATTTTGAACGAATTCATGGGTAATATCTTGTAAATAACATATTTGAACATTGCTGTGAGCTTACGAAATTATGTTACTACGGGATGGGACCCCGCTTTCCCAATACCTATGTAATACCAATGTAAAATAACAGTTTAATGCTGCAGTGTTTCGTATGGTGAGTGTAGAGAACAGAAGAATTTCTATACTTGAAACAAAGCATTCTATCTTTGTCCTCAGGGGTGTAATGAATTCTAAACTCCACGCGAGTAAAGCCACCGGCGAAAGCTAGTAATGTAATAATTACGTTGATTACTATTGTAATTAGTAATAATATAAGAAGTAGGGATGCAACATCACATATCCCGTTATCTGATTGGTTTATTGTTTATTGTGCACGCTAAATCAGTTTATAATACATAAAATACTTAGTCGTGTGATTGGTTTAAATATTGATTTTCGTAAACTAGACACACAAAATTATCCAGCGCTCAAAACTCATTCAAATAATCAATCATTGAATCTTCTTTATTTTAGTTGTACGAGATTTAATATACATAGATTTTGTGAAGTTTTAAATCACGAATATTAAACGAAGTTTTCAGAAATTGCTTCTTATCAGAAATTTACGACCGCTTAGCTACAGCTGAAGTTACTTAAGGAATATCAGTCCCAGCAAAGTATTTGCACGGGGGGAACAGAATGAAAATTTTTCGAAGATTAGTCGTGTATAAGGTTTATTTGAACGGTTAAAGCATAAAATGCGTATACGTAAAAGTTACAGCGTTTCTCAAAACAAATGAAAGGCATTCGAAAGCCGCCGTATCGTCCATCTCAATCGGTTGTCTCGTTCTAAAGATATCAAAACACACACTTACACACACACACATACACATAAGTACGCGCGCACGCGCGGACGAACTTGCATGTACACGCACGTACACGCACACGCACCCAAGCACGCGCTCGCGCACGCACACGCACACGCATATACGTAAGGACACGCACATGCACATGCACGCGCATACACACATGCACATACACACGCATACCCATAACCACACGCACACACACACACGCACACGCTCAAGAACTCGCACACGCACACGCACACACACACACGTTCACGCACACGTACTCGCAAACGCACAAGCACACGCATACACACACACTACACCTACTTTTAAAAATTATTACTAATTTTCAAAGCGGTAATTTAAGACTTTAGGTTTCCTATATATAGTGCCACTTATTGGATCCATTTGTGAAACTAAACCATCCAGGGACCTACACAAATACACACAAAAAGTTTCATCAAAATCGGTCCAGGCATTTAGGAGGAGTTACGTAATAAACACACATACAGAAGAATTGTATATATGAGGATTAGGTATGTTTATCCCATTTTTTATATTTATCTCTGTTTGTTGGTCATGTTTGAGTCAATTTGTAATGTTGCCCAGAGGAAAGTGTATTTGTTCGCGTATATTTGTATTTATATAAGCCGACAACGCTCTTACTTCGTGTAACTTAGTTCTGTTAAGTTAGGATGATTATCTCGTTTTTCACTGTTTGTATTCTAGAATAAACTATAACATTATAAGAGCTATTATTCTAAAAAAATATTTACAGTCACATGACTAGTTAGATGGGTAGAGTAGCAAGCTATAGAGCCGCGGTTTTTTTTAAAATTATATTTAACCGGCTTAGACAATTGAATCATAGCACTGAAGTAGCAGTAGGCAAGCAGAGTCCGAAAAATTACCACCGAATAGGGTAGAAGGTACTCAAGTGACAGCCAATATGCCTATATAAGGACTTAAGGGCAGCACTCCATATCATCATGTAGTGACGACCTGGTAAGAATATGCAGAAAGTCTAATGATTTCATTTTGGTAACTTTGGCATTGTTTCAAGTAAAGTATAATGGAGATAACAGTTTATTTCTAAACTCAATGGAATTCGTTAGACTGATCATTATTCATTATTTTAAAAACATGTTAATGGCTTATGATTGCAAATAAAACTACACAACATAAAGAACATGCAAAATTAACGCTAATAATTGTGTTTAAAATCAAAATGAAATCAAGGACAACCTGCTTAAGAATAAAAATATTTTTTTAATTAATTTATGATACAGTGGTGTTACTTAATTCTAAACTCGCCAAACTTTTACGTTTGATGGCGAGAGGCACTCTTTTACATAACAATGAATCAACTAGTGTACTACTAATATTGGACCTTATTTTTATTTTTAGTTATAAATAATAGTTTATTTTTAGTTTAGTTTTTCCCTCCAAATAACAAATTCTTAAAGTATTGCGAGTAACCCAGCTTAAGAAATTACATTGAATAAAAATACGTAACGTCATAAAACATGACCAAAAAACGTTGTATGTTGGAAAAAATATTTTTTCTTTATTTACAAGCGTTAGAAGAGGTTAAATAATGATCGCAAGTATACGGTTCGTTAGTCTTTCATATATCATTGTACGATATACTGGAATGAAATAAATGGAGAGCTCCTACTTTTATAAATATTGAACGGACAGTAAATTATTTATGTATCTATAAATTAATGGTTAAAGTTCAACATAAAAGAAAATTAATTCTTATATGATAGCTTCTAGCTTGTAATATATCTGTTTCAATATTTATTTCAATGATAAGATATTCATTCAAATTGAATGGTATATTAGGTAGTTCAGGGGCCAAGCGTTCATTGTAAATTTCACAGTACGCGAGCAACCCAGGTTCGATCCCCGCCGGCACCAATAAAATTGTTAATTGCAATTTTAGTACTGAATTACCACGTGCTCGGTAGTAAAGGAAAATATCGTGAGGAAATCTGCATGTCTGAGAAATAAAAAAAAATATTTCGAAAAGATGTGAAGTTCGGCAGTGCGGCAAAAATTTCCTTGCCCTAAAACCGTCACAAAAATGAGAGGCCAGTATGCCCAGCAGTGGGTCATATCTATATATGTAACTTTAACTTTCAATTTGAATGATAAATGAATTTCAGAAAATATGTTGCTATAATACGTGCGGCACCTACTAAAAGTTAATTTTAATTATACTATGCCTATAACCTTAGCACAAGTAAGTATATGTTGACACAGTTTTAGTACAATCTGATGAACGGTAAGGGAGTGCATAAAATATAAACAAAGAAACAAGCATTACTTTTTATATATTAGAGTTGATAAAGTTTCAGCGCAATCTAACGAACGGTATGACAGTGCAAATAATATGAATAATCAAATAAGCATTAATTTTATATTAAATTGTGACGTATTATATCATGAATCATTTTATTCCCACAAATATTTATTTGTCTAAATCCATAGAAAGTTCTTAAAATATTGTTTTATAGATTATTTCACTGTCTGGAATTAATAATTTAGATTTTTTCTTTCTTTCATATTTTTTATTAGTTCCCATAGAGTGCATGAGATGGCGCTCAACGTTTCATTCGGTGAAATACTTTTACCACTTTCGAAATGCGTCGTCTCTTGTATCACAAAAGTAAACATTGGATGAATAGTCATTCTGCTATACAAACAGACCTTCCGATAGTTTTAGATATTTAACTTATTAAACGCATTGTTTATTAGACTTTTCACAAAGTTAGTCGTTTTGCTGCTGCGATGTCATCCACAATAGTGGATGACATCGCAAGTGTATGTAGAACACACAAAATTGGAAGGGTTAAAAATAATGCCACGACCCTTCCCATGAAATAATCCTTAAATTCGCAAGAAAAAAATATTGAAGGTTACTTATCGGGATAAAAAGTTTTCTGTCTCTCAAGTTGGACCAAACTGCACACAGTGTACAAAATTTCATTGAAATCAGTTCAATAGTTTAGGAGTTCATCGCGAACAAACAATGTAACACGTAATTTTTATACATAAAGATATATATATATATATGTGATATATAAAAATCTCATGAGTAATCTTGCGTCCTACATGGGTGAAATTACCGATGATGTTGCGTCCGACCGACTTGTTGCGTCCAGTATACGGGCGCAAGACTAAATTACCCTGATAATCAGCCAACAGACTTCATATTAATTGTCGTTAAACCATCTAGGAAAAAAAATTGGCATGGATGTTATATCATCATTGCAATGAATTCTGGCGAATATTTTAGTTCCGCGACTTGCTGTACTACATTTGAAGGTCGCTACTTCTCTGCGTATTTCAACGCTGTGTATCCCGCGCTGAGCATCCACGCCCACGCTGCTTTACTCTTACTGCCACCTAATCAGGGTAGTGGAGTTAAATAAAACACTACGCAAGGAGAGTGCCAGCACCTCTAATGACGGAGATCCCCGCTGAACATCTACTCCCACGCTACCCTATTCTTCCTGAGCGTGGGTGCTCAGGTTACCCTACGTATTCTTGGAGTGAGCGGAGGGGGAAATCCGGCCTTGCTATTTCTTAACGAGACGCAGGTGTCCTAACCGGCTGATAATTCGTATGTGCCCCTACCCAAGATACAAATAAGAACACTCCTTTGTGCCCCAGGCTGGAGTTTGCGTAAACGTGAGAGAGGAAATCTGTTTTCAACGCCTCGGCAGTCTTGCAGGTTAGACTAGATTAGAATTTTTATTTATTTATTTATTTATTTCGACCAGCAAGGATCATAGGGTAATATTACATTCATTGAAGTTAATTCTAATACTAAAATTATTACTCATTACTAAAGTTAATATATCAAATGCATAAGTATTCATAATAATATTGAAAATATAATAATTATTTAATATTAGCAAAATAATATAAATCAATGAAAACGTAACTCACAACAGACCCGACTTAATAATATATTAACAAAATCATAAACATAACTTATATTAATGATATAATAATAATAATTAATCATTTATTGCAGACGATAATTTGTTAAAAGTAGATAGTAAAATTAAATAAAAATAAATGAATACATAAACATTAATACAAATAATACAACAATATTTACAAAATTAAATAAATACTTGATATATCTGGGTTGCCAGTCCGAGGCAACGGATACATGGACATGAACGTGCATCCAGTGGTTTAAAAAATTACAATCGGGTTTCTCGCTAATTACGTTAAGAATGCTGTTGGCGCTCCCACGAACCCTGTGCACCAGTGATGTAGTTTTTTTGCGAATCAGTGTTAAAAAATTGTCTATGTGGGCGTCAACAAACATACCTGATGAACTGCAGTAACGTGGGAGCCCCAGCAACAATCTAAAAGTGTTATTATAATGTATACGTAGGGTGTTGTATGCCCCCTGCATAAATCTGACCCATAAGGCGCACGTATAGAGGGATTGGCAATAGGCCTTAAATAAAATAAGTTTTACCTCGACTGTACAACGTGAGAACCAGCGGGCCAGCATATTGCAGCGGACAGCCAGCGCCCTCCTTTCTCTTTCAATATCCTTATCATCTTTTAAATCTTCGGTAACCACATGGCCGAGGTACTTAAATTCGGTTACTCGTTAAAGTGCAACACCCCCTAAAGTTACAGGTGGTACGAAATTAGGTTTCTTCGTGCCCACCTTAAACACCATAAGCTCACTCTTTGCAACATTATATTTTAAACCGTGGGCTTCTGCATAAACCACACATATGATCAAAAGCCGTCTGAGTGCACTGACTGACGGGCTCAGAAGCACCATGTCGTCTGCGTAACTGATATTGTTCATGCAGAGTCCATCAATAGAGCAGCCGACATGTGCACTCCCGAGTCTATGAATCAGTTCATTTATATATAGATTAAAAAGCGTAGGTGAGGTTAACCCCCCTTGCCTCACACCGCATTCTAACCTATACTTGTTCGACAGTGCATTAGACCACCTGACCTGATTAATTTGATGACCATACCAATAACTAAAAATGCTAATGTACGAGATGGGTAGACCAGCCTTTCGCAATTTATCCCGCAGAATGTCATACCTGACAAGATCGAAAGCCTTTGAAATATCCAGGAAGGCCGCATGTACTGGCGTATTCCTTACAGTGTAATACCCTACAATGTTCTTCAGTGACAGTATTGCACACTCAGTGGATAGATTTGGTGTAAAACCAAATTGTGCATCGTTTAACTTAATATGTACTTTTAACTGTCTCTCAAGCACACTGTCAAGTATCTTAGCCGCAGTTGTCGCTAATCAAATGGGCCGATAGTTGTACATATCCGAAATATCGCCAGTTTTGTTTTTCAAAATCGGTACCACGACCTTTCTCATTAGCTCTTCCGGAAAATGAGAGTGCCTCATGCAGAGGGTGAAAAAGAGCGCCAGCAGTCTAGGTAAGTGTGGTCCAGCGTGTTGAAAGTGCTCGATGCTAAGCCAATCGTGACCAGGTGACCTTCCTCCAGTCATGCCATTTACCAAAACAGTGATGTCCCTAGCGGTGATGCGATCAGGCACATAAGTTGGTGCACCAGTCTGGTGATGAATCTCAGCATCGACTTCAATAGGTGACTGTAAAGAAGACTGAACCCGGAACTGACTCTTAAAAAGATTGGCTATTTTCGCCGGCTCATTCACACCCCCAACGCTCACTGGGGTACCTGTTCTAGGTCTCAACTGCTTAGTACGCTTCCAAAACCCACGAAAATCTTTATTTCTATGTTGATACGCTAGTTTATTCATCTTGATTTGGTCCTGATTATTTTGACAAAACTTATGTTTTCGTTTAAATACTCTTTTAGATTCCATCATATCATTATAAAAATACCCACCACGCGGTTTCCCATGCCAGATCCAATTTAGGAATTTTTGTCGAGCATCCCGGGGAGCATCACGCACATGTCAGTTCCATCCCAGTATAGGTCGATCACGCTTTCTGGCTATATGCCGGTCGCGATCACTGTCGTAACTGTACTTAGAGGCCTCACACAAAATATTAATAATGGATATATATATATATATATATATATATATATATATATATATATATATATATATATATATATATATATATATAATTTATCTATCACAGATCGATATGCTAAAATATTACACATATTATCACAACACTGATTTAGTTCATACGGCAAATCGATTTCTCTTAATTTATTGTTACAGTATTTGCCATATAAATGTAAATTTGGTTCAAATTACGCTCACGCCATTTTACTTTATTGATTATATATTCCTGAACCGACAGTGGTATACGCCTAACCATTGTGAGATCACACTGCACCTCTAATGGAAAGTGGTCTGGCCAATAAACGTCATTATGAATTTTAATTGTGACTACTGACTTCCATGCAGCCTGAGTTGTTAAACAGTGGTCAAGCCAACGACAACTACCATGTACATCACTCATAAAAGTATAAGAACTTGAGTCAATTCATAATATCGGCTGTAAACCAATTTTGTTCTAGACAAAATTCTAACATTTTCTTACCAAACAACGTACCTGGGTGAGCATTAAAGTCTCCTAATACATACATAGTTTCAATATTCTCATTATCAACTATTGTAGATATTTCACTTAAACACTCAACAAATTCTACCAGATTGTCTTGCTCGTCCGTAGGCATATACACATTAAAAAATAACATAAACCTATTAGAAACACATACTTTAATAGCAATTATACGCTCGCTCATACACGGAAATTTATTTATTTAATTTATTTATTAATTATTAATTTATTTCAAACCAAGGGATTTTATACAATTCATAGCAAACTTATATAATTCCGAAGCTATTTATGAAATCTATAATATATTGTTTTGAAGATTATTTAATACACACATATCCTGGGAAATGTATACATTTCCTAGGATTTATATAAAATTCCGATATTGTATTTGGAAATGTATAAATGGAATCTTTTCTGTGACAAAATAAATGAAACACGTTGCTAAACTGAGAAATAGAACTTTTTATTAATACTCTCGTTAAGACAATCAGGTAGCAACCATTTCGTAAAAAAAAATATAACATATTCGTATGGCCTGTTACTAATTAAGGTTTAAAAATTAACTATTTATTATTTTTTGAAGCCCATATAGGGGAAAAGCTACTTACATTTTCTGCCTGTCAATCAGTAATTCTATGTAACAATATAAACATAAAACTATTTCTATTTTATACTAAACCATATGTAAAGTAGCTTTTTATTTTTGCAGGATAAGCTGGAATGGCATTTGGAAGTACACAATGGTTTATTCTTATAACACAGAAATCTTGCTGTACTACAGTTCTTCTTGCAAATGAACTTTTTTAATTTCTTGACCGTTTCCAGTGCATTGTAGGTTTGCAACTGAACGTAGTGCGATTTCCATACTCGGTACATTCTTTATGTCTAAAAGAACTCTCGGACAAAAATTAATCTGAGATCTAGAATACAATTGTTTTATGATTCCATTCTTGGTACCAATTTGATAGAGCTCATCGTCAGTTTTAGACAAGACTACGCCTATAATATTTCGTGCATCACCACGTCCTCTATCAACTTCTGGTACTGTAATGCGTACAGGTACAGGGGAAACTTCTTTTTACTCGATTTCATAATTTTTTCTGCCTGCCGTTGTAGGTTTTCTAACTTGATACACAAATATGAATTTATTATCACCGTCAGGCTGGGACTGAAAATCTATCATATGCACTGGGCATCTAGAGTTAAACACTGACATTATGAAAGGCTTTAAAACAATGGCCTTTTTTATGCCTTTTTGCTTTTGTTGACACGGTTCACGAATTAGAAAACAGACCTACAACAACAAACGAAAAAGTTCAGGATAGGTTTCTATATCCTTATGTGTTATGTTTTTCTAGTGACTCCATTCTTCTTTCATTAAACGAACTCGTGCCTCGTGTACTCGCTCTCACATGTATAGTAAAAATATTGCTCGTAGTTTCTTTGACAGGAAAAATAAGCTTACTTTTCTTGTAAATGGTAAGAACATCATACTCGTATTGCCGTAACAACCTGTAATCACGAGAATTCTTTTTTCGTAACGTAAGTAACGTTCGTCTTTAATATATGCGGTGTTGTTAGCAGTTGTTAACATTCATGATGATGCTAAGCCATTTAAAAATCGCTCTTTAATAAGCGCGATGCCTGACTCAACCATCATTTATAAAACAACAGCGGCGTGCATATTCTTTTTTTTATAGGATAAGGGTGACAAACGAGCACACAGTCCACCTGATGGTAAGTGGTTGCTGCGGCACATAGACATCTACATCTATCCTTTGTTACAAATCAAAATGTAGATGCGTTGTCACCCGTGAGGACTAAGAAGGAATACCTCATTTCCAGTTAAAAGGGCCTCCGGCCACCTGCACTCACCAAGCGAAACGCAGAGGTAAACCTCTACTTCACGCTGGTTTTTTGTGAGGTCGCGGTACGACCCCGGTTCGAGCCGGCCCATTCGTGCGATAGCAAAAGCTGCCGCGTGGCTCTACCACTATTAAAATACTCACCGAATCTTTACGCCGCACCAGCGTGATCGTCTGATTGGATGACGCAATACCCTCCCCTCATTGATATCTTGACATCTTGAATGTATTACGTTTCCGTTTGCTATTTAGGAAATGTCTCTAATATAATTTATTTCACACATTTCCGTACGAATTAAGGAATTATATATATTTCCTAGAAATTGTATACAATGACGGATTACATACATTTCCGTTAACATACCCATATATATGATCACCGGTTACCTTAGATCTTCTAAACTACTTACCGTATTTTATTTTTTTATCTAATTAAAGGCCTGCACAAGTATATACCAAAGATATATAGATTTCTTTAAGAATACTTACGGTGCTTACTTACATAGGTGCATGGCTTATGAGCCATGGTAGCTCAGTGACTAAGCGCTCGCCGTAAACATCATAGTACACGAGCAACCTGAGTTCGATGTCCACCGTCAGCAATGAAATTGTGAATTGCAGATATACGTGCTGAATTATTTTATAATCGGCGGTGAAGGAAAACATCGCGAGGAAATATATACGTGTGAGAAAATAAAAAAAAATACATTCCGAAGACCTGTGAAGAGGTAATCTCATCTGTGGGACGTATATAAGCTGCAACTTTAATTGAATTTAGATATGTTTTTTAAATAAGAGAGGCAAACCAACTTGTGGTTCACCTGGTGATGTCTACCGCCGCCCATGAACAATTGCAATACTCGGAGAATTGTAGATGCATGCCAGTCTTTTAAATATCAGTAGGCTCTTTTAGGTACAAGGAAGTTGTGGGAGGAAGAAAATTTCTGATAATTCGCAGAGTCTTGGACCGATAATCATCCAGATGAAAAATCAGCGGCTGGAATTAGTCCAAACAATTCCTCTGAACCCTCCCCGTGTTAGATCCAAGTCAATCCAACCAGAAAGAACTCGATTGTTAACGATTCAAATCCCCCTCCAGATACTGCATATATAGCGAATTTAGGATTTAAAATCCAATGAATACGGCCTAAACGCTCCTCTTAAAAGGATATGCGTGTTAGAGTGCGCTATAATGTCTTGTAAATTTCAGTTTACTATGAGTAATAAAAATAAACAAAAGTATGTATTTAAAATAATTATTTGCACGTTGTAAAGCTACACTATAGCTATAATATTATATTTATTGCACAAATGGATCGAATCGATAAAGAAAGGACCACGCTTATACAGAATGCAAGCGTAATATAGTAGCTTGATTCTGTGTTTCCTATAGTGAGAGAACCGGATAACTTTCATACTGGAAACGAGGCATTCAAGCTTAGTCGTCAGGGGTGATAATCTGCATCTGCATTTTGGTACTTAATCGAGGATAGACGTAGATGTCTATAGGCCAAGCATTCATTTACCATCAGGTGGACTGTGTATTCATTTGTAGGGTGACAAATGAGCACACAGTATTCTATAATAAATAATAATAAAAAAAATTCTTCTTATTATGTTATTTGTAGCCGTGGTAGCTCAGATGGTTAGCGCTCGATATAAGCTTCACAGTACTCGAGCAACCCGGGTTCAATCACCGCCATCACCAATGAAATTGTAAATTGAAATTTTAAGTGCTGATTTACCACGTGCTCATCTGTGAAGTAAAACTTCGTGAGGAAAACTGAATGTATGAGAAATAAGAAAAAAATATTTCGAAGACACATGAAGTTTGCCAACACGCATTTAGTTGCCCTAAAACCTATCCAACTGCAGAGAGGTGTAAGATAGGGTGTCGTAATATCCCCGAAACTCTTCACCGCTGCATTGGAAGATCTTTTCAAGCTATTGGACTGGAAAGGATACGGTATTAACATCAATGGCGAGTACATCACTCACCTATGACTTGCCGACGATATAGCCCTTATGGCAGAATCGCTAGAAGGATCTAAGCACTATGTTCAATGACCTTATTAGTGTCTCCCAACGGATAGTTCTTAAGATGAACATGGACAAAAAAAGATCTTGTGTAATGCCCATGTCACACCTATGCCGGTAGTGGTTGACAGTACTAAGCTCGAAGGAGTTGACGAGTATGTTTACCTGGGACAAATAGTCCGAATGGGTAAGCCCAACTTCGACCGAGAGGTCAATTGACGGACTTAACTCGGTTGGGCAGCGTTCCGGAAATTGCAGAACATCTTCTCGTCAGGTATACCTCAAAACTTGAAAATGAGACTATACAACCAGTGCGTGTTGCCAGTGATGACCTATGGAACTGAGACGTGGTCCTTCACTGCTGGCCGGATGAGGAAACTTTTTTTTTATAGGATAAGGGTGACAAACGAGCACACATTCCACCTGATGGTAAGTGGTTGCTGTGGCCCATAGACATCTACATCTATCCTCTATTACAAATCAATATGTAGATGCGTTGTCACCCGTGAGGACTAATATGGAATGCCTCATTTCCAGTAAAAAAGGCCTCCGGCCACCTGCACTCACCAAGCGAAACGCAGAGGTAAACCTCTACTTCACGCTGGTTTTCTGTGAGGTCGTGGTACCACCCCGGTTCGAGCCGACCCATCCGTGCGACAGCAAAAGCTGCCGCGTGGCTCTACCTTTCGATGTTGCTCAGCGAGCTATGGAGAGGGCTATGCTCGGAGTTTCTCTGCGTGATAAACTTAGAAATGTGGATATCCGCAGTAGTAACCAGAGTGACCAACATAGCCCAACTGATTAGTAAGCTGAAGTGGCAATGGGCCGGACATATAGCTCAAAGAACCGACAACCGAAAAAAGGTTCTCGAGTGTAGGCCTTGTACCGGCGGACGAAGTGTAGAGCGTCCCCCCACTAGATGGAGTGACGACCTGGTAAGACATGCAGGAAGTCGATGGATGCAGGTGGCTCAGGACCGTGTTTTGTGGCATTCCTTGGGGGAGGCCTATGTTCAGCAGTGGACTTGTGAAGGGCTGTATTGATGATGATGATGATGGAAACACTCTTAGAAATGAGAGGAGGCCTGTGCCCAGCAGTGGGACGTAAATAGGCTGCAACTTTACTTTATATTATTTCTGTGAAAAAATAAGTGATCTTTGATTATCCTAAATCTAAATAACGCCACATTAATAGATCTTATCCAGGTGAATCTGTGACGAGTCGTTAGTATCTTATAAATATCAGTGACATTATGGTACCTATATATTTTTTATGCTGGTTTTCTGTAGGAGATTATGCATGCTGCAGTTTTAATGTTGAGGGTCTTTCTTGTGGTAGAGCCATGCTGCAACTATTTTATGGTTATAGCACAAATTAGTCGGCGGACGGAAATTTCCAATCATTAAAATACTCAACATTTTAATGTGTAAAAAGTGAAAACAATCCATTATAATGAAATATTTTTATGATAGGAATATATACATAGCATATAGGCGTCAAAGTCAATTAATGATACGTCTTGTAAATACTCACCCGCAGGCAATTGTAATTTTCCATTAAATTAAAGCTGTTTTTGGTAATGTGAGGTTGGAGTTGCTTTTAAGAATATCATTTGCTATTATAAGTCTTACATTTTCTTCTAAAACAATGGCGTAATAATATCCTACATAAAGCTTGTAAGCTAGTAAGTTATGCATAGTGAATATTATTTGAATATCTCTATTCCAAAATACATGTATCACATGTCGAATTCTAACATAATGAGTTCAACCAAAAATTTTACCTAGTAGTGATGTTTAGTTGTTTTAGATAACACTGAAGCCACTTTAATCATAGACGGGTACCATTCTCTCTCAAGTAATGAGGGGATTAAGGCAGTGCGGCGTCGAGCTTAAGCGTAGCAGAAATGTTCGTTTTTTCCTTCTTTATATAAATAAGGATGAAATATGAGCGCACAGTCTGATAGTATGATAAATGGATGGAGAGGCACACATCCACCGTCGGTTAGGCATAATGCAGACGTGTTGTCAATCCTGATGACTAAGATGGTATGCCTCATATCCTATAATTATAACGTCTCTTTTACCATTTAAATTGGAATATTTTAGGAGTGTTATAGTAGTTGGTTACTTGATAAAAATAAATGAGAGTGTACGCATTCTGATCAGAACGACCAGAACGATGTTGTGTCCTAGAGACATCTACATTTATCCTCAATTAAGAATCAAAATCCAGATACGTTGTCATCTCTGAAGTTTCCCACCCTATATTTACGCCACGCAATATCGCTAATTTGGTCGATAAACTTTCGTTCGCTCCCTTGCCGACTAATAATCCAATTACATTTTAAAAACATTTTGTCATAGATTATTTATGTTATACTTTTTTTTATTCCTACAAAATATAATCCTATAGACACTTAACCCAAAGATATAACAATTTACTAACTTTGTTGCGTAGCCTATATAATAGTTTTCGAAGTCTACAAAGTCGAGAGTAGAGATCTAAAAGGATATCCGTGTCAAGCCTCTGATATACGCGACATCAACATTGTTTCAAGTAAGTTCAAATTGAGAGCTAATGAACTTTATTGAAATTTAGGTTTGGTTCGGAGTGAAGAACCGATAAAGCAAGTAGAGCATCGCTTCTCAAACTATAATAAAACGTTTATTTTAATTAGCGTTCATTTTAACTATTTTTTTTACTTCCTACGTTTCGATAGCTTTGTAGAATTTATGTATCACGGGCACCTATGCGAGTAGTAAAATCTGTGAAACTAGTTTCACATAGCGGTCAGCCATAGTAATCTATTTCACCTGATGATGCCTCGTTTAGAGGCAAAACCCGTGTCGTATTATAAACGGAGGTGTGTCATACTTAATGTAGTATTGTTAGTAATAGATGTAACGGAGAAAGTGCACGCAATTTAGGTACGGTAGAAGGTGATCTTCAAACTAGTCATATCATTATATTTTATTACATAAATCCTACCTAATTAATTTTTAACGTCTTTAAATAGTTTTATTTCGTGAGATATAATTGCGTAAATGTAAGAAACCATTTAGTTCTCAATCTTTTAAACTAGCGATTCTAAGTACAAGACTGTCAAGTTTCATTTACCTACTACAATTTTATTTTAAAAAAACAACTAGTTCCTTTTTAACAGTGGTAGAGCCACGCGGCAGCTTTTGCTGTCGCACGGATAGGCCGGCTCGAACCGGGGTTCAGAAAACCAGCGTGAAGTAGAAGTTTACCTCTGCGTTTCGCTTGGTGAGTGCAGGTGGCCGGAGGCCCTTTTTACTGGAAATGAGGCATTCCATCTTAGTCCTCACGGGTGACAACGCATCTACATTTTGATTTGTAACAGAGGATAGATGTAGATGTCTATGGGCCGCAGCAACCACTTACCATCAGGTGGACTGTGTACTCGTTTGTCACCCTTATCCTATAAAAAAAAAAGAAACCAAGCGATCACCGTAAATTTTAACACCGCCGCCGTACACTAATACCCCGCGTTACATTGCGAATAATTTTAAGTTTTGATTTACTTAGTATAGTATTTGACAGAGAAGTAAAACATCGTGAGGAGACTTCCATAACTCAAAAGTCTTTAGAGTAGAATAGATTAGAATAGAATACAATATTTTTTATTCAATATAGATCACATGTGTAATTCTTATTCAAAGTCATTTTTTACTTAACCACTGAATCGAAAAAAAAACCTCTGTCCTCGAAAGAACCAGCAAGAAACCCAGCGGGACTTTTTTAAAAGCAAATTTTACATTAATGGTTGTACAAATTATATAGTTGAAAGCGATCACCTCATTCCCAGGGGTTATTATCAAGCATGTATTCATTTATACTATAATAACCCTTTTTATACAGTTTCAACTTAACAAAATATTTAAATTTGGTAATAGAGAGAGCCTGTACACTTTCCACTTGTTGTAATAGCGTATACATTGCCCCAAGAATTAATTACTGAATATGTGGAGTCGAGAAACTGGTATCACTAGCTTGTGTTTGTTCCTAGTGTTTACAGAATGTACATCACTTTTTTTTACTAAAACTAACTTTGTTTTTGTGAACATACATTAAATTTTCGAAAATATACTGAGTGGCCAAAGTTAATACATTTATTAGAGACTTACATAATATGTCATGAACATTTTGAGGACAAATGTAAATTCTACTATAATGCATTGGAGCAGTGCTCTCGATATGAGTCAGGCATGTGCCTGAAATATGCCCAGCAGTTTATCTTAATAGTTTGCAAATTTATAAAATTTTTACATTTTTAATTTTTTTGATCCTCTCGAGATGCACTTGACTATCTGTCGGATTTAGGCCTACGACCTAAGGTAAGAACTGGTGGTATTGAGAAGCAACAAATGCTGGTGGCTCAGGATCACTTTTGTAGGAATTTTCGGAAGAGGTCAATTCTTAAGGTAAATTCTTAACAAAATTGATTGGCCGCACTGATGATGATAATAATAATAATGCGGAGATTCGAATGTAGCTTCGTCTTTTTTATTGATTCAAGCTCCTAGCTCCTGTTCCTTGGTAAGTGGATGCGCATTTCTTTTTCCTTGCTCCTCGATTAAGAATAAAAATGTAAAATATTATGAATTTTTACGACTAAAGACTAAAATGGAGGGTTTCATTACCAGTAAAATTGGTCTGGTTTGCTATAAGCTCGTTATCAGTTCGCTATTGAACATGGTTCTCTTCCTTAATAACATCACCTTTTTTTGTTGCCGGATTTGTAATTTTTATCAGGACTATACAAGTTACATTGCTATCTATTAAAGGCTATTCGATTTACTATGCCTAACAGATGAGAGCACGTGATAAATCAGCACTTAAAATTTCAATTAACAATTTCGTTGTTGCCGGCGGGGATCGCAACTGGATTGCTCGCGTACTCTGAAATTTACAGGGATCGCTTAGCCCCTACGCTACCACGGCCTGGGCAGTGAAGGAAAACATCGTGAAAAAATTTTTTTTGTAGATATGTAAAGTACGCCAACACGCATTGGGGTAACTACCTATCGTCATTCACTTTTTTTTCTTTAATCACTTATGTAATTCTATTTATCTTTCTATATCATATTCTGTAGACCCCTTCCGCTATCTTTTCAAATAGTATCCTCTGCCCTTAGGTTGCCTGGAAGAGATCGCTGTTTTAGCGATAAGGCCGCCTGTTCAACCAATGTCCCTTTAAATATATAAATACTGTAATACGTTCCTTGGTGTGCAATAAAGTATATTTTACTTTACTTTACTTTACCCTCTCAGAAATGAGTGGAGCAGCAAGAATTAAATAGGCTGCAACTTAGATAGATTAAGATATTGCAATATACCTTTGTCTATCACGCAGAAAGAGAAACCGTCACTCTTGACCTGACTGTAATATATGTTTAGAGAGTTAGTTGATTATATAACAAGACGTTTGCCAACGAAATTTTAATTAGCTATTTTAATTTGCTTTTACTCGTGACTTTTCAACATTATACTTAAACAATAAAAACTTTCAGATCAATAATAGTAATATTTGGGTAAACAGTTAAATTATTGCCCCGTGTAGTGGCGGGTAAGAATACTCACTAACCCATATCTTCCCGTGGGTGTCGTAAAAGGCGACAGAGGGAACCTGAGACAGAAGATAGGCAGCAGCATTTTTCTGATAACAGCAAAACAAAAATAAAACACTGCGGTTGCCAACCCGCTCGACAAGCGTGGCAACTATGGCAATATACGCCCCCATGAAAGTAACAAAGAGACGGCCCCCAGTCCCCGGCGGCCCCGCTATTCCTGGCTACGGTGGCGACCATGGTAACGGCGGGGCAGGGGGTGCTAAGAATCTCCGGTGGAGGTTCGGTTGCCACCTACGACGACTTGACCTGGCAACTTATAACGCTCGCACCCTAAAGACTGACGATAAGATCCTGGAGCTGGAAGAAGAGATAGGCAAGTTGCGCTGGAATGTCAAAGGATTATCCGAAGTCCAAAGAGAGGGGGAGGACACGTTAATCCTCGAATCCGGCAATTTGTTCTATTACCGACCATCTGTCCCACGGAGGTGTCGGATTTATCGTCCACAAGTCTCTCGTTAACAACGTTGTAAAGACTGGGAGTGTGTCGACGATGGTTGCGTATCTTATACTTACAATCACATAACGGTATTCGTTGAAGGTTATACAGGTTTACGCACCAATCTCAGCACACCCCGATGAGGCGGTGGAGGAAATGTATGAGGATATCTGTAAAACCATACATTCCTGCAAATCTCACTATACGATGTTAATGAGACAATTCAACGCAAAACTAGTCACAAGAGAGAACGGTGAGCTGAAAGTAGGGAATTTCAGAAGAGGGCAACGGAAACCAAGCGGCCAGCAGCTGGTCGACTTCATGGAGAAAGAGGGACTCTTTATGATGAACTCTTTCTTCCAGAAGCGGCCCCACAGGAAGTGGACCTGGTCGAGCCCCGAACGTTCGACAAAAAAAAAAGATTGACTTCATTATGACGACCAGACGACAACTGTTCAGTGATGTCTCAGTGATCGCGAGGGTGAAAACCGGCAGCGATCACCGAATGGTAAGAGGCACACTGAACCTAAACGTTAAGTTGGAGAGGTCTCGTCTAATAAGTTCAACGCTCCGTCCCCCTCGTGCTCTAATCCAAAGTCCCGAAACCCTTTAGCTCGAGCTACGAAACCGTTTTCAGTGCCTAGAAGATTGCAATGCAGTGGATGATATGAATGACAAGCTCGTGGAAACTGTCCATGCGGTCGGAGCTAAGTTTTGCAAGACCCGCCGCAGAAGAACACAAAAACTCTCCGATCACACTCTTAATCTCATGGCTGTTAGACGGGATATGAAGCTGCAGTCTTCAGTAGATTTGACAACATACAGGCAACTGAACACACAGATCTCCATATGCATGCGGCAGGACTTACGCAACTTTAATACTGCTCATATTAAAGAAGCGATCGAGCGGAACTAGGGCTCCAAAGTCTTTGCTAGAGATCTGTCTGCCAGAAAGAGCCAACTGTCAAAGTTGAAGACCGAGTGTGGCAGCGTCGTTTCTGGGGCACCTGAGATTTTGAGTGAGATTAAGAGGTTCTATGGGCAGCTGTACACATCATCGTTGGAGCCACACGTAAGTGTGAGTAACGATACAAGAGCGAGTCTTATCCGACACTATTCCGATGATATCCCGGACGTCAGACTGAGCAAGATTAGAATGGTTCTCCAGCACCTTAAAAACGGCAAGGCCCCAGGCGAGGATAGAATTACAGCGGAGCTTCTGAAAGCGGGTGGACAACCGGTACTTGAAGTCCTTCAGAAGCTCTTTAACTCCGTCCTCCATGGTGGCACTACACCGGAGGCGTGAAGCAGAAGTGCGGTGGTCTTGTTCTTCAAGAAAGGTGACAACGCTCTCTTGAAGAACTATAGACCGATTTCCTTTCTGAGCCGCATCTACGTGCTATTTTCGAGAGTCATTACGAATCGTCTCGCGCGCAGACTTGACGACTTCCAGCCTCCCGAACAAGCCGGTTTCCGAAAAGGCTTTAACACCATAGACCACATACATACCCTTCGGCAAATCGTACAGAAGTCCGAGGAGTACAATTTGCCACTATGCCTGGCGTATGTGGACTATGAGAAAGCCTTTGATTCGGTCGAAATTTGGGCGGTGCTGCAGTCCCTTCAGCGATGCCAAGTTGACTGTCGGTATATCAAAGTGCTGAAGTGTTTGTACAGTAGAGCTACGATGGCTATCCGAATACAGAACCAGAGTACGAAACCTACCCAATTGCAGAGAGGTGTAAGACAGGGTGATATAATATCCCCGAAACTCTTCATCGCTGCATTGAAAGACGTTTTCAAGCTTCTGGACTGGAACAGATACGGTATTAACATCAATGGCGAGTACATCACTCACCTTCGATTTGCCGACGATATAGTCCTTATGGCAGAATCGCTGGAGGGCCTAAGCACTATGTTCAATGACCTCAATAGTGTTTCCCAACGGATAGGTCTTAAGATGAACATAGAAAAAACAATGATCATGTTTAATGTCCATGCTGGTAGTTGTTGGGATCACTAAGCTCGAAGTTGTTGACGAGTATGTTTACCTGGGACAAATAGTCCGACTAGGTAAGTACAACTTCGACCGAGAGGTCAATCGACGGATTCAAGTCGGTTGGGCAGCGTTCGGGAAATTACGACATATCTTCTCGTTACACATAACTCAAAACCTGAAAACGAAATTGTATAACCAGAGCGTGTGTCCAGTGATGACTCACGAATCTGAGACGTAGTCCTTTACTGCTGGCCGTATGAGGAAGCTCAAGGTCGCTCAGCGAGCTATGAAGAGGGCTATGCTCGGGGTTTCTCTGCGTGATAAACTTAGATATGAGGATATCAGCAGTAGAACCAGAGTGACCGACATAGCCTAACGAATTAGTAAGATGAAGTGGCAATGGGCCGGCCATATAGCTCGAAGAACCGACAGCCAATGGGGAAAAAGGGTTCTCGAGTGGCGTCCTCGTACCGGCGGACGAAGTGTTGGGTGATCGCCCACTAGATGGAGTGACGACCTGGTAAGATATTCAAGAAGTCGATGGATGCAGGTGGCTCAGGACCGTGCTTTGTGGCATTCCTTGGGGGAGGCCTATGTTCAGCAGTGGACTTGTGAAGGGCTGTAATGATGATGATGAGTTAAGATATCAGAAAAATACTCTAAACTCGGATTCATTGCTATTATGTTGAAAATTATGTGTGTTGATATACGTAATATGAAAGAAGATTTAAATCAAAATTGAAGATCTATTAATTTTTGTATAAAAGTATAAGATAGGAGCCAAATTTAAATATCGTGGGGTGCAGCTCTGCATAAAGTGCTTGTTTCTAGATTTCATAGTTTAAAAACAAAAATCCGCATATAAAAAACCGTCATAAGAGCTATGATCTCATACGATTATGAAGCCTAGATACTAAACCAGAAGGAAAAAACAAACCTCTTAGTAGCCAAGATGAAGATCCTTAGAAGAATGTTTGGCTCAGTTTAAAAGGAACATAGCAGCTGGAGGGTCCGGAAAATTTCCGAAAGAGAAAAACTCAAGGTCAATGGAGAAATAAAAGCTCATCGCCAACGGTGGCTCGGTCGTGCAGAACGGACGGGGATGCAGAAAGGATCGCTACAGTTAAAAATTTGCTGTATTTGGGTCAAAATGTCGCTGAAATGATCGATTTGAACGAATTTGGTAAACTTGGTTCGAAAGCGCTTCACCCAACTTACATTTTCTATACTTGTTTAGGCCCAAACAAGGTAATTTGTACGCCATCCAATCACGTTAGACTTCGTGAATCGCCCGATGGTGCCAGGTATCGCGCAGGTCGCGGTGCGGGGGCGGTGGTGTACCGGCTCCGGTGATTCTGGCGCTGGGCTAAGAGAAGCAGTAGCTCGACGGCGGCTTGGCAGTAAATTAGTGTCTTTCGGTGCTCGCCGCTGAGGTTTCGCGAGACCGGTTTTTTTTTGGATTAGGGTCTAAGATTTTGGAATTTGTGCACGTGACTTCGCTACGTAATTGTGTTTCGCGTTAACTGCCCTTTTTTGTGTGTTGACTGTCTTGTTAGTTTTACGTGTCAACGAGGCGAATTTTGAATTCTTATCGCGGCGTAGTATTTGATATCGAACGAAGGAACTTATTTGTGTTTAACGCCGAACCGTGTGACTCATGAAGAGATCGCATTAGTTCCCTATTTGTAATTTGGTGATAAATAAATCCGGGACATTGAATGTTGCACTTTCCAAGGCGAACTTTGCTGGAACAGCTGCGGGCCGTAACAATACCATTCAACCGATTCGGACTTGTAGATTTGTCCAAATCAAAAAATAATATTTTCAAAAAAGTTTTTTTTTAATAACTTTAAAACTGATGGAACGATCAATTCCAAAAGAAATCGTTAACGAAAAATTTTTAAAAAAGTATTTTTTTCAAATAACTGGACTTTTTTCTTGGATTGTTTTTGATGTAACAAATCACGTAAATTATTTTTTTAATTTTTAGTCAATATTTAACAGCCTGATAATAACCCGTCATAATAAAACTAAGCACAAAAAAGCTAGAAAAAAAACAAACAAAACTATTGCGAGACAACAGCTCGTTAATTTAGAACAGGCAACTGGTATTGTTTTATCCAAGGAACACAAATAGGTCGAGCAGATTCATTACCTAGTATAGCCCACTCCTATCAACGCCTGTGAATAGTCTGCCTGTGAATTATCGCAGCTCTGTTGAGAAAAAAAATATATATATAATGTTTTAATTTAATTTTGCTTTTAAATACACACAAAACGAGGACATTAAGTAGCTGTAAACAAAATTTCCGCAAAAGAAACATCAGGCGAGTTTAAGTTATGAAAGTTGTGTCAAGTCAAGACAGTTTGGATTAGATCAAGGCTAAGGCAAATGTAGGTCATACGGCCCATTTAAACCTTAGCTGCTTAATACGGGTCTTTTGAGATAAGGATTGAGTTCGGCTGTAATATATCACGGAGATTGCTAGCTTATTTTTTACCGATTTCAAAAAGGAGCTGGTACTCATTTAAATAAAACTAATTTTACGCGATTTTATCACGTATATTAACTAATTTTATATTCCCAACCTTTCGAGCACTTTCCAGCACCCATGGTCACGGGGGGACTGAGGTGTATGTCGTCCCAATTTCATAGTTAACCACGGCTACCTCCAAATAAAAAATTATAAATTTTGTTCCGATCTTCGCAGTATGAACTTACAGTATCTTTAAGTCTTACAGTTGTATGCTTGGGTTGGGATTTAATTTTATTAATTATGGGTTCCCAAGCAGATGGTAGCACCCAGCCACCTTCTCTATTGAAATAAGGATGTTTTTTGATTTCAATAGCCTCGCGAATCATCCTTGGAAGGAGTCGGTGTACTTTAGCGAGGATTTGTGGTCTATCAATACTAATGTAGTGACGGGAGCGATCCTGTACGTGTTCACAGAATGCAGACTTCCCGGAGCATCGATTCTTCACATCAGCTATGTGTTCTTTAACGCGGGTCGAGTCGGTTACATAGCTAGTCGTGGAACCAAGGAACCACACCTCATTGACGCGGTCATGGGCAAGGTGGTTAAACGCAATCATCGGAACCTCTCCGCCGCCTGCATAGACTAAAAAAAAAACATTCAACTCGGTGCCTTTTACATGGCTAAAGAGGGTCCTCGAGCTGTACAAGGTTGACTGTACAGTTCGAGACTTCTTCAAGCAGTGTATAGAGCAGTGCAGTACGATCCTTTGTCATCTAGGCGAGCGGATGACGGCTGCGCAGACTCACATAAGGATAAGAAGGGGTATCTTCCAGGGCGATTGTTTGAGTCCAATCTGGTTCTGCCTCTCTTTGAACCCTCTCAGTGCCTTACTGGAAGGTTTCGGGAAGGGATTTCAGCTTTGGAAAGGAGATACAAAAGTTATCCATCTTTTCTATATGAATGATCTCAAGTTATTCGCCTCCAGTCGCTCTCATATTATGGAATTGCTAAACATCACTTGTGATTTTAGCAATTCTATTAGAATGGAGCTGGGGATGGATGTGTGCGGTCATCGATGTCGAAAGGAGTAAGGTTGCTAACTCTGAGGGCATAGACTGATCTACGCCCATCTAAATAAAGACCCTATCCGAGGCTGAAACATACCGATACCTGGGTATGTCACAGAACATGGGTATCGATGAGGCGGACATGAAACAGTCAGTTTGCGATGTGTTTATGCACGCATGACAAAAGTGCTTAACAGTCTTTTATCGGGTGTTAGTAAGACACACGCATATAACAGTTGGATCATATATACCTTTGGCATACTCAGGTGGACTCAGAACAGAATGAACTGAACGCTCTGGATAGAAAAGTCCACACTATTATGAGGTGCCACAGGATGCATCATCCGAGATCGTCAGTAATGAGTCCGTATTTTTTTTTATAGGATAAGGGTGACAAACGAGCACACAGTCCACCTGATGGTAAGTGGTTGCTGCGGCCCATAGACATCTACATCTATCCTCTATTACAAATCAAAATGATACCAATCGTGATACCAACCCGGTTCGAGCCGGTCCATCCGTGCGACACTGCCCTGCACTGCCGCGTGGCTCTACCACTGTTATGATACTTGCCGCGGAAACACGGTAAGCGCGGCGTTTTAAGCGCACTTACCATGCATAGTCGAAAAGTGTGCAGCCTCCGTAATTACTTTCTGACGAGAACAGATGATCTATTTTACAGGGACTTTATTTCTTAAAGGACTCACCCCTCTATCCTTAGCCTCACTACTGGGACCGGGCCATCATCACAGACAGGATCATTCTTGCATATAAGCCTAATATTGTGCTGATGGACCGGGCACATCCAAGGATATTTTGGTCGATATTACCATTCCGAATGACGAGAACCTCGTGAAAGCTAAATTAGATAAGCGAACAAAATATCTAAACCTGACTCACGAGGTCACCGACATGTGAGGTGGACCGCCGACCGAAATTATACCTGTGGTTGTTTTTGCGAAAAGGTTTATCCCAGCCGGCCTCTCGGGTCATCTGAGGCGACTGGGACTCCGTGACGGATCGCTCCAAGCTCGAATGCAGAAGGCGGTGCTCCTCGATACCGCCTGCATCGTTCGCCAGTTTCTTTCCTTTTCCCCCTAGCCCTCAGTCGGTTAGTCTCCCCTGCCGAGACGCGCATAACGACACTCTCCATTCCTTCCCCCCCAGTAGATGGCGACGGAGCCCGATTCGTCACCGAACCATAGGGCTCCGCTACTACCTCAAGGGCAACCTGCCACTCCGCAATGGTTTGCATAAGCAGATGTTGCACATTGCGGCAGTGGTTCAGATTACCATGGAGGACTTTAAGGGCAGCAAACTCAGCCACCTCTATAGCCGAATTAATACTCGGTGCAGCGAAAGAATTCGTTCTAGCCGCCTTTCTAGTGGGTGCAGATGTCTGAACATTTTCCTTTCCCTTTTTTGGGAGGTGAGATGCACTTCTTTCTTAATCTGTGGCCAACAGATTGCACGAAATCGGATCTCATAGGTCATTTTAATGCCGATACAGTACACTGTTTCGTCTTGTGTCTCCATTACAACGTGCGCCTATGTTTGTTACACTGAAGGTGCTCCAGTAAAACAAACATACACGCTGGCAACGTGCCCCCTTTTTAAGTACCGAAAACAATGCATGGGCTTTAGTAATGAAACTCGATCAGACCCCCAACCCAAGCGCACTCGCCCAACAGTCGCAATTTGGCGCACTTCCGAGACTAAGCACCAAACACAGCATGTCCCCATGCTAGTGTAATTTCGGCGGATTTCACCGACTTTTATATCATCCACCGAACAATCTGCTGTCTCAGCCATCGCTGCCGCAATCCCCAAAGTGCTGACGGCGAATTCGGGGTCCCTCAGTCGAACGTCGCTCATTTTAACTGGCCAATTGATTCACACTTTCAGGTCTGAGAGAACCTCACGCATTTTGGCTGCCAGCTTGTCCGCCTTCGCGCTGCAATCCAGAGCCTTAATTTCCAGCAGGAGCCTCCAATTACCACCTGCATCTGGCGGACTGTTTCAATGGCGAAATCTGCCAAGTGTATTTTGGCTTTTGCCTCCTCCATTACTTTGGCATAAGCAACAGAGGAGCCTTCTGACACCATTACTCTTACGGCCGCAGATGTTGGGACACGCAATACTTTTTCTTTTTTCGCCTCTCTTTTAGGGTACCGGATAGTGATGCCATCGTGGCGATCCGCTTTTCGGTGGCCCTTAATTTTTTGGGCATTTTATCCACTTCTACTCACAAACTGGCATTGAGCGGTACCGGGTTATTCAATACCGTTGCAGCCACAGGGGAAATATCGACCAGCGGCGGGTAGGCAGTATACTTTTTTTTCTTCGACCTTTGCCTTTTCGTCTTCTGCCGCTGCAACTATGGAGCCGATTGCTAAGGTGGTGATGGCCGTTTAGGTAGCGATTAGTGTGACTGCGGCAAACGTGTCATCGGCTGACTCGCACCTGCCAGTGGAGTCTAACGGGAAATATCTTGGCCTCAAATATAGCCAGCTTTTCTTTTCTTATAGACCCCATACGCTCCATGAGGTCCCTTTCTCCGTGCTTGGCTTTGTGGTGTGCTAGCACCGGTCGATTGGACGTGGCTGCTGTGTTCGACGTATCAGCCTTTTGTGTTTCCTTCTTGTGGAGGAGATAAATCTCCTCCGTTAGTTTTCCGTTTTAGCCGCAAATCTGGTCAGCTGTGATCGCAATTCCTCGTTTTCCTTTTAAGCCTTTTGATGTTTTCGCTTCCTTCGCGCAAGTTCTTTGGCCGCTGCCATTACAATACTCTCAGCTAGCTATATAACCCTCATGAAATTTCCTTTTAGGTTCCGAGTACGACCTGCTACCATTTAAACGGCCTGGAGATTTATTTCTATTTGTTGGCCAAGCTCACTGTCACTATGTGTTGACATTTTGCAAGCCAAATTCTATAGGTCGTGCAGGTTTTTTTGCCCTTGTGTTCGTGAGCGTTACGGAGGGATCGGAAATATCCTCCTCTGTTTCCATGCCTGTGGCGGCCTCTTCTTCAGAGGCTATGGCTGACACTGCCGCAAACTTAGCGGCCACAATCGCAGCACTTGGGAGCTTGGCCTTACGCTTTATTCTCCCTTCCGATTGGGCCAATTTGAGTGATATGGATGAACCATCGGGCGCCCCTCCATTGCTCTCAATCGCCTGATTTGCCCGCGTCTTAGGGCACTTGCCGTTGTACCACCCGAAACGGCTCCTTCCTTGTTACTTTGCCTCTTAGATGTTGTGAGACACGCGGTTGATGCTTGTGCATCCCCGCGATATAGTGACTCCCTCCCCCCCTAGATACGACGGGGTTATCAAAGAGCCTATTAAGGCTGCTTGGGGTGGACTTCCCGCTTTCTGCGAGAACACCCTTTGGGATAGATTTATGTCGCACCGGATTTTTGGTATTCTTTTTAAATACAAAGTATAGTACCTGATCCCCTAATCCCCAAACGTTTGGGACTGGGCTCCCCCCCCTAGCAATTCATCCCCTTGGCACCTTAGACCTTAGGATTAGGGTTATTTCTGGAAAGGTTTTCTTCCTCGCGGCCCTGCGGGGGCCCCCGGGCCTTAGTGGGCTTAGGGGTCGTCCGGCTTAAGTGCGCTTGGCACATCGCTGCACAGAAGTTGCCCGGAATCCTTGGCACGTTACCGCGCGAGGTTACCCAGCATTGGTGCGTTTGACACAACACTGCGTGTGTTGCATCGCGTGTCCGCTCTAATCAAGTGTGACCAATCAAGTAATCCGTGAAGGCCCGTCTCTTAGGGTATTAAGTCCCGGCTGTTTCTGGTCTTTATAGAACCACAGGTACGCCCGTACCCGGCTAGTTTTGGTTCGCGGCGATTTTCCGCTTTCACCCATATCTGGTTGGCGTTCCCCTATCCGCCACCTGAGGACGCGCTCGATGGGAGGACTGGTAGCTCCACATACGAATATTGTGAGTCCTAACTGTTATGTATGTATATTTATATGGTATGGCTAGGGTATAAGGGACTGCTAAGGACTGCTATATAGGCTGCGGCGAGAGGGGTGTCCTCTCGCCCTACCGCTGCAGCCGAGGTGGAGTTGCGGAGGAAGAAGAGTGTTGGTATGGCGATGCGCCACTCGCCCTATCCTCCGCGACTCAAAGGGGGCCGCACCGTTGATGCAGTGGTGGTGGAGCCGCGGGGGAAGAGGAGTGTCGGTATTGCGAGGTGCTGCTCTCCCTACCCTCCACGGCCGAAACTTGGTTGGCGGCGGAGTCACAAAACAGATCCGCCGCTGGGGTCGGGTAAGCGGGTGCTACTGAGCTCTCGACTTTCCTGGCCCCAGGGCCTCTGCATATCGGACTCGGGGGAGCCCGTTACGCAGGTGGAGTTGGATGCCATGGAGGAAGGCGTGTCTGGTGTTCCTGATGTGCTTTGCCTGGGAAGAAGAATAGGGGGGAGAAAAGTCCTCCCCCGAGAAGAGGCCGAGAAGAGGCTGCCATGGGGCGGCCAGCGCTGGTGGGGCCGCGGATATGTGCGAAAGCGTTCCCGTGGCCCTGCCAATATGCGGCAAAGGTGGAACACCATGGGGTTTTAGTCGGTGCGAGTCCGAAATAACCCGTCCTTGCCCCCGCGAGGCGGGTATACGTAGGCATTTTATCTTTTAAAAAAAAGGGACTGCTATATAGGGAAGTTAGGGTCTGTAGAGTATAATACTCACTTCTACTATATACATGTCGTCGAGCTATCGGAAGAAAACTAGGTTCATATTTAAACAAACAACTACCTGGCTGTACAAGAAGTGATACTATCTACGAGTAGACTTACTTATCACAACAATTAAAACTGTATAAAACATTTTCATTGATACTTTCGCGGATCGAACATGGGTTGCTAGTATACCGTAAAATTTACGGCACATATCTCGTGATTCACCACGGTCTACGATCTCATAATTATTTGTTATATTAATGCGAACACTGCACTTTGAATATAATATTTTTTCGGATTTTGTCGCGTTACATTTTTCCTATTTTAATCCCCGACGTTTTATTTTCATTGCGGCACCCATGGCCCCCTTGGATGCTGAAAAGTATCCAAAACGTCAGGAATTAAAAATACGTAAAATTAAACGCAAAATGATCTTCAATTTCCTTAATTGCAAAACAACTCTATGTAGATGTTACCTAATGCTTTTAATAATGTGAAATAGGTCAAAACATTAAACTGTTTAATTATACCTCACACAGTCTGCCAATTTCGGGTATGGTAAAGCCATTGAAAATTTTATAGTGTGGAAACTTTGTCAATTATTGTGACTTGCAATTTGTTGTCGAATCATTATTGCACACAGGGATTCATTGGCTTGTCGGCTGAGAATCGCATAATTTAGTATTTTTAAATGTGGAGAAACGAACGAAAGAAAACATAGCGGAAGAAAAATCCTGCATTCTTATTTTTTTTTACTTTTGTAATGTATATCTGACGGCTCCGTGGCGCAGTGGATTAGCAATAAGTTGCTGCGCTGGGGGGCGCGGGTTCAAATCCCGCACTGAACAAGTATTTTTATGGCTTACAAATAATTGTTCCGGGTCTGGATGTTTGTCCTTGTGCAATTTGTGTTTGTAAACTGCCTCTACGATACAGGAGAAAATGATAGTGTGGGGTATTGTTCTTAAAAAAAAAAAAACTAAAAAAAAAACAAAGGATAAAATTTTCAAATAATCCGCCAAATAAAAGTTTTGCCTAGATTAAAAATACTTTTTGAAGGAATTTTTACTAATGGCAGCTGATAACCCCTTTTATATAAAAGTAAATTGGAGTTACAAAGGCTAAATATAGTTATATAGGCATAAGCCGTCCATTGTAATTTCTAAGAGGATTTTAGGGAATAAAAATGTCCACGCGCTGCCCCAATGGTCTTCACAGATCGTCGATTTTTTTTTAATTTCTCAGACTTATAGATTTTCTTAGATTGTTTTCTATCACCCCTGAGTACGTGGTAAATCAGCCCTTTAAATTGCAACTATTAAATGTATTGATGCCCTCGGGGGTCAAACCCGGGTTCCTAGCATGCTTTAAAATTTACAGCGAGCGCTTATCCGCTGATCAACCACGGCTATGATCTATATATGCATATTAAATTACCACAATCATAATCATTTTATAGCCTCTCATAAGTCTACTACTAAACATAGACCTCTTCTGAGGAGTCCCACATTATAGTTCTGGGCTGGGTCACCTGCGTCCAGAACAAACAGTATTGAAGAAACAGACTATAAGAGACTTTCCACTCTCTCGAGGATGGCTCACGTCGTAAGAGGCGAATGAGGGAAATTGAAACAGAGAGTGGGCAGCTGCAGCTTCTTGATAACAACTCAAAATAATAAAACCGAAGTTTCCCACCCATGTGCCAAGCATTTTTTGGCAAATGTTTGCAAGTTGTTCGATTTTTGTACGCCTATGTTTCGTAGTTGGTGGAAATGGGACAACGGAATTAAAGAAGGAGTTACATGCTTTAATTCCTCCTTCCCTTTCCACCATCGGACCAGGTCTTCGTCTACACATAGATGTCTATATTCCACTAATTTTAACCAAACGGTTTCCTTTATCCTGCGTTATGCGTACAGCAAATTAGTGGAATAATCTGCCAGCGTATATATATTTCTTAGGCGTATTCAATGTAAAAGTGAAAATAATTTTGTTACGCTAGACATTGCGATTGACCAGGTGAGATTGTGTTCAAGCACTGGCATTTAAGAAGTAAAAATAGTAGGCTGTAGAAAAACTATAATTATTACATCAAGAAAAGATGTTTATTTTCCAGCAGTACAAAAAATTTTAGAGAGTGGTTCAACTGAAAACACTTTGATGTCTTGTTTCTGTTCCTTCGTTCCTTTGTGATCCCTTTTTAAGTATTAAATTTTGTTTGTGAAAATATTTAGTTAACCTAAAAGCTAGTTGTTACGGGCAGTCGGCCTCATTAAAACCTTATATTACTTAATTTACTCAATAGCGTAATCTGACCTGATTAATCTGGCCAAGAACTAATTTAGTTAATTCACGCAATATTTAGCTTGTGGTTGATTAAAAGTAATTAGAGCGCGTTTGTTTTTTCATACCTGGATTTAATGGATGTCTTCACATTTTAACTTTTGTCATGTCCTTTTTTATTTTTTTACATTGCTTTGTCAACGAAAGCTGCGTTTATCACCTTTTTTAAAACACTAAAACGAGATTTGTGCCGTGGCATTAGCCTGGAGTTAATCCATTGTGGCCGCCTTTGCTAAAATCAATAATTGGAATTAGCCTCTCGTCTTCTTCTCAGAGGCGAAATCAGGGCACACACAAAGATTTCGTACTATTTTTAGTGATATAAAAGACAACGAAACTATGGGCAGTTTTGATATTCCGTCACTATTTATATGCTTACCTATTGCAGACTGCATCTCAATTGTAACCAGGAAGCTAGAAGAATATACCATGCCCACAGAATATGCAGTATTACTCAAACACTGCCTTACACCTGGCAATCTATTGTGGGAGGAGGAATTCTACAAGCAAGTAGATGGTGTGGCGATGGGCTTACCGTACTTATTTCCCGTAATCGCCGAGAAATTCATGGTAGACTTTGAACAGAAAGCTCTTCTTAATGCTCTTGTAAATTCAAGATTTTACAAGCGGTACGTAGATGACACTTTCACAATTTTACCATCTGACAAACTAACTGCATTATAGACCACCTTAATTCATTTAATGTGTTAGAGGTGAACAATCCTTTAGCTTTCCTAGATATTTTAGTCATACGAAATCCTGATAACACTATTGGTCACACTGTGTATAGGAAAAAGACCCATACCAACCGTAAGTGTAATATCCCTCTACAAGATGCAGGAGTGTAAAAGCTTGATGCGAATGTGGGCTCTCTTATATAGGACAAACAAAAAGATCCATTAAAACCCACGTGAAAGAACATATAGCTAACGTGGGGCACCAATGCTCTGGGAAGTCAGTAGTCTGTGAACATGTTCACGATCGTCTCGGCCATTACATCAGATTTGATAGACCATAAATCCTCACGAAAGCACACCGAATGCTACCAAGGAAACTCGAGGTTATTGAAATTAAAAAAAATTCTAATTTCAATAGAGAAGATGGATAGATGCTGCCATCTGCTTGGGATCCTATAATTAATAAATTTAAATCCACTCAAGCATACCACTGCAATATTTCAAGACACTGTAAGCTCATTCTGCGTTGATCGAACCAAAAATTTATATTCAAAAACCGAAGGTAGCCGTGCTAAGTGACATCGGGACGTTAAGCATTTCAGACCCCCCTCCCCCCCCGTGCTTATGGGTTGCTGTAAAGCGCCCGATACGTCGGGAATTTAAATAAGTACATTAAACGCGACAAATCCGTAAAAATAGTTTTATTCAATGTATAGTGTTCGTGTAAATATAAAAAATCATTAATATCCAAGATTTACAAACACTATATAGCGTACCGAAATTGGGTAAAATATTAAAAATTTCTAGCAAACACGAGCCGTAACGTTACATTAATGCCCCACGTTTCACGACCACGTTGCAAATTTTATCGTTTTAATATAAACCGTTATGGCCAATTCATAATGGGAATGGATTGTTTCACAAACAGTTTATATTTTTGATCAAATTCATGAAAATTATATTTTAAAACGATAACAAGCTGTAGTAGCAATAAGCTGACCATCTAGCTTAAAATACCGATAAACTATGTTGAAGAAAGGTACCTACTGGATGGACTGATGACATGCAAGAATTTGATGAATGCTTGTAGCTCGGGACCTTGTTTTGTAATAATTCCTTCGAGGAGGCATACAGTCAGCAGCAGACTTTTATAGGACTGTAATTAATTAATATTACTACGAACAAATCCAAGCGTTTTGATCTGATATATTCATATATGATAGCTCCGTGGCGCAGTGGCTTAGCAATGAGTTGTTGCGCTGGGGGTTGCGGGTTCGAATCCCGCACGAAACATGTATGAGTATTGTTCCGGGTCTGGATGTTTGTCCTTGTGCAATTTATGTTTGTAAACTGCCTCTACGATACAGGAGAAAATCCTAGTATGGGGGTAACGTTTTCATAAAAAATAATCATTATAATTATAATAATATATTTTATATTTTTTAGACAACATAGAAGTCTCATCTTTCGACATTTGTAAACATATTTGGGTGCAACATATTTGGGTATATTGGGTGGTATATTGGTATCACATCTCATGGTCTTCTTAAACTCAAATATTATTTAATATTACAAGTCTTAGTATACTATTATCGACAAAGAAAAATAATAATAATATATTTGTTTAATAAAGTTTTGATTTACATTTAATTAAAAAACCTTGATGACATTAAACATTATCACGGTTTTTTTTATTAAAACTAAAAATTGTAAAACAAAGTAAAATTGGGTGTGATAACTCGCACGCTGTGTTCAGCAGTGGACTTTTGATAGACCTAGTAAGACCAAGGATATATGAATATCCTAGGTCGGGGCTTTAAATCTTGTACGAGCCAAGACAAACACTTTGTCTTGGCAATGGCTTTTCTTAATATATTATCATTTTTAACCCTTTTGAATAAGTCTATTCAGAATCTCAAGATAATAACTAGAGATCAACCTACGTTTATAAAGAAAAAGCCGACATAATAATATCACAATTCAGTAAATTAGGCATTTATAATATTGCAATTACATAGATTAAATCACTTAAATATAACATAATTATGTAAAGGAAAACACAAAAATCTAGCGAAAAAACAATAACGCATGAAACATCTAATTTAACATAAAATAACCTCAACCGTATTACAAATGTTATCCCCGAGTTTGTAGTGCGCCACTCCGAAGCCCTCGCTAAATTGAAATGTTGCAGTTCAGCATCCGATGCTTTCACTGCATTTAATTTATTTTTATCGATGTGTGAAATTTCAAATACACAGAATTTGCTAAATATTCTGGTATAGGTGACGACATATTCAGATCATTTCAGACGTATATTTTTATAAGCATTAAGTAATATGAAACCAATGTTTCAGTATATAGCAGCATGAAACCTATTTTGGAGAAAATAATAAAATGAAGTAATATTTAGAGGACAACATTTGTAAAGTCCGCCATACACTAAGGATTTTTCTCTGCCCTAAAACTCTCTCAATAATGATAAGTTGTCAGGGTCCAGAGGTAGCACTTATTTACATAATCACCATGCTTGGTTAGCTATTGCAGCATTGAAATAAAAAACACCGTGGATTTTTTTATTTATTAAAAGAAGTCAAATAAAACACTTAAATTAATTAAACACTGTGTCACAAAAACCTAACAAAATTGATCTGTACACCATGCTTCATCGGGGGCACTCGGTAGGGTATACACATTATTAGCTCGTACGTGTGTATGTGTATATGTGCGTATAAATCTGTGTATGTGTATATATATATATATATATATGTGTGTGTGTGTGTGTATTAATACATAAATACCGATGATTGTCTATTATATGTTATACTACACTATCAAAACGGAGATTACTTACCAACCGTAATACAGTTAAAATGTACCCAATGAGTTATGAAACCCATTTTTTTTTATTTTATGACTTTTAAATTACCAGCAGATGTTCTACTCTACTCGAGGTTCATCACCGTGATCTTGTGGGAATACGATTGTACGTCTTTTTGGCAATTGTTTGTGGCAGTCCTGGCGCGTACATTATAAGCTATTCGTTGCGTGTAGTGCAGATATCTGCTTGTTGGTAAGATCAGCACATGCTGTGCTTTCAACGCAATTGCACCCCACGCTGGACCTTGTTTTAGTAATATTCTTATTACATTGACTACACTGAGCCATATTGACGATATTTGTGGGCACGTTGAAATTAATAATAGATCACTTAGATACGTGTTATTCTATCAAGTGTCGATTCAAAAAATGGAGAATGATAGTAATTGCCTAGTGAATTGTAGCATTCTCTACATATTTCTTAGTCCTATTTTAGTCATTTAAATATAATGCTAATCATAATGATCCTTTTAAAATAAGTAACAATTATTATGATTTTATCACTTTTATTATATAATTTAAATTAAACGAACCGCTATTAAATCTGAAAAATTAGTCATATTTAATGTGAAACGTTCACTTAAATAAAAGAAATCATTACTTTAATCGACATATAAAAGAAGGAAGTAATCAAGGAAGATTGCAAGCAAGGAATGATTTTTATTTAATAGGTTATTATAATAATGGAGTAGTTCTGTAAAACTTTGGAGAACAAATGCCACCTCTAAGGGCGAATAAATAGGAAGATGAAGTTTTTATGTAACTATTAAGATGATATTCTAGTTGTTATATTTAGTTTGTGATATCTCTTAATCTACTCAAAACATTCAAAAATGAACATTCTTGGCTGTAAAAGTAAACAAAAAAGGAAAGATCTCCTACTGGGCAAGGTGGTAAGTGGAGCGGCCAACGCCTCGTGTTGTTCTAATGCTTTGATACACTATGTCACAGCACCGGTTTCAGAATCAATTATGCGGAAATTATTTTAGGGTTCCGTAGTTACACAACAAGGAATCCTTATAGTTTTACCTTGTCCCTCCGTCCGTCCGTCTGCGTTTTACCTCTAGGTGCTATAAATCTGAAAATTGGCATTGTTATAGATATTAATTTCGCCAAGACAACTGTGAAAGAAAATGTTAAAAAACATTTTTATTTTGGGTACTTTTCATCATGTGGGGTATCGTTAGATATGTCTTTCGAAAAAATTGGGGGTATAGAACAAATTATTTTCGATTCAGTGGATCTTTTGCGAAATATTTAGCTTTAAAGTGGTATTTATCATTGAAGTCATATGTACTCCAACCCCCCCCCCCCCTCTACTAACTAAACCGTTGTTTTTGAAAATGTAAAAAGTATACACAATATAAGTATATATACGCTGTAGCCTGTAACACAGTTTTCAACTACCACGGGCTACAGAGTTTCAATATGATTTATGTATGTATAAGTTATGTGAGAAACAATAAATATTATTATTATTATATATGCTAAGGTAAAAGGAAAACTATCACAGCTAAGTAGAATTAAGAAAAACTTATAAAATGCATTTGGATTAGTAAAAATTTTGTTACAACCCCTTAGAAAATAGCTAGCTGCATTAATAACTTTGTGACGTTATTGTAAACGGTAAAATATAAGAATTTTATGAAGAAATCTATATATATACTTTTTTATTTAAATTTCGACTTAACTTTTTATTCAAAGATTTTTTCGTCCTGTTAGTGAGCATTTTCCTGTAGTGGGCAATTTATATTAATAATTTTAATATAAAATCGATATTCCTACTCCGGTAAGCATTTTACAAGTAGAGTATATGCATACACGATTATGCCGATATTTTGTTAACTTAGATGTAGAGAATTCTTTGTATATTAAGGGAAACTAGTTACTATACCAAATAGAAACTCCTGTTAAACCAAAAACGGATTTCTAGTTTAATCTGCTTTTGTGTGATACATTATATCAAACTGTGTTTCATTTTTTTATAAAATATGGGTTATAAACAAGCACGTAGAACACCTGATGGTAAGTGGTTGTTGTGACTCATAGACATTTATAATAAAGAATGAAAATGCAGATGCGTTGTCACCCGTGAGGAGTAAGATGAAATGCCTCTTTTCCAGTAAAAAGGGTCTCCGGTTCTCTACATTCACCATACGAAAAACAGCTGCATTAAGCTGCTATTTTACGCTGGTATTCTGTGAAAGCTTGGTCCTTCCTCGGTCATCATCATCATCACCATTACAGCCTTTCACAAGTCCACTGCTGAACATAGACCTCCCCCAAGGAATGCCACAAAGCAAGGTCCTGAGCCACCTGCATTCATCGACTTCCTGCATATATTACTAGATCGTCACGCCATCTAGTCTTACACTTCGTCCGCCGGTACGAGGCCGCCACTCGAGAACCTTTTTTCCCCAACGGTTTTTTTTAAAGGATAAGAGTAACTAACGAGCACACAGTCCACCTGATGCTAAGTGGTTACTGCGGCCCATAGACATCTACATTTATCCTCTATTACAAATCAAAATGCAGATGGGTTTTCACCCGTAAGGACTAAGATGGAATGCCTCATTTCCAGTAAAAAGAACCTCCGGCCACCTGCACTCACCAAGCGAAACGCAGAAGTAAAACTCTACTTCACGCTGGTATTCTGTGAGGTCGTGGTACCACAACGGTTCGAACCGGCCCATCCGTGCGACAGCAAAAGCTGCCGCGTGACTCTACCACTGTCGTTGTCGGTTCTTCGAGCTATATGGCCGGCCCATTGCCACTTCAGCTTACTAATCCGTTGGGCTATTTCGGTCACTCTGGTTCTACTGCGGATATCCTCATTCCTAAGTTTATTATGCAGAGAAACTCCGAGCATAGCCCTCTCCATAGCTCGCTTAGCGACCTTGAGCTTCCTCATGCGGCCAGCAGTGAAGGACCAAGTCTCAGTACCTATAGATCATCACTGGCAACACGCTTTGGTTGAACAGTCTTGTTTTCAAGTTTTGAGGTATACCTGACGAGAAGATATGCCGTAATTTCCCGAACGCTGCCCAACCGAGTTGAATCCGTCGATTGACATCTCGGTCGAAGTTGGACTTACCTAGACGAACTAATTGTCCCAGATAAACATACTCGTCAACAACTTCGAGCTTAGTGCTTCTAACAACAACCGGCATAGTTGTGACATGGACATTAAACATGATCTTTGCTTTGTCCATGTTCATCTTAAGACTTATCCGTTCGGAAACACTATTGAGGTCATTGAGCATAGTGCTTAGATCCTCCAGCGATTCTACCATAAGGACTGTATCGTCGGCAAATTGCAGGTGAGTGATGTACTCGTCGTTGATGTTGATGCCGTATCCTTTGCAGTCCATAAGCTTAAAAACGTCTTCCAGTGCAGCGGTGAAGAGTTTCGGGGATATCACGTCACCCTGTCTTACACCTCTCTACAATTGGATAGGTTTCGTACTCTGGTTCTGTACTCGGATAGCCATCGTAGCCATACTGTACAAGCACTTCAGCACTTCGATATACCGACAGTCAACTTGGCATCGCTGAAGGGACTGCAGCACCGCCCAAATTTCGACGGAATCAACGGCTTTTTTATAGTCCTCATACGCCAGACAAACTGGCAAATTGTATTCCTTGGACTTCTGTACAATTTGCCGAAAGGTATGTATGTGGTCTATGGTGCTAAAGCCTTTTCGGAAATCGGCTTGTTCGGTAGGCTGAAAGTCGTCAAGTCTGCGCGCGAGACGATTCGTAATGACTCTCGAAAACAGCACTTAGACAGGGCTCAGAATGGAAATCGGTCTGTAGTTCTTCAAGAGAATGTTGTCCCTTTCTAGATGAATAAGACCACCTCACTTCTGCTCCACGCCACCGGTGTTGTACCACCATGGACGACGGAATTAAAGAGCTTCTGTAGGACTTCAAGTACCGGTTTTCCACCCGTTTTCATAAGCTCCGCTGTAATTCCATCCTCGCCTGGGGTCTTGCCGTTTTTAACGTGCTGGAGAGCCATTCTAATTCGCTCAGACTGACGTCCGGGATATCGTTTGAATAGTGTCGGATAAGACTCGCTCTTGGATCGTTACTCACACTTCTTACTTACTTTCACGTGGCTCCAACGATGATGTTTACAGCTGCCCATAGGACCTCTCAATCTCAAACAAAATCTTAGGTGTCCCGGAAACGACGCTGCCACACTCGGTCTTCAGCTTCGACAGTTGGCTCTTTCTGGCAGATAGATCTCTAGCAAAGACTTTGGAGCCCTGGTTCCAATCAATCGCTTCTTCAATACGAGCAGTATTAAAGTTGCGTGAGTCCCGCAGCATGTATTTGGAGATCTATCTCATGCTCTGAAATATGTTGAAGACTGTAGCTTCATGTCCATGAGATTAAGACTGTGATCGGAGAGTTTTTGTGTTCTTCTGCGGCTGGTCTTGCAAAACTTAGTTCCGACCGCATGTACAGTTTCCACGAGCTTATCATTCATATCATCCACTGCATTGTAATCTTCTAGGCACTGAAAACGGTTTTGAAGCTCGAGCTGAAAGGTTTCGGGACTTTTATTTAGAGCGCGAGGATGACGGAGCGTTGACTTCATTAGACGTGACCTCTCCAACTTAACGTTTAGGTTCAGTGTGTCTCTCAACATTCGGTGATCGCTGCCGGTTTTCACCCTCGCGATCACTGAGACATCACTGAACAGTTGTCGTCTGGTCGTCATAATGAAGTCAATCTAATTTTTTGTCGAACCGTCGGGGCTCGACCAGATCCACTTCCTGTGGAGCTGCTTCTGGAAGAAAGGGTTCATCATAAAGAGTCCCTTTATCTCCATGAAGTCAGCTAGCTGCTGGCCCCTTAGGTTCCTTTTCCCTATTCCGAAATTCCATAATTTCAGCTCACCGTTCTCTTTTGTGCCTAGTTTGCATTGAAGTCTCCCATTTACACCGTATAGTGGGGTTTGGAGGAATTCATGGCTCTAGAGATATCCTCATACATTTCTTCCACGTCCTCATCGGGGTGTGCCGAGGTTGGTGCGTAAACCCGTATAACCTTCAGCGAATACCGTTTGGTTATTCTGAGTATAAGGTACGCAACCCTCGTCGACACACTCCCAATCTTTACAACGTTGTTAACGAAAGACTTGTGGACGATAAATCCGACACCTCCTTGGGACAGTTGGTCGCCCTCCCGGTGACAGAACAAGTTGCCGGATTCGAGGATTACCGTGTCCTCCCCCTCTCTTCGGACCTAGGATTATCCTATGATATTCCAGCGCAACTTGTCTATCTCTTCTTCCAGCTCCAGGATCTTGTCGTCAGTCCTCAGGGTGTGTGCGTTATAAGTTGCCAGGTCGAGTCGTCGTAGGTGGCAACGGAACCATCACCGGAGATTCTTAGGACCCTGCCCCGCTTACCATGGTCGCCACCGTATCCAGGAATAGCGGGGCCGTCGGGGACTGGGGGCCAACTCTTCGTTACTTTCATGGGGGGTATATTGCCATAGTTGCCACGCTTGGCGAGCGGGTTGGCAACCGCAGTTTTTTTATTTTTGTTTTGCTGTTATCAGAAAGATGCTGCTGCCCATCTTCTGTCTCAGGTTCCCTCTGTCACCTTTTACGACACCCACGGGAAGATATGGGGTAGTGAGTATTCTTACCCGCCACTACACGGGGTAGGATTTCCCCGGTCGAGCCGACCCATTCGTGCTAACTATGCTATTAATATAGCTGCAGCATGGCTCTACCACGTATAAAACTTTTTCTTCATGTATTTCTAAATATAAATGTTATTTATTTAAAGTCCAAAACTCTTACTTAAACAACATTCAATAATTCTGGGATTGTGTTTCTAAGTCCTACAAATTTTCTCATAAATTTATTACAAACTCTGTGGAGTTGAGTTACTAGCATAATAAGTTTGTGTGTGTTGCTATTATTTACTCTTTGAATATAACATTACAATAGAATAATACTGGTGATACTTATTAAAATTCAAGGTATAAATTACATTTTTTGTAATTGAATAGTCTAAGAAGCTATAGTTCAACTTTTTTCGGCTTTCTCTAATCTATGTTAGAAAATGTACTTGATAAAAGAGGAGTCTTACTTGCTGAAAATCCTTTAATTTCCAATTAAGTTTTGACAAGATAGAAGTAAAAATTTTGTTTTTTAATAGGCTTATACATCAATTCAAATAGGACATTTTAAATTTTAAAAACAAATATATTCCACCTCTATGGGTGGAAAACAGCGAATAAAATTTTTGATATAACTTTTTGAACATCATTATAGTTGTAATATTGAGCTTTTGATGTTTCTCATTACACTCAAGAGGATCAAATAATTAACGTTTTAGAAAAAAATAAAAGCCGCCTCCAAAGAATTGTAAGAATAAAATAGTTTCCACATAATATTTTACTACAAAATACGTATGATATATTCTTTTGAGTTATTTGTTGCCAATTTTAAATTTTTCCTAATTTAAGTATTTCAATACGATCTAACCTGAAAACCTGTCTGTGAGGTAGCATTAGGGACGATAAAATCACATGTATTGCATAAACGCTGAACGATGAACGTAACGTGTTAAGCAGTTTGATAAATGACAGCCATTACCAATAAAGAGGGCTACGATAAAATTTAAGGTGAGAAATGTCTATGGTATTTAACACCCAAATTACTCAACGCCGTAGAGATAAACAGATTTACCATTCTCATATTTAGCGGTGTAAAAAGTGTTTTTTTAATTATTTATTAGTCACCGACAGATGATACACATAAACTAAAACCAAGATACAAGCATCGTGAGGAACATGCAATGTACTCACTCAGATATAGGCAACCACAGCTAACACAGAGTAATGTTGCGAAAACTTAAGTAACGTAAAATTTAATACTACAGTAGCAAAATAGCGTATTTATGAGAAATTAAAAAGGTTTCATTTATCATCTAAATAAAGTAACATTTTTCTTCTGAAATTATTTAAATTATCATTGAAAATATCCAAATTAGATGGCCTAGATATATCATTGTGCAGTCTAAACATTCTGCATAATGCTGAATTAAGACGGAGTTAGCCATGTGAGGTGGGACCATACACAGCTTGTAGACATTAATACGGGGTAATATGCTTGGAGTATTAATGTTAACCATTTCCAGTAATTGAGGATAGTCGATGCCATTATTGCACAGGTTGTACAGGAAGCTTAAATCCATAAATTAGCGCCTGTTAAATAAGGAGGATATACGGAAATGCTTTATTCGTTCAGCACATGAAGTTAAGGGGCGATGACGGTTAAATTTTAATGCTAGTGTACTAAGTAACCTCCGCTGAATTAGTTCAATTCTACACATATGAACCTCATAGAAAAGAGACCAAACTTGAGAACAATATTCAAGGTTGCTCCGAACTATGCTGTGAAAGTGTAGTAGTAAATTTTGAGTATGTGTAAACTGCTTCGTGTTTCTAGCTAAAAATCCACACATTTTAGACGTCTTCGTTATAATACTGTTTATATGTGATACGAAATACAGTTTTCTATCCAACAAAACGCCTATATCTCGTATACACTCTACTTGATTCAGTACTGTGTTTTCAATTTTGTTTGTAGTTTGGATAGGAATATGTTTACGAGTGAACGACATATGATTACACTTTTTGGCATTCAGAAACATTTTACTACACCACTCGATCAATCTATCCAGATCGGCTTGAATAAGCTGGGAGTCTGTTGATGATCTAACAGGTCTAACGAATTTCAAATCATCAGCAAACACGTAAACTTCTGTGTTCAAAAAACATTATGTAACCCTTGAGGAACACCAGAGGTTACCTTAAACGGTTTAGACTGGCTCACATTGATAACTACATAACACTCACGAAGAGTTAAATAAGATCAAAACCAATCTAAAATAGGAGCACCAATACCACAACTACTTACTTACTACTTGAGCGTAAGTTGGCGTTAACGTTTCAAAATATATACTTATTTTCGTTCGTTCGCCTTTCAACATCATCACTACAGCCCATCACAAGTCCACTGCTGCACATAGGCCTTCCCCAAGTAATGCCACAAAACACGGTCCTGAGCCACCTGCATCTATCAACTTCCTGCATATCTTTTCTGTATAATTAATTATAATTAATTATCTTCTTTTGTACGTAGTAGAGCCATGCTGCAGCTTTTTTTGGGTATAGTTGTAGCACGAATGGGTCGACCGGGGAAGGACCACGCTCTCACAGAATACCAGCGTAAAATAGCAGCTTAATGCTGCTGTGTTTCGTATTGTGAGTGTAGAGAACCGGAGACCCTTTTTACTAGAAAAGAGGCATTCCAACTTTATTCCTCACGGGTGACAACGCATCTGCATTTTGATTCGCAAACGAGGATAGATTTAGATGTCTATGGGCCACAGATACCACTTACCATCAGATGGACTTCATTCAATCTAGTAACTTGTCACTCAATCTAGTGTGGGGTCGCTCTACACTTTGTCTACAGGTTCGAGGCTGCAACTCGAGAATCGTTTTTCCTCATCGGTTGTCGGTTCTTCGTGCTATATGGCCGACCCATTGCCATTTCAGCTTACTAATCCGTTGAGCTCTGTTGGTCACTCTGGTTCTTCTACGGTTATCCTCATTTCTAAGTTTATCAAGCAAAGAAACCCCGAGCATATCCCTAGCTCGCTGAGCGACCTTGAACGGCCAGCAGTTAAGGAACTTGTTTCATATCCATAAGTCATCAATGGCAACAGGCACTGGTTGTACGATCTCGTTTTCAGGTTTTGAGGTATACTTGACGAGAAGATGTGTCATAATTTCCCGAACGCTACCCAGGCGAGTTGAATCCGTCGATTGACAGCTTGGTCAAAGTTATACTTACCTAGTCGGACTATTTGTCCCAGGTATATATACTCGTCAACAACTTTGATCTTCGTGCTTCCAACAACAACCGGCATAGTTCTCTTTTGCTGTTTTGTTAGCAGCAGTAGGGTTCTTTTCAAGTGTTTTCAAATTTTTAAATTTAAGTCATTACTGATAACGAGGCATTTCATCTAAGTCCTCTGAGTCGACAGCGCTTTTGGCACTTAATTCTTAATCGAGGTCAGATTTTTTTGTCAATGGACCTCAGCATTCAATTACCATTAGGTAGACCGTATAATCGTATTTGTTATTTAAACAGGACAGTGATTTTTTGTACGACCAGGCCATGCATAAAAATGTTTTTGTATTGGACACCGCCAACCAGTTTTAATTAATTTTGGAAATAAGATTATTTATTAATAATACGTCAGCTTCTATTTAAAATTTCTCTTCAAATTTTTAACAAAACGAATTAAAATAATGTGTTTCATTTATCAATAGATCTGAGGCGAAGGCATTTTCGCGGATCGTTATTTAAGGTTTCAAATGTCGCCTAAAACCGGACGAATCGTTTGATAAACTTCAAATGGCATTTTTGAAAACTATTTAAAGGCTTCTGTTTCGAAAGTATAAGTTATTTTATATTTATGACATCGCTTTACCATCTTCATCAGCAGGTGAAGCACTGGCTAATAAAAGTTGAGAAAAATCCGTGTACCCCTAATATCACAAATGTCATCTCTATGGACTAACTTCGAGAGATGAAAAATAAATGGTTCACCCTTTGAAACTTATTTTTATAAAACAAACGAATTAAGTATGATTAGATTTCGAACATATTGCAGATCAGGTTGAGAAGCGTTCATGAGATTTTAAATGAAAACCTTTGTGTGAAATGGTTACTACCTCTTTGAGTGCCACAAAATTTTCCGATGTTATGAAGCAGGCCAGCGTGAGAGGGTGACGTAACATGTTAAATAATATGTAACGTCAAATAAAAATATAAAGCGGTTGCTTCTCGGTATGTTTACGTCATTATTTTAGGTTTTAAGTCTAGCAAAATGATCCAGAAACAAAGTGCAAGTCGAGCATTCAGCTGTTCAGAATAAACCAATGCATGACAAAGTGAAGTGAAGGAAAGTGAAATTTTAATAGCTGGTTTTTTCACTTTTTTAGTTTTGTCAGTTCCTTTACGAATTCCTAGTAGGATCAATTGTGAATACCGCTATCACTGTACTACCAAATGCTTGCCAGTGTTTACTGCTGTGTACAAATGGAAACGAACATGGGGTTCATCTGGCTACTGGCTTCACTATGACAACGCGCACACTGCGCAACTGACTCAGCGCTCAAAACGAAATCATTTCTGGACAGCACACTGAATAGGCTTCTGCGTCACCCTCCTTGCAGTCTTGATTTGGCACTGTGTGATTAATTTTTATTCAATAAATAATTAGCTGAAAGACATACCATCGTTTTCACCGTTGAAAATGCATAAGAAGCGTTCAAGCAGGCAGTAGAAGACGTGTTTGAGGCGGACGGGAGAAAGGGTTTCAAAAAAGGGTTTTACGGTGGTAGAGCCCTGCAGCAGTTTTTTGCTGTTGCACGTTTGGGCCGGCTCGAGCCGGGTTGGTACCACGACCTCACAGAATACCGGCGTGAAGTAGAGGCTCTGCTTCTGCGTTTCGTCTGGTGAGTGCAGGTGGCCGGAGGCCCAATTCCCCCCCCCCCCCCCCCATCAACATGGTAGCGGAATTAGACAATAGACTACCCCAGGAGGGTACCAGTACCCCTGGAGAATCCCTCGCTGAGCATCCACGACCATGTTATTCCAATCCTGAGCGTGGGTGCTCAGGCTGCCCCGCGTATTCTGGGGGGGGCAAAATTCCGCTCAAAAACAAAACTGCTCGGGGCAAGCTGAGCAACAATACCAAGGCGACCCCTGCCACGCTATCCGTGAATTTCTGCAACATCAGGGGACTTCACTGTAACCTAAACGCCGTCCACTACCATCTCGAGACGGCGAAGCCGGCCTTGCTCTTTTTGACCGAGACGCAGGTTTCCTCTCCGACTGATATTTCGTATCTCTCCTACCCGGGGTACAAATTGGAGCACTCCTTTGTGCCTCGGGCTGGAGTTTGCGTGTATGTTAGAGAGGACATCTGTTCTCGACGCCTCGGCAGTCTTGAAGGTTCGGACCTGTCCATCCTTTGGCTACGCGTAGACAGCGACGACCATCCGCGCGTCTACGGGTGCCTCTATAGGTCCCATAGCGGTAATGCCGAAACAGACCGACTCATCGACCACGTCCAAATGGCTACAGATTCCTTGCTACAACAGGTCCCATCCGCAGAGATCGTGATCCTTGGCGATTTTAACGCCCACCATGCCGAATGGCTCGGTTCACGTTTAACCGATCATGCGGGGAGATCTGTTTATGACTTTGCCTTGGCATATGGTCTGACACAACTGGTTACTTCGCCTACGCGGATTCCAGATGTGGAGGATCATACACCTTCCCTGTTGGACCTTCTGCTGACCTCTCATCCGGACGGATATCAGGTTTCCGTCGATGCCCCTCTCGGCTCTTCGGACCATTGTCTGATCCGGAGTATGGTGCCACTCACGCTCCCTTCGCGGTTGCGTTCTGCAGGTTGCCGCCGTGTTTGGCATTACAGGTCGGCGGATTGGGACGGAATGCGGTCTTTCTTTGCATCCTACGGTAGGATGCAAAGAAAGACCGCATTCCGCCCCCATGGGTAGGATTCCTACCCATGGGGGCGGGTTTGCTTCTCGCCGGATGATCCCAGTGCTGTTGCTGACTCTGTCACTGATGTGGTGCTACAGGGAATGGAACTATTTATTCCATCATCTGTGGTACCCATCGGAGGCAGATCTCAGCCTTGGTTTGGTCGCTCCTGTAAGACTGCATTGCGCAGTAAGCAGGAGTGTTATCAAGCCTGGGCTGCAGCTTCGGTGACTCGGGATGTAAACACCAGCACACTTAAAAAGAAGTATAACTTCGCCTCCAGGTCCTTCAAAAGAGTTATTGCCAAGGCAAAGTCAGAGCACATAGGCAGAATTGGCGAGAAACTAGTTCGCCTTCCTTCGGGAACCCGTGCATTCTGGTCTCTCGCCAAGGCTGTCCAAGGGAATTTCTGTAAGCCATCACTACCATCTCTGCACAGGGAGGATGACTCACTGGCCCATGACGCAAAAGACAAAGCCGACCTTTTAGGCTCCCTTTTTGCGTCCAACTCGACTCTTGATGACGGGGGGAAAACACCGCCGACCATCCCGCGGTGTGAGTGCTCCATGCCGGATGTGCTGTTCTCACAGCGCTCGGTTCGCAAAGCACTGCTCTCCCTGGACATCCAGAAGTCGAGTGGGCCTGACGGAATCCCCCCAATTGTGCTGAGGACGTGTGCTCCGGAGTTGGCACCGGTCCTAACGCGTCTTTTCCGGTACTCCTACTCCCAAGGCGTAGTCCCGAATTCATGGAAGACAGCTTTTGTCCACCCGATCCCTAAAAAAGGCGACCGCTCAGACCCGTCCAACTATAGGCCTATCGCGATCACCTCCTTGTTCTCCAAAATAATGGAATCCATTATTAACTGCCAGCTCATCCGGTACCTTGAGGATCACCAGCTGATTAGTGACCGCCAATACGGTTTTCGTCGGTGTCGATCAGCTGGTGATCTTCTTGTCTACCTGACCCATAGATGGGCGGAGGCAGTAGAGTCCAAGGGGGAGGCGTTGGCCGTTAGTCTGGACATTGCGAAGGCCTTTGATCGGGTTTGGCACAAAGCGCTTCTTTCAAAGCTGCCTTCCTATGGGCTTCCCGAGAAATTGTGCAATTGGATCACCAGCTTTCTTGCAGATCGGAGCATCAAGGTCGTTGTAGACGGTGCATGTTCTGACTACAAGCCTATTAACGCTGGTGTTCCACAAGGCTGTGTGCTATCACCAACGCTGTTTCTTCTGCATATCAATGATATGTTGCTAACTGGTAACATTCATTGCTATGCGGATGACAGCACTGGTGATGCTCTATACACCGGCCGGGCCAATATTTCTCGGGAAAACGTCGCCGAGTACCGGAACAAACTTGTGTCTGAAGTCGAGTCTTTGCTGGACAAAGTCTCGGATTGGGGGCGACTAAATCTAGTCCAGTTTAATCCTCAGAAGACACAAGTTTGCGCGTTTACCGCTAAAAAGAACCCCTTTGTCGTATCTCCTCAGTTTCAAGGCACTCCCCTTCTTGCCTCAGCCAGTATCGGTATCCTCGGAGTCGACATATCGAGTGACGTGCAGTTTCGTGGTCACTTGGAAGAGAAGGCCAAATTGGCCTCTAAAAAGCTTGGCGTGCTCAGCAGAGCGGGACAGTATTTCATGCCGGCACACCGCCTGCAACTTTACAAGGCGCAGGTTCGGCCTCACATGGAATACTGTTCCCATCTCTGGGCAGGGGCTCCCCAGTGCCAGCTCCTTCCACTTGACCGCATCCAGCGCAGAGCGGCTCGAATCGTCGACGACCGAGCCCTTTCCGATCGGCTCGATTCATTGGCACTGCGAAGAGATGTTGCATCTCTTTGCATTTTCTTTCGCATCTACCATGGGGAGTGCTCTGAGGAATTGTTTGGATTAATCCCAGCCGCCAAATTTCACGAACGCACATCGCGGCAGAACTCCCGATACCATCCACACCATCTGGATGATTGGCGGTCCACCACTGTGCGATTTAGAAGATGTTTTCTTCCTCGCACAACTTCCTTGTGGAATAGTTTACCACCAGGGATTTTTCCGGACCGATACGACTTAGGGACCTTCAAGAAAAGAGCCTACTCCTTTTTAAAAGGCCGGCAACGCATCTGCAATTCCCCTGGTGTTGCGGTTGTTCATGGGCGGCGGTAGTCACTTACCATCAGGTGAGCCGCATGCTCGTTTGCCCCCTCTCCTATAAAAAAAAAAAAAAAAAAATTGCTTCAGATGCATGAGCTTATGTATGAATGCTAGTAAAGTGTTTTTTGAAAAGATTTAATGTTAAAAATTTTAAGCATAGAACTTTCTTTTAATTTTGTATAACTTTCTGTGTAGCCACATATATTACAACTTCATTTCTGAATAAATAAGAAAGCGCCTTTAACTTATGAAGGTTATTATTCCCTCATCACTTTGTTCAAGAATTAAGAACAACGACGCAAACCCATACATAGAAATATTTAATTTGATTGCGATGAAATGGCGTGGAATAAATGATGATAGGACGTGTGAAACTTATACTGCAAGTAGATTCTAAATAGAGCAATATAAACTATCCAAGCTCGTGACATTCAATGCCACTAAAAACAAGGTTGTATTTACCATAAAAATAAGGAAGCTTAAATTTCGCGTTTTTCTGAAAAACAACGATGACCATGTACATACATTTTATTGGTGTAGGGATTTGCTTAAACCTAAACTTTCGCGGTTCATTCACTCCAAGACCAAAGCAGCCGCAAGGAATTTAGGTGTTTTTGCAAAAGTCATTCACGTTGTAAAGTGGTTCACATCAAGACGGCTTTTAACCTAGTTAAACTTAGCTTATTTTGAAACAACGTAATTCACAAAGGTGATTTCAATTTACCACAACGAAGGCTAACAAGCCGCCCCAATGAATATTATTGAATAAATATAATAAATATCAACCAGATGTCAAGCACGGTTCAAGAAAACAAAATTCGGAGTTATATGGTGCTATGCTTAAAATGATTTCTTATAACACGAATACTGCACATTGAATAAAACTAGTTTAGTTTTACGGATTTCGTCGCGTTTAACGCATTTTAACTTTTTTAATTCCTGACGTTTCAGACGTTTTACAGCACCCATAATCACAGGGGTGGGACGTCAGACACCTTAGTATCCCAAGTAGAAATAGAAAATAAATTCCGTTAAAAATAGCTAGATATGTACATACAACATATCTAGCTATTTTTATAATTTAAATTACTAGCATTGGAATAAGTTAGTCATGGTTTACGAAAAACAAACAAAGGCGATAGTTCACTATTAAATAAAACTAAATGCCATCAAAAACATAATTTGTAAAAAAACCAAGTCTCGCAACTCAGTTCTTCTACTGTAAAAAGTTGTGAGATCCATGTAATACCAAGTCGGTTAATTTATTCAGTCTCTACTTAAGGGTACTTCTGTCTCAAGTTATTCGTAATTAGCTAACATAACGACATATTATAGTGACCATATCAATATTAAAAATATTTTATGTTTTAAATAAATAGATTGACTTGGTCATCGCATGTAAACACATTGTATCTCACAAGTAATAGATATTATATTACATTGGATTGTTTAGAGTTTATTTTTTTATTGTTTACTTTTCACTTAATATTGATTGTTCCACTGCCCTTCGATAAAAAAGAAATTCACACAGGTGTGCATGGACTGCAATAACCTATTACCATCCCGTGGTCGTTTGTCATAGCAATATTAAAAAAGAATGTAATATGGGCTTCTTTATTTAATTAATGAGAAACAACGTCACGGAATTTTTTTCTAGGAGTGTCCTAAGATATTTGCTTCTTTTTGGCAGCAATATCTTAGAAAGTCCTACTTAGAGAAAATCCTAGACAGGGAACTAGGGTTTTCTACTACACATGATCTAAGTTCAGCTGTGGACTAGAGTTGTGGTGATGATGTTTATATTAACTATAGTCGTGCTCATATATCCTTCTGTTTGTGTGCTTTGATAAAAATTACCTAATTTACGTTTTCAATTTCAAATTAATAGTTTTTATTCTTTCACTTATAGTTTATTTTTGTTATTTGTTCACTATTTTACAATGGTATTGTGGCGGGTTGATGGAAAAGGGGAGACTTCCCGCCGGGCAAGTTGTTCTGCCCGGGAAGCGGCAAACGCCCCGAGTGGTAGTTCGGCGCTATTTTATATATACTGCTTTAACTTCGGAACTTTGTAAGTGCGATTTAGGCTTCGTGGTGTTTTCCTTGTGGCGCGATGACAGCGTCGCCACATGACCCCCTTGCTCAGACCGGAGGTCGATAGTGCAGTCCGATTGCCGGTGCGTCCTTAATGCCGGTAGGGAATGCATGCTGTGTGCGTAAGGGCAAGTGACGCCGGTGCGAACGATATGCCGGTGTGTAATGCATGCCGTACTACGCACTTGCAAGTGATGCCGGTGAGAACGATGAGCCGGAGCAAGTGACTGGGATTGCCTTGTAGTCTGCGGTGAGTTGAGAAGAAGGCAAGTAATCTGCGAGAGTGCCGTGAAGCAGAGGCGAACACTGTAGCGCAGAGAGTAGCTTGAAAGAACAGGAAGCATCATTATTCCAGTGCTGCGATGAACCTTTGTAAAGCTAGATGAGTTGAAGAATGTGAAGACTGGAGACAATATCTGCTCGGGAGCAAATGAATGGGGTGCTTGAGGACTATGACGAAAGTTTTGAAGTTGCAGTTTCCGAAGGTTGTTGGTTGCGTGTTCATATCACGTCGGGGTCACAACTGTGACGGGTGGATGGAAAAGGGGAGATTTCCCGCCGGGCAAGGTGTTCAGCCCGGGGAGCGGCCAACGCTCCGAGTGGTAGTTCGGAGCTATTTTATATATACTGCTTTAACTTCGGAACTTTGTTAGCGCGATTTAAGCTTCGTAGTGTTTCCCTTGTGGCGCGACGACAGTGCCGCCACAGTATTAATTAAACATTTTATTTTTAAGTCGTAGTTGCATAGCGAAGGTAAAACTATTTTCTAAATATATTCAAATTTGACGGCTCCGTGGCGCAGTGGCTTAGCAATCAGTTGTTGCGCTGGGGGCTGCGGGTTCGAATCCCGCACGGAACAAGTATTTGTATGGCCTACAAATAATTGTTCCGGGTCTGGATGTTTGTCCTTGTGCAATTTATGTTTGTAAACTGCCTCCACGACACAGGAGAAAATCCTAGTGTGGGGGTAACGTTTATTAAAGAAAAAAAAAATCCAAAACTTGGGGAATGTTCAGTGCAATAGTAACTAAGTTTATAGTCTGCAAACTGTCCACAACCACTTACATTTAAATTAGAACAGAAAGGAATTTCTATCTTAAGTACCCTACGTGCTTTTCTACAAGTTAGATCTCTAATAGCTATTTGTATATTTGGATAAATTTAAAAGTTAGATAATTTTTTATCTGTACTATGAATCGAAGTACGGTCATTACAGTGACCACACGGTCATTACACTATCTCAAATTAAATTTAAGCCACGTTCAACACAATGTAATATTTAATTAAATCCACATTCAATTAAATTGGTGACAAATGACCACACAGTCCACAGATATTCGACTAAGAATCAAAATGCAGAAGCGTTGTCATTTTTAAGGTCTAAGATGGAATGCCTTGTTTCCAGTAGAAAAGTCACCGGTTCTCAATCACCACTGTTATTTAATTTGAATTTCACGCTGCCTTTTTTTTTTGAGTGTGGATTTTCCTAGCTTGGGCTGGGCCATTCGTGCTACAACCATATTATAGCTTCAGCAAGGGAATCTACTACGTAAAAATAATTTTATAAAAAAAGATTTTAAAATTTTAAGAGCAATTAAAATGTTTCGGCTTTTCTCTCATTTCATCTGAAGTAGTCGATTAAGACTGGACCATTACGCACAAAAGTGGAAAGTTACGTACTTTATATAAGTAATGACACTTTTGACTTTACCGTAAGAATGTCTGGGAATGAATAAAATGTAATGGCTCAAACAATTTAAGCTTTTTACGACATTAAGCATTTAATGTACAACAATAAACAAAGTCAAATTTTAAAATAAAAATCAGGAATTTTTTTTGGCTTTGTCAAATTTTTTGTTCATAAATGTTTTACGACAATTTTTTTCTCACTAACTTACTGCTACCTATGTTTGTGTTTGATTTTTTTTCTTTTAAATAAATACATTTATTTTCTCTGCTGCTTCTTTAATGTTTGTCATGAATTTTAATTTGTAAATCAAGCGTGTTTATGTACGTGTGAAAATAAGTGATTTCATGTTCATTTTTAAGCTCTTTTGCGTAGTTTTGTCCATAATCTCTGCATGTTTTTTTTAATGTTTTACTAATTTTTCTCAAAAATTAAATCCGCTATCTCATATCTGTCAGATCCGCTCACCGCTTGCCTTAACAGTGGTTGAAATGCCAAAATCTTGGATATTTAAGTAAAAAAAAACTCAATAACTATTAACAACAAAGAAAAAATACAGGGTAACAGAAGAGGATTTGGTAAATGTTTTTAATTGAACAAAATTGTATTTTTGTCAACCCCTTATTAGAAAAAAAATCCCCAAAGAGTACCTATCTTTGTCAAAGAGCAATGGCAGAAAAATAGTTGACAAAAATTATAGCGTCTAGAAATAAGTTATATATAAAATGAGTTTTATTATTATTCTATGATTTTTCAAATAAAAATGTATTTTAATTAAAGCCACAGAAAAAAACAAAGATTTTTGGGAATATCAAATGACTTAAATCATTTTACTCTATTCAAATGTTGCCATTTAGTATATTCATACTATTTTTGTATACATTTTGTGAGACTACCAACACAACACACAAAATATTTTTATATTAAGTTATTATTAGTAATAACTGTACCATCAGTAATAATAAAAATAAAAGTGATATGGCTGAGAATAAGTCTCCTACAAAGAATTTCCTACAATAATACATTATCTCAATCATAGTACTATGTAATAATTCCATTTAATGTTATGCCAACACTGGCCAAAATAAAATGTCACTGTTTTTTTTTCTGGCTTTACGGCTCTGGGTTCTGGCCCTTTTGAGAATGTCACTATGATACAAAAGCCCTGGAGACATGCCAGAAATATACATTTATAGTATGCAAATATATAATAGAGATACAATAACATAAAAACTCTCAATTATGTATTATGTATTAAGCTAACATCAAACAACCACAGGAAGCATGACTTTTCCAAGTGACATAGGACATAACCTAAAAAGGTTCAAATGTAAATATCTTTTTTTTGAGGCCTTCTTAATACAAAATTCTTTGACAGAGTTATTAAGGGACTGACGCTTAACATTTTAAGATATTTTTAGTATATAGACGCTACCATTCCTTCTCAACTAATTTTATGTATGAAAGTCTGCCATTGTTCTTTCTCCAAAACGGCACAAGCTTTTTAAATAGTTCTTACACTAAAAAAAAAGGTCTTAGAAATATTAATATTTTTAATTGAGAGTTTTATTTTTATTCCCCGTTTTATAAGAGAATATATCATTTTTCCCCGAAATTGAATATATTTACGCGAGCGCGCATGCTCCGTCGCCCTGTCACAGTCCGTTTTCGGACATCGTCGAGGGCGGACCGCGCGTCGGTGTTGGAGCGACTTCGTTCAAATATATATTAGTTTTTAAAAGTTTATACTCAATTATAAATATTTTTATGACTAGAAATACTTAATGTAATTTATATCTGTACACTGGTAACTGTTCACGCCCGAACGCTGGTTTCGGAATTTGACGCCAGAGGGCGCTCGGCTCGGCACCATACCGGTTTTGACGTTCGGTCGAGGGTGTGGCGAGGGCGCGTGAGCGCAGGTGTCGTTTGCCAGCTGTGCTTGGGACAGCACGCTGTCATTTTTTTTGTGCGGGAACTCGGAATAGTTTAGGCGCGCCTAGTAAATATGCTGTCTAGCATTCGTATCGCGTATTCCTTGTTTGAGAGCTTTTCCCGGGACTGCTTGTGTCTAACTCAGAATCTGTATAAGGATATTCGACAATATTAGCTACTACTGCGGCATTTGATATTCTAGAAATAATTGTTGCCACGCGAAACAGTAGTGAACTTTGATCCGGACATTCGTGTTCGTGCGGTGTGTTACGTTTTTGCTTATAGTAACGGGATTTCGTATAGACCGACATTCTGTATTTGTGTTGGGTGTTAGGCTTTATAACAAATTAGAGTTAGTGGCTTCTGGAAGTTAGTTAATTGTGCGATAAAGTTAAGGACTGTCCTCGTGACGAACGAAGAAAGTGACTGTGGACGACTCCGCGGTAGATTACCACAATTTGGAGCGGTGCTGAAGTCCGAGCTGCTGCCGACGGCAACGGTCTCATAATGTCTACCACACTCAATCACACACAGATACACATCACAGACCCTTACTTCCCATGCACCATACAACCGCATGCGACCTGACTGAACCCTGAGGGACCAGTCGGCTTGGATATAGGTAGGTAAGCTCGGTTTTAATATTGTCCCTGTTGAATGACAGTAGGATAGAACGCTCCCCCTTATTGTTTATTGTAATAAGAGATTTTCCATTTTGGCTTTAGGAAGCCCGACCTGCATCTGCTTGTGGGATCTTCCTTCATGGGCCGGGAAGATCCTACTCTTGGATAGGCAGCTGCACGCAGTAACAGTAACTGTAAATATTATTTTATAAATAAATTAATTTTTAAAATGCACGCACGCACGCACGCACGCACGCACGCACGCACGCACGCACGCACGCACGCACGCACGCACGCATGCACGCACGCACGCACGCACGCATGCACGCACGCACGCACGCACGCACTCCCGCCCGCACGCACGCACGTACGAACGCACGCACGCACACACGCACGCACGCACGCACGCACGCACGCACGCAAGCACGCACGCACGCACGCACGCACGCACGCACGCACGCACGCACGCACGCACGCATGCACGCACGCACGCCCGCCCGAAAATAATTACAAAGTTGCTTCTGAAAATACTTAAATTTTTAACGTCAATTTTTTCTTACGTGGTAGAGCCATGCAGCAGCTATATTAGTAGTAGGTATAGTTGTAGCACGAATGGTTCATCTCGACCGGGGAAGGGCCACGCTCTCACGGAATAACATGTAAAATAGCAGATTAACCCTGCTGTGTTTCGTATGGTGAGTGTAGAGAACCGGAGAACTTTTTACTGGAAACGAGGCATTACATTTTAGTCCTCACGGGTGACAACGCATCTACATTTTGATACCTACGTAATTGAGAATAGATGTAGATGTCTATGGGCCGTAGCAACTTACCATAAGGTGGACTGTGTGCTCGTTTGTCATCCTTATTCTATTAAAAAACTTTCTGAGATTTCAGTAAAATAATGTTACGTATTGTAAGCACTTGTACAATTATGTGTCTCATGTTAATAAGGCTATTGGGCTATTTTCATTTTTAATAAAGTGATTATATTATCATAAGTTCATGCTTTTCTATAAAAAGTTGCAAGAAATTTTAATTCACGGACCTATTGGTTTGTTTTACTTTTCACTTAATTAGTGAAAAACAAGATGGACTGAGCTAAAAGTTTACTTTCTTGTGTAAAAAGTGCTATTTATAATTTTATACAAATGATAATTAAAGTTTTTATGTAAATAAGTGTAACATAGCGGATATTACATTCAAATGTAGCGGCCATCCATATCTGCAAAGCCAGCATCATTTTCTGTACAGAAACCGTCAAAGTGTTGCTCAAGGCACTATAAACAAAGCAGCTGATAAAATGTTACACTAATAACTGTTAACAAAAACTGTTTCTGCAAATGGTCTTTTACTGGTTTAATGGGCACAGGACTTTTTTTTTAATTTCTGAGAGGGTTTTAGGGCAAGGGAATGCCCGCCGCGCTGCCCCAATGCGTGTTGACGAAAATTGCAATTACAAATTTCATTCATGCTGTCGGGGATTTTTTTTTAGCAAAGCCATTAAGCCATCAAATATTACTTATCCATGTCCTTTTTCTCAGTGTTTAACGATTCCAAGTTCTCTATTCCAGAAACATCATAAACCACTTTTGATCTGTTGCTTATTTATTAATATTATACGTTCAGTCATTAATAACCAAACATAATACAAAAACTCCATTATTCATTTTAAATAAGAACGACATACGAACTTCAAATATCAGTATACGTTTTCCTAATGTAACTTTCTCTGTAAAAGAACGAGCGGCGAGCAATAAACTTAACTCAAACCAGTGCATAACAACGACGTTTATTAATATCGAATGCAGGAAAATATATACATCCCATCTCCTTTTTCAGTTTCTGCTGTCGGTGAATTCTCTTAAGCCTCACTACACGCCTTTATTTTGTAGTATCGTATGCTTTTTTGAATATTATAGTAGCATCAATATCATAGTGATAGTAGTGCAGTTTCTAGGTAGATTCGTTCACGTATTTGAAGGAAGGGGGGACTTAATTCCAGCTCTTACATTGTCTTTGGTGGCAGGTAGGTCTTTTATTCCCTAACAACCGTGATTTATCTGTGTATGTTGGCTCCTCTACTAAATGCATTGCATTCTAGTAAGATTACAGGAATCCCTAGTTGCAGACATTTGTTCGACATTGGACCTGAAATAGATAGATTTCGCTGGCTGATTTATGGTAAACCACTATAAGTGTAGACATCTGCCGCATTATTACACACTTAGGTTTATTTTTATTGTTATTTATAAGTTTCATTATTATAAGATTTTTAAAAATAATAGTTATTTATGTCAGATTAATTGGTTTATTTACAGGTTATTTAATTAGTAATTATATAAGAATTTATTCATTAAATAAAATAAGTTATAATTCAAGATTTTTTATTTTTAATGTGATTTACTTGTGGACTATGAGAAAGCCTTTGAATTCGTCGAAATTTGGGCAGTGCTGCAGTTCCTTCAGCGGTGCCAAGATGACTGTCGGTATATCGAAGTGCTGAAGTGTTTGTATAGTAGAGCTACGATAGCTATCCTAAAACAGAATCAGAGTGCAAAACCTATCCAACTGCAGAAAGGTGTAAGACAGGGTGACGTTATATCCCCGAAACTCTTCACCGCTGCATTGGAAGACTTTTTCAAGCTACTGAACTGGAAAGAATACGGTATTAACTTCAATGGCGAGTATATCACTCACCTTCGAAATGCTGACGATGTAGTCCTTATGGCAGAATCGCTGGAGGATCTAAGCACTATGCTCAATGACCTCAGTAGTGTCTCCTAACGGATAGGTCTTAAGATGAACATGAACAAACAAAAATCATATTTAACATCCATGTCACACCTATGCCGGTAGTTGTTGGGAGCATTAAGCTCGGATTTGTTGACGAGTATGTTTACCTGGGGCAAATAGTCCGACTAGGTAGGTCCAACTTTGACAGAGAGGTCAATCGACGGATCCAACTCGGCTGGGCAGCGTTCGGGAAACTACGACACATTTTCTCGTTAGACATACTTCAAAACCTGAAAACGAAATTTTACAACCAGTGCGTGTTGCCAGTGATGACTTACGGAACTGAGACGTGGTCCTTCACTGCTGGCCATATGAGGAAGCTCAAGGTCACTCAGCGAGCTATGGAGAGGGCTATGCTCGGGGTGTCTCTGCGTGATAAACTTAGAAATGAGGATATGTAGAAACCAGAGTAACCGACATAGCCCAACGGATTAGTAAGCTGAAGTGGCAATGGGCCGAACATATAGCTCGAAGAACCGACAACCGATGGGGAAGAAAGGTTCTCGAGTGGCAGCCTCGTACCAGTAGGCGAAGTGTAGGGTGACCCCCACTAGATGGACTGACAACCTGGTGAGACATGCAGGAAGTCGATGGATACAGGTGGCTCAGGACCGTGCTTTGTGGCATTCCTTGGGGGAGGCCTATGTTCAGCAGTGGACTTGTAAAGGGCTGTAATGATGATGATGATGATGAATTTGATTTAAACCAAATTTATCTAATAATGCTTAAAATTATTATTTTTAAAATTATGATCAAGACTAAGTTTTTTTTTTTTAAAAACGTTACCCCCACACTAGGATTTTCTCCTGTATCGTGGCGGCAGTTTACAAACATAAATTGCACGAGTAAAAACATCCATAGCCGTAACAATTATTTGTAGGCCATACAAATGCTTGTTCCGTGCGGAATTCGAACCCGCGGCCCCCAGCGCAACAACTCATTACTAAGCCACTGCGCCACGGAGCCGTCAAAGTGAAAAATATTCATAAAGGTTAAATGTAATTATTAGTTACTATTTATTTATTATTATTTATTTATAATATTATAAGGTTTTCTGGCGTGGGTTCACGTTGATTGAATATGTTATGTGGAGTGACTGTGGTAGAGCCACGCAGAAATTTTTGCTGTTGCACGTATGGGCCGGCTCGAGCCGGATTGGTACCACGAGCTCACAGAATACCGGCGTGAAGTAAAAGCTCTGCTTCTGCGTTTCGTCTAGTGAGTGCAGGTGGCCGGATGCCCAATTCCTCCCCCCCCCCATCCCCCATCAATATGGTAGTGAAATTACATAAAAGACTACCCCAGGAGGGTACCAGCACCCCTGGAGAAATCCTCGCTGAGCATCCACGACCATGTTATTCCACTCCTGAGCGTGGGTGCTCAGGCTGCCCCGCTTATTTTGGGGGAGGGGGGGGGCAAAATTCCGCTCAAAAACATAACTGCTCGGGGCAAACTGAGCAACAATACCAAGGCGATCCCTGCCACGCTATCCGTGAATATCTCCAACATCAGGGGACTTCACTCGAACTTAAACGCCGTCCAGTACCATCTCGAGACGGCGAAGCTGGCCTTGCTCTTTCTGACCGAGACGCAGGTTTCCTCTCCGGCTGATATTTCGTATCTCTCCTACCCGGGGTAGGAATTGGAGCATTCCTTTGTGCCTCGGGCTGAAGTTTGCGTGTATGTAAGAGAAGACATCTGTTCTCGACGCCTCGGCAGTCTTAAAGGTTTGGACTTGTCCATCCTTTTGCTACGCGTAGACAACGAAGACCATCCGCGCATCTACGGGTGTCTCTATAGGTCTCATAGCGGTAATGCCGAAACAGACCGACTCATCGAACACGTCCAAATGGCTACAGATTCCTTGCTACAACAGGTCCCATCCGCAGAGATCGTGATCCTTGGCGGTTTTAACGCCCACCACGCCGAATGGCTCGGTTCATGTTTAAACAATCATGCGGGGAGATCTGTTTATGACTTTGCCTTGGTCTGACAAAACTGGTTACTTCGCCTACGCGGATTCCAGATGTGGAGGATCATACACCTTCCCTGTTGGACCTTCTGCTGACCTCTCATCCGGACGGATATCAGGTTTCCGTCGATGCCCCTCTCGGCTCTTCGGACCATTGTCTGATCCGGAGTGTGGTGCCACTCACGCTCTCCTAGCGGTTGCGTTCTGCAGGTTGACGCCATGTTTGGCATTACAAGTCAGCGGATTGGGACGGAATGCGGTCTTTCTTTGCATCCTACCGATGGGAGCGGATTTGCTTCTCGCCGGATGATCCCAGCGCTGTTGCTGACTCTGTAACTGATGTGGTGCAATAGGGAATGAAACTATTTATTCCATCATCTGTGGAACCCATCGGAGGCAGGTCTCAGCCTTGGTTTGGTCGCTCCTGTAAGACAGCATTACGCAGTAAGCAGGAGTGTTATCAAGCCTGGGCTGCGGCTTCGGCGGCCCGGGATGTAAACACCAGCATGCTTAAACAGAAGTATAACTTCACCTCCAGGTCCTTCAAAAGAGTTATTGCCATGGCAAAGTCAGAGCACATAGGCAGAATTGTCAAGAAACTAGTTCACCTTCTTTCGGGAATCCGTGCATTCTGGTCTCTCGCCAAGGCTGTCCAAGGGAATTTCTGTAAGCCATCACTCACAATGGTAGAGCCACGTGGCGGCTTTTGCTGTCGCACGGATGGGCTGTCTCGAACCGGGGTGGTACCACGACCTCACAGTATACCAGCGCGAAGTAGAAGTTTACCTCTGCGTCTCGCTTGGTGAGTGGAGGTGGCCAGAGGCCCTTTTTACTGGAAATCAGGCATTCCATCTTAGTCCTCACGGGTGAGAACGCATCTGCATTTTGATTTGTAATAGAGGATAGATGTAGATGTCTATGGGCCGCAGCAACCACATACCATCAGGTGGACTGTGTGCTTGTTTGTCACGCTTATTCTATAAAAAAAAATCTACCATCTCTGCACAGGGAGGACGACTCACTGGACCAAGACGCAAAAGAAAAAGCCGACCTTTTAGGCTTCTTTTTTGCATCCAACTCGACTCTTGATGACGGGGGGAAAACACCACCGACCATGCCGCGGTGTGAGTGCTCCATGCCGGATGTGCTGTTCTCACAGCGCTCGGTTCGCAAAGCACTCCTCTCCCTGGACATCCAGAAGTCCAGTGGGCCTGACGGAATCCCCCCAATTGTGCTGAGGACGTGAGCTCCGGAGTTGGCACCAGACTTAACGCGTCTTTTCCGGTACTCCTATTCCCAAGGAGTGGTACCGAATTCATGGAAGACAGCTTTTATCGACCCGATCCCTAAAAAAGGCGACCGGCGGACGGGTCTGTCCAACTATAGGCCTATCGTTGGACGATCACCTCCTTGTTCTCCAAAATAATGGAATCCATTATTAACTGCCCGCTCATGCGGTACCTTGAGGATCACCAGCTGATTAGTTACCGCCAATACGGTTTTCGTCGGGGTCGATCAGCTGGTGATTTTCTGATCTACCTGACCCATAGATGGGCGGAGGCAGTAGAGTCCGAGGGGGAGGCGTTGGCCGTTAGTTTGGACATTGCAAAGGCCTTCGATCGGATTTGGCTTAAAGCGCTTCTTTCGAAGCTCCCTTCCTATGGGCTTCCCGAGAAATTGTGCAAGTGGATCACCAGCTTCATTGCGGATCGAAGCATTAAGGTCGTTGTAGACGGTGCATGCTCTAACTACAAGCCTATTAACGCTGGTTTTCCACAAGGCTGTGTGCTATCACCAACGCTGTTTCTTCTGCATATCAATGATATGATGGTAACTGGTAACATTCATTGCTATGCAGATGAGATCACTGGTGATGCTCTATACACCGGTCGTGCCAATACTTCTCGGGAAAAAGTCGCCGAGTACCGGAACAAACTTGTGTCTGAAGTCGAGTCTTTGCTGAACAAAGTCTCGGATTGTGGGCGAATAAATCTAGTCCAGTTTAATCCTCAGAAGACACAAGTTGGCGCATTTACCGCTAAAAAGAACCCCTTTGTTGTATCTCCTCAGTTTCAAGGCACTCTCCTTCTTGCTTTTGCCAGTATCGGAATCCTCGGAGTGGACATATCGAGTGATGTGCAGTTTCGTAGTCACTTGGAAGAGAAGGCCATATTGGCCTCTAAACAGCTTGGCGTGCTCAGCAGAGCGGGTCAGTATTTCATGCCGGCACACCGCCTGCAACTTTACAAGGCGCAGGTTCGGCCTCACATGGAATACTGTTCCCATCTCTGGGCAGGGGCTCCCCAGTGCCAGCTCCTTTCACTTGACCGCATCCAGCGCAGAGAGGCTCGAATCGTCGACGACCGAGTCCTTTCCAATCGGCTCGAATCATTGGCACTGCGAAGAGATGTTGCATTCCCTTGCATTTTCTTTCACATCTACCATGGGGAGTGCTCTGAGAAATTGTTCTGATTAATCCCAGCCGCCAAATTTAACGAAAGCACATCGCGGCAGAACTCCCGATACCATCCACACCATCTGGATGATTGGCGGTCTACCATTGTGCGATTTAGAAAATGTTTTCTTCCTCGCACGACTTCCTTGTGGAATCGATTACCTTCAGCGATTTTTCCGGACCGATACGACTTAGGGACCTTCAAGAAAAGAGCGTACTCCTTTTTGTGTGTTGCAGTTGTTCATGGGCGGCGGTAGTCACTTACCATCAGGTGAGCCGCATGCTCGTTTGCCCCCTCTCCTATAAAAAAATGGAACATTTGGTATAGATAGGGCGAGAAATTGTGTGATAAGAGAAAAGTATGGCTTGCAAAATAATGTTGTGACCAGGATAAAGAAGGGAATGCTTCGTAGGTTTGGTCATGTAGAAAAAATGAACGAGTAAAGAGTGACAAAGCAAATACATTTTATAGAAGTCAACCACATTAAGGGCACCCTAGATGAAAGTTTATCGGCGAAATTGGCGGTATATTGAATATGGGTTAGATTAAGAGTACCCTTGATTGACGTATAATAATGCTTAGATATATGTAAGTAAACGAAGCGATAGAGCTGTGTCAGGATTTTGACAAATGGATTCCCACATTCTCTCCCTAACTCTTTGGGTAGCAGGTGTGTGTGTTTTATGTATGTATGTCTGGTATGGTTCACCATATGTATATATTACATATTAATGATGGATATAAGGTATCGACTAGTTACACTAAGATACACAATACTATCTGAAGACATTTTACACGTGTTTCATTTACTAATGGGTCTTAGAAGTCAAGACTCGATAATATTTTAATATACGAGTACCAACATTTTTACCCACATCTCTTTTAAAACTCGTTTAAGCTTTTCTTCGAAAGTGCTCCAGCAGAGTAAATGTTAATTAGATCAACAGAAATAAATTTCAGTTTCATTCTCAAAACTCAAACTTAGTTACAGTAATATTTAGTTGTGAGCGCCTACAAAGTTTCTTAACAGTACGCCTTCGTTACGTTCATTTTCTTCATGTTTCAAAACTCTATTCAAGCTATTATTTGTTTACTTTTATTAAACTCATTCAGGTTACACACACAAATGTCAATTTTGATTATCGTGGTAACAAAAGTTAAACGTGTCTTCTGTGGGAGTATTTTTTAATGAATATTGTTTAAATAATCTATCAGTCTTTGAAATCAAATTTTCTAGGGAAAAATAATGTGTATATAAATAATGCTGTAGATATGCGGTCATTAGGATATACGCTAGTGACTCTAAATGACCTCAACTGTGGATTTGACTTGTCGGGTAGGGATAGCAGCGCAATGGACTCCACCACTGCATCAGAGTCCCCACCGAAGAATAGAGCGAGTAGTGTATCCCGTACCATTCTCCACTTCCTAGACGAATTCACTTTGGCTGTAGCAGGAGAAGCGGATGAGGATCTGAAGAAAAAAGTGCAAAATATATACCAAAGATATATTATTGATTGAATAGAATAGAATAGAATATTTTTTATTCAATATACATTACATGTGTAATTAATGTATGGGTAAAAGAACCACCAGAAACGCAGCGGAACTTTTTTTTAAAATAAATTTTACAATATAAATGATAACGAACTATTTACAAAATTTATTTTAGAAACTGCTTGAAAGCGACCACCTCATTGCCAGGGGTTATTATCAACCATGTATTCCTTTATACTATAATGACCCTTTTTATACAGTTTCAGCTTAATAAAACATTTGAACTTGATAAAAGAGAGAGCCTATACACTTTCCGGGACCTTATTGTAATAGCGTATACATTGCCCCAAGAATGAATTACTGACTCTGTGGAGTCGAGAAACTGGCATCACTAGCTTGTGTTTGTTCCTAGTGTTTATAGAATATATATCACTTTTTTTACTAAAACTATCTTTGTTTTTGTGAACATACATAACTTTTTCGTAAATATACTAAGAGGCCAAAGTTAATATATTTATTTCTTAAAATTTTCCCTAAGAGACTCTCTCGGTTTAAGGTTGAAAATAGCTCTTATGGCCCTCTTTTGCAACACAAAAATAGTTTCTAAATCAGCCGCATTTTGCCATAGCAAAATCCCATAAGACATTATGCTATGGAAATAACTGAAATAAACTAATATAGCTGTCTCGACACTAGTAAGACCTCTAATCTTTTTTACAGCATAGGCTGCAGAACTTAGTCTGCTTGCTAATTTGAATTTATGGGGGCCCCACTGGAGCTTTGCGTCAAACGTGATGCCAAGAAAAACAGTGGATACAACAGGGCTCAATTCCTTCCCATTTAAAAACACATTGGTATTCAGATTTTTAACATTCGTTGTTGTAAATTTAACACAATTAGTTTTATTTCCGTTCAAATGCAGATTATTAACGTTAAACTAATGCACTAATTTTGATATAGCATTATTCATTTCGTCACATTTAAATGATTGCCGTTTAAATTTAAAAATCAAGGAAGTATCATCAGCAAATAATACTATATCATGACTGTCCCCTACAAGGTGAGGTAAGTCATTAATATACAGCAGAATCAGGAATGGGCCGAGAATCGAGCCCTGAAGGACACCCATTAGTACAGGTGACCCGGAAGAACTTTTACCATTGATAATAACCTTCTGCTTTCTATTACTTAAATATGAAATAATAAGTTTAAGCGCTGTGTTCTTGACACCATAGTACTGTAGCTTCCTGATTAATGTTTCATGGTGAACGCAGTCGAAGGCCTTGGAAAGGTCACAAAATATACCCAAAGCATCCTCTGAATTCTCCCAGGCACAAAAAATATGTTTAATAAGCTCAACTCCAGCGTCAGTTCTCGAGCGACCCCTTGTAAAACCGAATTGATTTCTATGTAGCAATTTATTAATATTAAAGAAACTTAACATCTGATCTAAAATTATTATTTCAAAAATTTTACTAAATGTTGGTAGTTGTAAATTGGTCTAAAATTGGCTGGGTCTAATGTACTACCAGGTTTAAATAAAGGTATGACTTTACTTTGTTTAATTAAATCAGGAAACACACCAGATTCGACGCTTGTATTAAATATAGTCGCCAGATAATGTGCTATTATATCTATTATAGATAAAATAACTTTAACGGAAATTCCCCATAAGTCTGCTGTTTTCTTAACATCAATAGTTTTAAAATATTTAACGATATCTTTTGGCAGTACTCTATGGAAATTAAAAGTATTTGAACAAGCCTTTACATTTTGTTTGACCAATGATTCGGCGACAGTAGGAGAAGAATTTAATGATTTTGTTATCAAAAAAAGGAACATCAGTAAAATGTTTCTCAAAAGCCATAGCAACTTCTTGATCAGATCGCGTTAAATAAAAAATATATTATTATTACTATTTATTATTCTTCAGGTCATTTTAATTTTTTCGGATGCAGTTATAATTTCGTTGCGCAAATGTAAAGCCTTAGCAGTGTAGCACACTTTTTTAAATATTCTAGAATATGTTTTTACTTAATCTCTAAATATAACACTACTATTATATGATCTTTCATCATAAAGCTCGTATAACCTTTGCCTACTTTTATAAATTCCTACTGTCGCCCATTCATTAAATGATTTGCGACTGTTAAAAGAGAAAGATTAAGAAGTAAATATTCTACTTAATTCACAACTTACAACTTACTTAAATAATGTAGCATACAAGTAATTGGCACTATTTTTAAACGAAAGTGATGGAAGTCTTTTTATTATATTACTTCTAAACCTCTCCAAGCGTTATTCATTTATTGAAACAAACACACCTTTCTTATTTTTCTGTTTTTTGTATATGTAAGGTAGTGATACCAACGGTCCACAGTGATCTGAACTTAAATTTTGAAGAATTAATGCAAGGGCTTAATATCTGTAAAAATATTATCTATACAGGTCGCACTAGGCCCAACAATACGTGTTGGTTCTAAGAATAAATTAACAAGATTATACGATTTATACAAAGAGCTAAACTTAATAATAATGGAAGAAGTTTCAAGGAGATTGATGTTAAAGTCTCCACATATTACAACAGACTTGTTCTGTTTACTAAGTTTGAGTAAAAATTAATCCACAACCCTTTCAAAATAGTCATAAGTAGCACATGGGTGTCTGTAAACACTTACAACAATGAGGTGCTCGAGCTCGACACAAGCCATTTCTACAGTCCGCTCAACAGAGAGGCTCACAATATCCTTACGTTTTTTATATAATAATGACTTATCTGCTAATATTAAGGAGCCATCACGTAAACTTTTTTCTCTATTGAAGGATCTGGCCACCAGGTGATTTCTGAAATTAAACATGAAATTGTAATCTTTTATCCAATGTTCAGTAACACAAAAGATGAGTATATTGATAATATTTAAAAACTATTCAACTTCCAATTTTTTGCCCATCATGCTTTGTAACTAGTCAGGTCATAAGTATTGTCACACAGTAAAAACTTTTCTTTTAGAATGCTGGCCACAAAAAAGATTATTGAATTCGAATTTCGAATTGTTCATGAAAATAAAACTATACTTTTTAGAATTTTATTCATTTTTAAATATGGAGTGGACGCTTAAAGAAGACCGTGTTGCAGTTATTGCGTTGCATCGTTGCGGTTACGCGCCAATCCAAATATTTGACATACTGAAAAATTTGAATGTAACCAAAAGATTCGTTTATCGTACCATCAAACGATACAATGAAGACTCTAGTGTTGATGACAGGTCAAGAAGTGGTCGCCCTCGGTCTGTTAGGACTCCAGCAGTGATAAAAACTGTGTAGGCGCGAATTCAAAGAAATCCCAAACGTAACTGTTGGCCCTTCAGATGGGGTTAAGCAGAACCACGGTGAAAAGGGTGTTAAATGAAGACTTTAGGCTTCGGGCATATCGTAAAAAAACAGGACATCGTTTGAATGCTCGTCTAATGGACCTGAGACTGAAGAGATGCCGCGCTTTGTTGAAGCGGTACGCGGGAAAATAATATCGGGAAATTCTTTTTTCGGATGAAAACATTTTTACCGTAGAAGAGAGCTACAACAAACAAAATGATAAGGTGTACGGACACAGTAGTGAAGAAGCGAGCAACCGTAATCTGCGTGTCCAATCCTCGCTCATGGTATGGTTGGGAATTTCTTATTGGGGCTTAGTAGAGGTACATTTTTGTGAAAAAGGTGTAAAAACGAATGCAGTTGTGTATCAAAATACAGTCCTGACGAACCTTGTGGAACCTGTTTCTCATACCATGTTCAATAACAGGCACTGGGTATTCCAACAACATTCGGCGCCAGCGCATAGAGCGAAGAGCATACAAGACTGGCTGGCGGCGCTGGACTTCATCCGACACGAATACTGGCCCTCCTCCAGTCCAGATTTGAATCCGTTAGATTACAAGATATGGCAACACTTAGAGGAAAAGGCGTGCTCAACTCCTCATCCCAATTTGGAGTCACTCAAGACATTCTTGATTAAGGCAGCCGCCGATATTGACATGGACCTCGTTCGTGCTGCGATAGACGACTGGCCGCGCAGATTGAAGGACTGTATTAAAAATCACGGAGGTCATTTTGAATAAACTTTAGTGTCATAAGAATCTATGTTTTGTTAAGTTCACTTTGGTATATAAATAGTTACATAATTAATAAACTTGTTTCAATTATTTTATATTAAACATACTCGTATTATTGCTAGAGATTGCCTATATTGTTAAATTCACTAATTTAAATTACTTGGAACTGATTCCAAATTAAATGTCAAATGATTATGCTCAATAAAAGCAGTCTTGGTAGCCAAAAACTCGGCTGAATTAAAAAGTAAATATTAAGATATAGATAGAGCACATTTGCTTCCAGTTTTAAATTACATTTGGATAAGTAATACCTTTCTTATGTCCAAATTTTTTAATTAAATTATTTATGTTGATTAGGTATGTTACGGCCTACGGTTGCTCCCTTAAAGGATCCAATCCCCTGGGGCCCATCAGCAGAAGACTTCCCGAGCAAACGTAGGTCGGGCCTCCTAAGGCCACGTGGAATCTCTCTAATTACACTAAATATATGGGGGAGCATTATACTACGGCCAGTCGACCGGAAGGAATTTGGCGGAGTGCACTTACCTCTATCCAAGGCGACTGGTCCCTCCGGAGTCGGTCAGGTCGCATGTGGTTGTGTAGTGCAAGGGAAAGAATGGTGATGTGGTGTGTATCTGGGTGTGACTGATGGTGATTGAACCTAGACCTTAGCCGTCGGCAGCAGCCCGAGCGTCGACACCGCTCCAACTTGAGGGGGCCTTTCGAGGTTATCCACAGTCACTTTCTTGGTTCACCACGATGACAGTCACTTAACTCTATCGTACTATTAACTAGCTTACAGAAGCCACTAACTATCGCGGGGTACAAGGTTACCGCACAAAACACGCCCGGAGTTTCTGGGTCAAAGGTCACTACCGTTTCGCGTAGCAATAGTTAATTCTAGAATCAGAGGCCGCACTAGCTTATATTGTCGAATGCACTTATACAGATTCTGAGTCGGACCCAATAAGTCCCGGGAAAGGCTATCCAAACAGGGAATGCGCGTTATAATTCCTAGACAGGATATTTACTAGACGCCCTAACTATTCCGCGGTTCCCGCACAAAATTAACAGCGTGCAAACATTAGCACATCCGGCCGATGACTGACTCGCTTGCGACCCGCGCGCCACTGCCACGCTCGGAAGAACCTCAGACCGGAATCGCGCCGAGCCGAGTGACATCTGGTGTCGATTCCGACAACAGAGTTTTGCGCGAACAAGGTACATGAAATTTTTAATTATTATCATTACAATTATATATCAAATTTAAATTATTATTACATATTAAATTATGCAATTGTATATTTAAATTATGTCTCAAATTATTTTCCTGTGGCAATCCCTGTATATAAGGCATGTGTGAACAAGACAATTTTGTGTAGATTTAAGTTATTAAGTTGTTCAATATATCTTAATAATTATTTGTTGTTTACACTGCCTCTTCTACCAACCAAAATCATTATTATTGTACTATTTGGGCAAAATTTAGTAACAATAATTTGATTTAGGATGTCACTAAAAGATGTTCCAGACATGCAGCAATTTGTAACTTTTTGTCCCTTTAAAGAGTTAGTTAAAGTTATGCCTAGATATTTTTCCCATGTCATCGCTATACACAATTATATTATTTTTAGTAATATTTGAGTTATTTATTTTTTTAATATCCTCTGCTATGGCACTGTCATAGAGTTTTGGTGGTGGTATAATATTATAATCACACACTGACTCTGAAGAATCTGGCTTTGAACGCTGACACTCACATTGATATTTAACTAAAGAGTCAAACCGCTCTTCATTATATTTACAAGTCTTTACCAGATTATCCATAGCCAATATGTGTTCTTTTATTTCATTTTGGGTTGATTTATATTTATTGGATACAGTTTGAAGGGAGTTAATAAGTAATAATATTTCTGATTTAAGGCGCACTACTTCAGTCTCATAACATTTTTTTTTATGTTATCCACCTCAATTGAATACAACTTAAGTTTATATAACATTGCTTTCCTTTACGTACATTAACATAATTTTTGGTATTAATCTAAGTTCTTATTTATTTTTGTACTTTACTTATGTATTTATTAACTTTTATATACTTCTTCAATTTGGTTTTACTGCAATTAATCGTTACTGTGTTTTCTGAAGTGGAAGAGTCGTCACCAGTCAAGTCTATTGTTGCAGATTGCTGTAACATTGTTGACGTGTATCACATTCCACAAGCTCAGAGAACAGGTTTTGTGTCTGGGAGGCTTTAAGGTTATCTATATATGTTTTAAATTGTGTTATCTGCTCATTAGCCTCATTCAACTGTAACTTCAATGCAGCAATTAACCTGAGAGCTTCCTCATATTCCTTGCTGCATTTGTCAAACTCATTAACCGTTCCCTGTAGCTGATCTCTTTCTTTTATAAAACTTGTGTATTCTGTATTTAACTCAACTATATCACATTTCAATTGAGTATTTTTGGCAATTATGAGGCGTCGGATTTATCGTCCACAAGTCTCTCGTTAACAACGTTGTAAAGATTGGGAGTGTGTCGACGAGGGTTGCGTACCTTATACTCAGAATCACCAAACGGTATTTGCTGAAGGTTATACAGGTTTACGCACCAACCTCGGCACATCCCGATGAGGAGGTGGAGGAAATGTATTAGGATATGTCTAGAGCCATGCATTCCTCCAAAATCCAATATACGGTGTTAGTGGGAGACTTCAATGCAAAACTAGACACAAGAGAGAACGGTGAGCTGAAAGAGGGAAATTTGGAATAGGGCAATGGAACCCAAGGGGCCAGCAGCTGGCCGATTTCATTGAGAAGAAAGGACTCTTTATGATGAACTCTTTCTTCCAGTGGACCTGGTCAAGCCCCGACGGTTCGACAAAAAATGAGATAGACTTCATTATGACTACCAGACAACAATTATTCAGTGATGTCTACGTGATCGCGAGGGTGAAAAGTGGTAGCGATCACCGAATGGTTAGAGGCACACTGAACCTAAAAGTTAAGTTGGAGAGGTCTCGTCTAATGAAGTCAACGCTCCGTCCCCCACGTTCTCTGTTCCAAAGTCCCGACAACTTTCAGCTCGAGTTACAAAACCGTTTTCAGTGCCTAGAATACTGCAATGAAGTGGACAATATGAATGACAAGCTCGTGGAAACTGTCCATGCGGTCGGAGCTAAGTTGTGCAAGACCCACCGCAGAAGAACACAAAAACTGTCCGATTACACTCTTAAGCTCATGGCTGTTACACAGGAGATGAAGCTACACTCTTCAACAGATTTGACAGCATACAGGCAACTGAACAGACATATCTCCAAATGCATGTGGCGGGACTTGAGCAACTTTAAAACAGCTTGTATTGAAGAAGCGATCGAGCGGAACCAAGGCTCCAATGTCTTTGCCAGAGATGTGTCTGCCAGAAAGAGCCAACTGTCAAAGCTGAAGACAGAGTGTGGCAGCATCCTTTCCGGGATATCTGAGATTTTGAGTGAGATTGAGAGGTTCTATGAGCAGTTGTACACGTCATCGTTGGAGCCACACGCAAGTGTGAGTAAGGATCCAAGAGCGAGTCTTATCCGACACTATTCCGACGATATCAGGGACTTCAGTCTGAGTGAGATTGCAATGGCTCTTGAGCACCTTAAAAACGGTAAGTCCCCGGGCGAGGATGGAATTACAGCGGAGCTTCTGAAAGCGTGTAGAAAACCGGTACTTGGAGTCCTTCAGAATCTCTTTAATTCCGTTTCCATGGTGGCATTACTCCGGAGGCATGGACCATAAGTGCGGTGGTCTTGTTCTTCAAGAAAGGCGACAACGCTCTCTTGAATAACTACAGACCGATTTCCATTCTTAGTCATGTCTACGTGCTGTTTTTGAGAGTCATTACGAATCATCTCGCACGCAGACTTGACGACTTCCAGCCTCCCGAACAAGCCGGTTTCCGAGAAGGCTTTAGTACCATAGAGCACATACATACCCTGCGGCAGATTGTACAGAAGACAGCGGAGTATTATCTGCCACTTTGCCTTGCATGTGTGGACTATGAAAAAGGCTTTGATTCCGTCAAAATTTGGGCGGTGCTGCAGTCCCTTCAGCGGTGCCAAGTTGACTGTCGGTATATCGAAGTGCTGAAGTGTTTGTTCAGTAAAGCAACGATGGTTATCCGAGTACAGAATCAGAGTATGAAATCTATTCAATTGCAGAGAGGTGTAAGACAGGGTGACGTTATTTCCCCGAAACTCTTCACCGCTGCATTGAAAGACGTTTTCAAGCTACCTGACTGGAAAGGATGCGTTATTAACATCAATGGAGTGTACATCACTCACCTTTGATTTGCCAACGATATAGTCCTTATGGTAGAATCGCTGGAGGACCTAAGCACTATGTTCAATGACCTCAATAGTGTCTCCCAACGGAAAGATCTTAAGGTGAACATGGACAAAACAAAAATCATGTTTAACTTCCATGTCACAACTACGCCGGTAGTTGTTGGAAGCACTAAACTCGAAGTTTTCGACGAGAATTATTAATTATTTACCTGGGACAAATAGTCCGACTAGGTAAGTCCAACTTCGACCGAGAGGTCAATCGACGGATTCAACTCGGCTGGGCAGCGTCCGGGAAACTACGACACATCTTCTCGTTAGACATACCTCAAAACCTGAAAACGAAATTGTACAACCAGTGCTTGTTGCCAGTGATAACTTACGGATCTGAGACGTGGTCTTTCACTGCTGGCCGTATGAGGAAGCTCAAGGTCGCTCAGCGATCTACGGAGAGGGCTATGCTCGGAGTTTCTCTGCGTGATAAACTTAGAAATAAGGATATTCGCAGTAGAACCAGAGTAACTGACATAGCCCAACGGATTAGTAAGCTGAAGTTGCAGTGGGCCGGCCATATAACTCGAAGAACCGACAACCGATGGGGAAGAAAGGTTCTCGAGTGGTAGCCTCGTACCGGCAGGCGAAGTGTAGTGTGACCGCCCACTAGATGGAGTGACGACCTGGTGAGACATGCAGGACGTCGATGCATGCAGGTGGCTCAGGACTGTGCTTTGTGGCATTCCTTGGGGGAGGCCTATGTTCAGCAGTGGACGTGTGAGGAGCTGTAATGAAGAAAAACTCGTCGTGCGGTAGTTGTTCAAGTAACACCTTTATTTCATTTCTCCGCGAATTTTAAATCAAAGTTGTAGTAAAAAGTGATTATTAAACGTTTAATTTATAACTAACATACAGCCAGGGAAGTGGCTCGTTGATTGGTGAAAACCGTTTATCATTATTTAATGTAGATTCGGAGAAATAGCTGAATAAATTTCAATTATTTTTAAAAAACGGCCGCCAACATCGCCGGCAGCATCAACAACAAGCGCGGTGCCGATGAGTCACCGTACTCATTGGTACTCATTGACACCGATCGCCGTCCGTCACGAGCAGAGAGCGGCCGGCCCGTGCAGCGTTTAGACTGACTGATAGTCGCTGTGCTTCGCTCAAGCGTCGTTTCGTGCAAGTTGTACTGTCTATACTTTGTTACTTGTTTAGTGTATTATTGAATCAGTTTTTTTTCTTTTTTGTTTGAAAAATGTCTTCAAAATGCAATGTATGTGCCAAATGCCGACGAAAAATCCAAGACCGACTTTTCATAAATTGTACATTATGCAAAAAAACATTTGATATCGAATGTGCGAGTGTATCGTAAAAACAGTTTAATCTTATGGATCGGTCAGGTAAATCACTGTGGACATGTGAAAAGTGTATTAACAGAAAAAATAAACCCACAACTAGTACACCAATTATTAGGTCACATCCACATAAAGTAACTACTACACCAACTACAAAGAAAAATTCTACTAACCGGAGATCAGTGACGATCGCTACAGGTAAAAATAAAACAAACGTTGAGCAAGAGCCTGCTATCAGCATAAAATCATCACTATCACCGATTTCATCGCAAAACACATCTCTTTGCCAGCAGCCATCACCTATGCTACCAACTAACCTAGAATTGGCCTCTCCGGATGGAACATCTATAGCGGACGTCTGCACTGAACATGAAGTATCATCACACCGGGTACCTGACTGTTCCATTTATGAGACTCAACGAAGGAAAAGAAACTCACATGAAATGTCACTGCCAATTATTGAAAGTACAGATTCTTCCCTATCACAGTACAAATCTGGTAGCCTGGGAACTAAGAGTTTACCAGATCTATCGACACTTCAAAATCAAGAAATAGAAATTATGAAAAATGAAATTTTAGAATTAAAGTTAAAACTTTAAGCTACTGAGAATGAAATAGACAATTTAATGTTAGAAAATAAATCCATGGCTATAAAAATAAAAGAACAAGATCAAAAAATTAGAAACCTATTAACCATATGTTCAACTACAACCAGCAATAAAAAGAAAAAGAGAAAGAAAAATAATAGGAAATGCTCAGAGAAGGATAAAGCGAAGCAAAAACTATATCATAGCCTGCAAAATCATCATGCTGATGAAAAGTGTATAAACACAACAGAGAAGCAAAAAATTCAGGAGAAACCATTCGTCCTTGAGGAAGAAACTGATCACACAACAGAAAACCCAGCTCCAAGAAAAATTAAAGTTGTGGTAATAGCTGACCAACAGGGACAAGGCGTCCAACAAGCTTTCCAACGATAACTAGATACAAACTATATGGTAACATGTTTTGGAAGGATGGTGCATGCCTTCAGGTAGTTCTTAACACCTGCAATACAGAACTGTGTAGTCTCACGTCTTATGACTTTGTCGTAGTTATGGGGGGTATGAATGAAAATAACCATTTAAACCTAAAAATCACACTTTTAAAGTGGCTAAATTTGACATGTCACACAAACATTGTTATTTGTGGTCTACCATCTAATGCTAATTTTAATATCTATCTTAATAGGGAAATAGAACTTATATGTAAGGGCTTCACCCATTGTACTTTTGTAAGACTTAATTATAATAGATCTCGCCTAGGCTCTAAATACTTCTTGACAGATTTGTGCTTTGGTATATTTCGAGAAATTATACATGTATCCCATCTCAAATATAAACCATTTTCGGTTAACATAGAAGGTCATGAGGGGGTAATGAACGACTTAGATTCACCTTGTTCACCAAAATCAGAATCATGTCTCACCGTACTAGGAGAATTTCATCAAACACCAAACCGGAGATCACAGACACTTCCTTTTTTATAAAGAATGAATCAGTTTGTATCATGCACCAGAACATAGCTGGTTTCTTTAGTAAAACGGAGTTAATAGAAATAACACTTAATGAAATGTCGGATAATAATGAAATCCCAGATCTAATTTGTCTAACTGAAACGTTTGTCAGGAAACATTGTGAGTTAAACATAAACCTCAAAGGGTACAAATTAAGCGCTTCATTTTGCAGGTCTCATCAAAGGCGTGGTGGTTCTTGTATTTTACACTGTAATTCAATAACGACTAAAGAACTACCTTTTCTAAAGGAATTGGCATCAGAAATGACTTTCGAATGTTGTGGATTAGAAATAGTAGAATATAAGATAATCCTTGTGTGTATTTACCGTACTCCAACAGCGAACGTAAAAATATTTTTTAATAAACTACATCTTCTTCTAGACAAATTAAATTCATTTAAAAAACAGATAATTATTACAGGGGACTGGAATATTGACACCCTTAAAAAAAAGTAATACCTCGGACGAATTAATAGAAATACTAACTAGCTACAATCTAGACTTGCATATTAAAACACCTACATGATGTGAGTCTTGTATAGATCATTTCGCGAGCAATATAAAGGAAGCAGTCGGATATACTAAAGCTGTGTGCTTATCAGACCATAACACAGCTCAACTATTGTCTGTACCGGTTAAATTACGTAAAGCACCGCTTAAAACTTGGTTTGAAATAAGACGTGATTATAGTATTGACAACTTGAACAAATTCAAATATGTTTTGACGAGCTACCCATGGCGAAACCTTATTGACTTCGAAAATGTAGATGATGATTTCACACTATTTCATAATGAACTTATTCTCTTATATAATTTATGTTTTTCTAAATACAAAATTATAATTTTTAATAAAGTTAACACAAAATCAAAATGGCTAACCAAGGGCTTAAAAATATCATGTCAAACTAAAAGAAAGTTACGTTTGTCTTATTATAAAAAACACACATATATTATTAAAAATAAATACCGAGAGTACTCTAAAATACTTAGGAAAAGTATACTACTGTCCCAAAAAATTACTAATGAGAAATATGTTAATATAGCCAGGAATAAATGCAAAGCCACTTGGAATATAATTAATAACAAAGACGAAGTAAATGACAAACATAATATTGAATACCTAAAAATAAATGAAAAAATTATAGATAATCCATCAGATATTGCAAACGCATTTAATAATGACATTATAGACTCGACAAATGTACCTGATAACTATCAAAATAATTTAAGTAATCTGAAGTTCATCGAAACTACTTCCGCATCTATATTTTTAAACCCTACCGACGAAAATGAAATAATCAAAATGATAAGCACTCTGAACAATACAAATTCCACAGGTCACATGCGATATGTACGAAGATAGTTAAGGCTTGTGCAAGTGAGTTGGCACCTTTGCTGGCACATTTTGTGAATCGTTGCTTTGAGGAGGGTAAATTTCCGAGCACTCTTAAGATGTCCATCGTCAGGCCACTATTTAAACACGGAGAGAGGCATAATTTAAACAACTACAGACCCATTGCACTTACCCCAGTTTTGTCAAAGATATTTGAAAAAATTATGCAGTTCAGATTAATTTCTTTTTTCACAAAACACTGCATACTTAGGGAGGAACAATTTCGGTTTCGCAAGGAAAGGTCAACAGCACTGGCCTGTTACTCCCTTATTAAGAAAATATCGATTCATATGAGCAATAGGGTTCCCGTATCCACCATCCTTTTCGATATGAGTAAGGCCTTTGACTTTGTCAATCATAGCACTCTTCTTAATAAGCTTGAGCGTTATGGTGTGCGAGGACCGGCCCATGATTGGATAAGAAGCTATATCAGTGAAAGGACTCAGTATGTGGAAGTACCGAAGCTGGATGATGGGTGTCAGAGTGTGACGTACAGATCGAAGATTAGGGCGAATAACTCAGGTGTCCCACAGGGCAGTATATTAGGACCACTACTCTTCATTCTGTACATCAATGACCTTCCAAAGTGTACGCAATATCCTGTTACACTCTATGCTGACGATATTTCTATAACTATACATAAAAACCCTAACAATAACTATAATGATGAAATAAATAATGAAATAAGAAATATAACGAACTGACTAAAGTATAATGATTTGAAAATTAATACAAGTAAAACAAAGTGTATACAATTTTACAACAAAAATGGTAAACCCCAACAACTATCGATACACCATGGTAACGATCCCATTGCTATGACCACATCAGCGAACTTTCTCGGTATTATGATTGATTCCGAACTCACATGGCAGAATCACGTTGAAACTGTATACCAGAGGATTAATAGGTTTGTGTTCGCTCTGTATCGTCTGTCAAAATTAGCTAACATTAAGACAGCTCTGATGGCATACCATGGATACGTTGGTTCTATACTGAGATATGGACTGATTCTGTGGGGAAATTCGACACACATTTCTCGTGTCTTTATACTACAGAAGAAATGTATACGATCTATATGCGGTGTCGGTCAAATGGAATCATGTAGACCTTTCTTTAAGAAGTTAAAAATTCTTCCATTACCTTCCCTATATATATATATATATATATATGAAATTTTAATATTGACAAAAAAATGCTAACCACTTTACAAAACAACATAATAATTGTGGTGGTATGAGAAGGTACCCGTGGAAGTTATCTGTACCACAGGCAGCCACAACTTGTTTTACTAGAAATAGTTATAGCATGTGCGTTCGATTATTTAATTTACTTCCAAACCATATTCAAAACTTGACATTTAATCAGTTTAAAAAAGTTATTTTCGGGACTCTCATTGAAAACTGTTTTTATGACGTAAATGAATTTATTAAATTCTGCCGTGACGGTCACCTCAAGCGAATTGTTGTTATTTGAAATTTTAAATTGACAAATTAATTAGAATTTGTAAGATTGACATTATACTAGTTTGACATTATGCATTATGACATGACCATGCCTGTATATTTTTTATTATTTTTTTTCTCTTTTTACATAATAAATTTATTGACATTATATCGCTTTATTAAATTTTGATATGAAACGTTATTGTAATTTTGTAATTTTAATTATTCAATTATTGCATGTCGACTTAATATTTGCACACTGATACCACTGTCGTTCAAGCTTTGTAGAAGCTTGTCATGTCTGAGAGTATCAAATGCCCTACTATAGTCAACGAAGACGACCAATATATGCTCTTTTTTATCTAAGTGGTTATAAATACTGTCAGTAAAAGTAGATAGCAGTTGAGTCGTGCTTTTATGTGGTTGAATTCCGTATTGGTTGCAAGTTAGTATACTATTATTGGCATAAAAGTGTTGTATTTGAGTTCCTACATATTTTTCTGCTACTTTGTTGATCGTAGGCAATATGGTTATTGGTCTATAGTTGAGGTAGTCCACCTGGCTACCTTTTTTATGAATTGGTCTCACAATGCCGGTCTTTAGTAATTTTGGGTATTTGCCAGTGAGAATGCATGCGTTTATAAGTTTAGCAATGGTTAATGAAATTTTGTCACACATCTTTTTTACATCAATGGCTCTTATCCTATCTACTCCAGGAGCTTTGTTACTATTAAGAGATTTTAGTATTTTTGTTATTGATTTGGGTTTTGCAGACCTAAATCTCAAACTCACATTTGCTGATACTGCATAGGTTTTTTTGTCGAGCAATGGTTCGGGACATTTTGATATTATTTGTTTGACACTATTATTGAATGTGACAGCGAATTTATTTGCAACGTCTTTCGATGAATTGTTATTGCTGCCAAAAGAGCGTTCTAAGCCTTCATCTATAGACGATTTTATTCTACCCGTTAATCTGTTTAAGATAGACCACAAATTTTTAGTATTGTTTTTGTTGGATATTATTTCTGACTTAATGTTTTTGTTTTTAGTTTTTTGAATCAATGCATTGGCATTGTTTCTAGCTTTATTGTATTTTAGTTTTAAAATCATGTTATTTGTATTTTTTATCCATTGAAAAAATAAATTGTCCCTATACTCACAGGCTTTGATGATTTTATTATTTATCCAGTCGTTATTAATTCGCGTAATTTTAGTATTAATTTTGATTGAATATTCTGATTTTGTATAGCATTCTGTAAATTTTGTATAAATATAGTTGTAAATATTTAAAGGGCAGGTCATGTCGTAAGTGGGCGTCCAATCTATCTCTTCTAATAGTGAATTCAATTTTTTATTATTTAAACATATTTTATATGTTGGGACAGCCTGTGTTCGTGGTCCGACGCAGGCTATTATAACCGCCCGATGGTCGGCCAGTGTCGTACCGATTGCCGCTGTGTATAGGTCTTGTGTACGGGATCGTGCGTAAATGTGATCTATGCAGGTTTTACTTAGCCTTCCATTACTTAATTCGATCCTTGTATGTGCTGTGATCCCGCACAAAAGACCTAGGCTGTGTAAAATGTTGTTGTATTTATGTTTTGCAGGATTGCCTAATTTCAGATCAATGTTTATATCGCCTAGTAAGTATAAATCTGTGTCACAAGAGTAATTGTCGATTAGGTTTAGGAGTTCGTCAATAAAAAGGTTTTTACTCGAGCTGGGAGGGCGGTATACGGCAAATATATTCGTAATGTAATTTGAGTTAGTGGTGATTGTTAGTAATATGTTTTCAAAGTTTTTTGTTTTTATAGTTTTTATGTTGCATTTGTGTTTGTTACTGACGTAAATGATTATACCGCCACCCCTTCTACATTTTCTTAACGCAGTATACATTTGATAGCCATTGATATGAAGCAAACAGCTAGTATTATCCATTACCTTAACTTCAGTTAGAATTACGACATCTATAGGTTTAATTGACGTTATTATGCATTGTTCAAGTGCTGCGAAATTTTTAATTAGGGATCTGATATTAAAATGAATGCACAATAGATTAACATGGTAATTAGGAATATCGTTTAGAAATTGATTTATATTTAGACAGTCAGATATCAAAGGTAATGATGATGAGGGTTTTATAATTTCCTACCGTTTTCCTAACGCGGTGTCTTTATGGAATTAATGTGTATTTATTATAATTTGGTAGTTATTAAAGTATAAAAAAGTTCATAAACTACTACACATATTTAAATGTTGACCAAAAAAAAAGTGTTAAGGAGAATGCTTTGAAATTTACTTATAATTTTGACAAGAAAACCCTTATATTAATAGGGAGTGATCTATTCATTCGTAGTACAATTTATCTAAATGGCATTAAATATAATATTCACAATACATGCGTCGCTACGTTACAAGAGTATACGCCCTTTATAATCATCCTCGCACTTATGTCCCTCGCAATTCATGTGCCAATAATAACAGTGGTCCCTATAAAATTATTTTCTTTATGTCAAGATAATTCGTCAAGTGAAGCATTTTATTTCTTAAGAATTTTTAGTAACGTTTTGCAGTTAATGTATTTTTTATTCTCTGAAATAGTAACTAAACTACTTGATTTTATATTTGAAATTTATGTTTGTCTTTGCCATTTTTTTATACAAAAATTATAATTATTATGAAAGTTTTATTGTCACTGACCTCTTGTATAATATAGGTAATTTATGGAAAAATACATTTTTAGAATCGAAATATATTAATAAAATATATAATCGATTGATCGACCGATAAATACAAATTCATTTATATCTATTAAAATATTCGGAAGACGATAATTAATGAATTATTTAAAGTACTGCCATGTCGAATTAAAATTTTCTCATTTTTACTATATTTTTAATAACTTACTTTTATTTCTCTTTGCTCGGTACAAAGCTTGCAATAGATTTTATTTTAACTTCTCAATAAGTTAAGGTCTTGTAACTTAATATGTAGCTCGGAACTGGATGAAAATTCGAAATGAACTCAGTTTACTTGTGTTATAAATAATCTGAAGACCGTGCAACATGTATAATTTTAAAAAACGTACAGAATTTTTGTTTTTTTATTTGCTTTAAATTTCGCAATTGATTTGAAACTAGGTACCTTCCCGATAAGCTGGGAACTCGAAACATTAAACACAGCTCTGTGTAGACGCGTATGTTCAAGGATATGTAATGGATGAAATACTATTTGTTTAATAGCAAACTTAGATCCGTGTCCGTCATTGATTGCAATGTTTAACAGATCGCCATTGCAGAGATTTAGTTCCGATCTCAAGAAACTAATGATAATGCTGGATAGGTTCATCAGCTCTTTGACTCAATTTCGTTTCGGAATCTATTTTTTCTCTTACTCTGAGGTGATAAGTACATTTTTTACTCAATTTGCGTTTCGAATTGTATTTGACCACCTCCTCTCAGTTCAACTGTTCCCATGTTTTGAACGTTCCCGCCTATTATAAAGGATCTACTTTTTATCACAAGTGACAATTCAGTGCGGACTGCAATACTGGAAAGGTGTGGATTTCGAATCCGTCTTTTGACTATTGTGGATCACTTATAACAAAGCATTTTAAGTTTATTTTAGAGTAGTTAATAAATAATCCGGTAGTAGTATTGCTGGTAACGAAATAACTTAGTATTATTATTAAAACCTAAGAAAAACTGCAATGCCAATCGTGCAACTATGTCAAATACCCCTCTTAAAAAAATCTATGAAGAGGCCTAGGTTCAGCAGTGGACCTTGAAAGGCAGTTATGAATGAACGAATGAAGGAACAAATCTCCTTAACCCTACATTGCTAACGTTCTTGAACTATAATGATATCCTAACCATTGGACTTTTTGAAAAAATTAAATGTGTTTTTATTAAAATTTTATTGTATTTTAATCGGGTTTTTTATATTTTTAGAAAATATGCGATATTAATTAAAGACTATTATTATAAAACTTAATATTTATTTAACTTTTAAGTACTGAATCACAAACATTAAATTGCACATGTTTTTTTTTTGAGTTCAGTAAGGCACTAAATCTTACAGTGACTAAATTAGGAACTGTTGTTTAGATATTTTTGTTTTTCTTTTTTTGGTGTTTTAAAGAAAAACCATTAATATCAAAGGTAATTATCAAATGACTCAGACTTGTTTGGCACAAGTTAGGCAAAAGTCATTTGTTGTATGTTCACCCCAAATGAAAATTCTGCAACTGTTGCAGTAATTCTGTCATCTGCCTTTTCTTGTCGGAATACAAACTGCAGCCTTTTTTCCATTGTTAATGTATTTTTATCAGAAGACTTTCTGAGAAAAATTGAAAATGAATAAAAAGAAATGAGGATATCCGTATTAGAATCAGAGTAACCAACATAGTCCAACGGGTTAGTAATCTGAAAAAGCAATGGGCAGCCATACAGCTCATAAAACTGACAAACGATAGAAAAATTTCTTTTACGTGGTAGAGCTATGCTGCAGCTATATTAGTAGTTTAGTTGTAGCATGAATGGGTCGGCTCGACCGGGGAAGGACCACGCTCTCACAGAAAACCAGCGTAAAATAGCAGCTTAACGCTGCTGTGTTTCGTATGGTGAGTGTAGAGAACCGGAGACCCTTTTTACTGGAAAGAGGCATTCCATCTTAGTCCTCACGGGTGACAACGCATCTGCATCTTGAGTCTTTATTGAGGATAGATGTAGATGTCTATGGGTCACAGTAACCACTTACCATCAGGTGAACTGTGTGCTCGTTTGTCACCCTATCCCATATAAAAAAAAGAAAGGTACTGGAGTGGCAGCCTCGTACCGGTAGGAGAAGTGTAGGGTGGCCCCCCACCTGATGGAGTGACGATCTGGTAGAACATGCAGGAAGTCGATAGATGAAGTGGCTCAGGACCGTGCTTTGTGGCATACCTTGGTGAAAACCTGTGTTTAGCAGTGACACAGACACTTTTCACGTCATCTACCAACAAACTATTTTCATTCTCACTATCAGAAAAAAAAGACATCATTTCTTTTGACCTAATATTAATCATCTAACAACACAGGAACTATGTCGTCATCTGTGATTGACCTCGCATCCATTATAATTTAAAAAAACAGCAAAAATCAACACAAAATACCGATGTAAAAGTCTTGCATAAACTAACCATTCGTTATTTTGACGAGTATGCAGTAGGTATCTAAAAAAAAATACTTCCAGGTTATAAACGACCACCACACGACGCATTCTAGCAGTCATTACGTTGGTACGAAACCGCGTGTGTGTGTAGGTAAAATCATTAGAAATGCAGAGGGAAAAATGTATTAGATGCTTGCCAATTTGATGAACGTTAGCTATCTAGGAATAATTTTATGTTATCCAAAAAACTGAATCTTTTCGACATAAAATTGAGTAAAGTCTTGCTATAATCACTTTCCGAATTTCTTTACTGTTTCATTTTGTATCAATATCGTTTTATAACTTACGACTATGACTGATGTACTATGAAGTAAATTTGCTTCCAACATATCATTCAGTGTGTCATTATTGATATTATATTATCTTCTATTGTTATGATCTAGTTTATTTAAATCATTTTTGTAACCAAACACGAACGTCAATTACAAGATTGGAATATTAAATTGACACACTTCCTTTTACTCCAACTATTTTCCCGAATACAAATTGTTTGATTTATAATATGTCAAAATAAGTTTGATGTATAAAGCAAGAACCAGCATTGTGATATTAACAACAGTCCCATTGTCTCCCATAATCGTAGGTGGCTCATTATTGACTCTGGAATTACCAAAACATAAGCGATGAAAACTGAAACTGATATTACCTACCGTTTGCATAAAATGATTTATGTAGTCTTTGGTTTGTGTAGCATTGATCCGACAAAGGAACTTATTATCAGCTATTTTCGTTCGTTGTTCGTTACAGCTCTTCACAAGTCCACTGCAGAACATAATAGGCTTCCCGCAAAGAATGCCACAAAGTATTTCCTAAGCCATTTGTATCCATCGGCTTTCTGCATCTCTAACCAGGTCGTAACTCCATCAGGTGGAGGGCCACCCTATACTTCGCTTACCAGTACGAGGGTGCAACTCCAGTATCTTTCTTCTCCATCGTTTGTCGGTTTTCGAGCTATATGGCTGCCCATTACTATTTCAGCTTACTGCCTCGCCATAGATCTAACTCTAGATCAAATTAACAATTTTTTTTATTCTTCTATTCTAGATTGGAAAATCTACCGAGTATGAACTCATAGTAACTTGAAGTCTTACAGTTGCATGCTTGAGTCGGGATTTATTTTTTAATTACAGGGTCTCAAGTAGATAGTAGCACCTAGCCTACTTCTCTATTGAAATTAGGATGTTTTTTATTTCAATAGCCTCGCGAATCATGCTTGGAAGGAATCGGTGTTCTTTAAGTTCGTTTCAATCAATTCTGATGTAGTAACTAGGCACGTAGGCATTTGCGCGTTGCTAGGTGTGAGGAGAATTGTATGAAAAACAACATACGTTTAACCATGAAGATGTCTCTGTGAAACATTGCACTACTTGCGAAACGACTGTGCGTTTTTGGTTCATTCGGACTACTTTGGGAAATAATAACGACGGGATCTTATTTAAACATCATTAAGCACTGTCATTATGTTTATCACAGATATTTTTACAAAGGCTGTGCGTTCTATTTAGGAAAAATCTCAGTCCCCCAAAAGTGATCGATGAGAGAGGAGAAAGGACAAACCCCCGAGATATCTACGTTTCTTCACAATCCCTTTCAATACACTGTAAAGTGTAGTATGTTATACACTTTATACGTAATTTAGCGAAGAGGGATAAGAATTAAATTATCACGTATTTATTTTAGTAATAATGAATAGAATAGAATAACATATTTTTTATTAAATACTATATAGATAATGACACAATACTTAGTGAAAGTAATTTTTTTATTTACCAACAGAAAATACCTCTATCCTGAGAAAAAACAGAAGTACTCGGCTTTGAGATGGCCGTTGAGCGACCCCAAAGCCGTGTACATTTTTTTTTTAATAATAATCTTTATTATTTTTTAGTTGCTCACCCTCTAAGTGCTTATCATAAATTTATAAACATGTCACTCATTGCAGCATTTATAATTAATACGCTGTACTAAAAAAATTACAGCCAACCAAAATGTCAAAAATTTATTATAATTTATTTCTGCTGCTAGATTACATTTTTCTGCTGACAAAAACATGAATAATATAATAACCCTTTACATAACTGCCATATACTGGTAAAAAATGTTTCGATTTTATGACCCCTCTATGTTTTTGTGTTTAGTTTATGATATGTGTCAAAGCGAAAACACGTGGAATATTGGCATATAAGTATGTTTTGTATTGTAACACCAGTTGTTTTAAGGAGTTACGCCATAATTTTCTTTTAAATGACATTGCTGCAATTGAAGCCATAAGAGTTCATGAAATACAAACAATGGTTTCGGAAAATCTATTGACTCTTGCCAGCAATATTTCGTATCTTTTATTCTAATTTTGAAAACAAAAACATCGTTGAAAAACTATATTGATTATTGCGCGAGGTAAAAATATAAAGAATGAAAAAGTTCTTTGTTCTCAGGAACGGAGGAAGTTCATATCATGTTGTGAAAGATTGAAGTCAGACAAAAATTACGCTTTCGTTGGTTTTCCTACTTCAAAAAGATCCAAGCTTCACCAATTTATACGGGCGAACTTTATTTCCGTAGAAAATGTATTAGGGGATTAATTTCGAAAATGAAAAAAAAAATCTAAAAATGTTAATGGAGAATACAATAAAAATATACTATATAGGGCATAGATAAGCCACTCTGACAAGTCATTAGGTGACAAAACGAAGGAAATTTTTTCCACTCTGCCAAAGATGGCATCTGGATTATAAATTACCGAAAAATACACTAGAGGCACTAGAAAATCAAAGAAAATTAAAACGATATGTTTTTAAATTGAAACAAACTCAATTGCTACAGATTACTTTTTATTTAACTTCTTTTTAATTGACAGTGGTTACAAGTTTGTATGATAACAATGAGCTATTTTATATGTTTACTGCAGTTCTTCGAAAGTTTGATAGGGTGATTTAGGCTTCGGTATTAATATTTTGAAACTAGCTGTTCCCTGCGACTTCGCCCACGTGTGTTTTAGGGTTTTAATTATGTTGCGCGGAACCCTAATTCTTTTTCTAAAATAAAAGTAGCCTAAGTTACTCCTTATAACATCAGCTATCTGCCAGTTAAAGTCCCATCGAAATCGGTCCAGCCGTTTCAAAACAGACAGACAGACAGACCGACAGACAGACAAAAATTTTAAAAATTGTGTTTTCGTTATAAGTACCGTATATACATTCATATGCATTTAGTAAAAAGCTGTTATTTTAATATTACAAACAGACACTTCAATTTTATTTATTTGTATAGATAACTAACAAACGCTGGGTGTGGCGCCATCTTTTAATTAAAATGTGTAAAACAGTGGGTAAAATAGTGCTTTCAACGACTGTGTGATGGCGTTATTCTTAACGTAAAAGCAGGCTACTAAGAGCTCTCATATCCCTGGGAGAATAACCCAGAATTGTTTTACAAGTAAAGGTGGTAAATGGATACACAGGTCATTATGCTCGTTAAGAACTAAAATTCCAAGATGAATTATCTATTATAAAGCTGCAGCATTGCTCCATAACGTATAATTTGACAATATTTTTCTGGAAATGATAAAAACAATTATCCAGCTTCAGCGGATCAAAAATATTCGCCGGCGCGTCTATAAAATATTCAATATATTTTATATATAATATATATAACATATAGATTCTATTTGGTATATATATATATGTCGGAGCGTCTATAAAATATCACTTGGATCGAGGTGGACATGAGGGTATATCGAGAAACTCCCACTTGTTTGTGCAGTATAAAGTTCACTGTAGGTGCCGTGCGCGGGAGATTCTGCTTAAGTCATTCAACGAGTGTGGTCATTCTACTAGTGCTAAGACAGTGTTGTGGTTTCTGTTCGTTGTTGTAATTCTTCTAGTGCAGACAAGGAGGATTGGTGTTGCTGAGAGGCTGCCCTGTGTTACATTGAGATAAGTAGTGTTGCTGTTGGTTTACATATTTTGGTGTTATCATGTAATTAGGTACCTCACATTACACTGGTGTGATTGTGACGGAGACGTGTTACGGTGTGGTCGAACTGTAATTTCACGATACTGAATGTATAGTGCGTTACGTTGTCTTATTACTGATAATGATTAAACTGCGTAAGCAAGAGAGCAAGTTGATCCGCTCTCACACTTTTATTATTTTTAATAATTAACGCTATCCTGATGTATTTCCAAGATCAAAATTGAGATCCTCTATTATAATTTCCGACATATATAGCCGACATATATTTTATAACACAATTTATAAAATATTCCAAATAGAATCGGGAGTGATAAAAAGGTTGCGTCGCTCTTACTTGAATTGAGGTGTCGGCTAGGAGAAATTGAGTGTATATCGAAAAACCCACCTACTCGTTTGTGCAGTACAAAGTTCACTATGGGATTCCGCCTAAGTCATGCTACGAGTGCTATAACTCGTAAAATGACAGTATCGTGATTGTATTCGTTATACTAATTATTCTAGTGCAGGTAAGGAAGATGATGTTGCAGAGATGCTGCTCTGTTACAAAGAGATGGGTAGTGTTGCTTTTGGTTTTCATACCTTGGTTCTATCATGTAATTACTTCCCACATATTACACTACTGTGTAATTTCTACGGGAAAATTTTACGGCATGGTCGAACTGTAATTTCTCTATACTGAATGTATAGTGCAGTACGCTGTTTTATTACCAATAATGATAAATTGAGTAAGCAGGAAAATAAATTAAACATCTGCTCTCACACTGTTATTTTTAACAATTATCCTTCTGATGTATTCCCGATACTTCCGGCATATTTATATCGTATAGTAAACAGACTTTGAAAAAGAAGGAGATTCCCAAATTAACATTTGTTTTTGTATGTTACAAACAATATTTATGTTTTCCTAATATATAAAATGTTTTTCAACTTTTGTCACATTTAAATTTGATGAAACCCCATATCATCAAAAAGGGTGAAATTTTATTTTAAATATAAGATGTTTTAGTTGCCGTTTTTGTTAACTCCGTTCAAAAAGTTCAAAAATTAATTTAAAAAAAGAAAAAATGATATATTTTTTCTTTTTCAAAGTCATTTTTTGACCTCCTGATAATCTTCAAACTGCTCAACTGATTTTGATAAAACAATACCTCAAAACCTTAAAACGAAATTATACAACCAGTGCGTGTTGCCAGTGATGACTTACGGATCTGAGACGTGGTCCTTCACTACTGGCCGTATGACAAAGCTCAAGGTCGCTAAGCGAGCTATGGACAGGCCTACGCTCGGTGTTTATTTACGTGATAGACTTATAACGAGATTATCCGCAGTAGAACCAGAGATACTGACATAATCCAACGGATAAGTAAGCTGAAGTGAATGGGCCGGCCATATAGCTTGAAGAACCAACAAGAGATGGAAAGAAAGCTTCTTAAGTGGCCGTCTTGTAGTTTAATCATAGGGCGACCTCCCTCCCCCCCCCTAGTTGGAGTGACGACTTGGTAATACTAGCATGAAGTTGATTAATGCGGGTGGTTTAGAATCGTGCTATGTGGCAGTCCTTTAGGGGAGACCTACGTACAGCAGTACACTTGTGAAATGCTGTAGTGATGATAATGGATTCCGCTATTTACTCAAACGCTTTCAATGTTTATTATTATTTCTTTCACGAAGAGGTTAATCGTCGATTAGATAGTAAATGTTAATCGTTAATTTGATGTTTATTGTTAATTAAATAGTTAAATGTTTTTTTTTATATATAGAATAAGGGTGACAAACGAGCACACAGTCCACCTGATGGTAAGTGGTTGCTATGGCCCATAGACATGTACATCTATCTGCGTTTGCGAATTAAAATGCAGATGCGTTGTCAGCCGTAAGTACTATGATAGAATGCCTCTTTTTCCAGTAAAATGGGTCTCCGGTTCTCAAAACTCACCATACATTTTACGCTGGTATTCTGTGAGAGTGTGATCCTTCCCCGGTCGAGCCGACCCACTCGGGCTACAACTATACAATTAATATAGCTACAGCATTGCTCTGCCACGTAAATGTAATGATTAATAATCTCTCTTTGGAATGTTTGTTAGTAGTGTTATAATTTTTTTTGTAAGGTAGTTATTTGTTTGTATATTATTTCTTTGGAATATTTACTATTAGTGATAAAGGTCAGTAATGTAGTTAATTGGTAGTTAACAACTAACGTACTGTCACATTTTGACATTTTGACTCATCTGATGTTGACACCTCTCACTTTAGTGTCTATAGTACGTTAACGTTCCGTTTCTTCACTTATTGTTAAGATAATTATACATTTCTTTCCATACTGCTGGCAAGTAGTTTAATGATGACTTATTTATTTTTGAATTATTTATTTTATATATACCTAGTTAATACATATACAACATGTAACAAAAACCCTATGGTTCTCGTTAAAAATAAAATAAAAAAAATCTTGGTCGAGCTTTTAAGAAAAAGTTATTTCTATACGTTTGAATACTGATCCTGATAACGTACTTAACGGAAACCACAGGGTTTTTGTTACATATTGTATACATATATTTAGTAATCCAGATATGATTTCTTCAGATGACAGTGTTCGGAGTTCCTATTCCTTCGCCTTTGATTCTGCTTCTGATGGATTTAGAAGCATTGATAGTTTTGAAAGCATTGCACCCTTGTATATTATGTTAGATTAAATTTTTTCTGAATGTAACAAATTTTTAACGCTATTCATATAAATGCTCAAAGTATTCCTGCTCATTACTCCGACATGTTGTCAAGTTTTACATGCAAAAACATACACGTTATCCTTGTTTCGGAGTCATGGTTAAAACCGTGTCTTCTATCAACATACTACTCGCTTCTAGTTTTTCATTTGATTCGTAACGACCGTACCGATCAGGGTGGTGGCGGTGTTGCTATATATCTACGCTCTCATATACCATATTCAGTAATTCAGGTTTCATCTGGTTTTCAGACTGGAGGCGAAGCTAAATTTCTCTTTATCGAAGTTCTTCTCGGTCATAATAAATTACTTCTCGGAGTCTTTTACAGCCCCTCTCTCACTTTTGACTACTTCACCAGGTTAGAAAATATTCTTGAAAATCTTACACCTATCTGTTGTCATAGTATAATTATGGGTGATTTTAAATACTTGTCTCTTAAAAACCAACGCCAGATCAATAAAACTAAAATCTGTTATCGAAGCAGCAAATTTAAAACTTCTTCCTACTTTTGAATCAGAATCAGAATCAGAATCAGAAATGTTTATTTGCTTTAAACATGGTAGTACAAAGATCTTAATATAGTGATACCAGTATGTCCTCATGTTTGACTTATAACTGTCATGCAAATTTAAAAGTAGTTACATTTGAATCTACTTAGAACTAAAAATAAGTTAATAGACTAAATATAAAATAATGGTAAACATGAATCACAGACAGAATATTACATAAAATTTATAAATTGTATAATATTTTATGTCAAATTGTTCAAGTCATAAATAAAGTAAACACAGAAAAGCTACAAACAATTAAAATTCAAAAATCTCTTGGTCATCTAAGTATTCCTGGACTGAATAAAAGCACCTAGTTAAAAGCCAGGAATGTAACTTTCTTTTAAACAATTGTAATGGCAAAGCCTTGAAACATGGATGAAGCTTATTATAAATTTTGATAGCCGTACAATAACAGCTTCGTCTGTATAGTTGAAGTCTTATTCTAGGTTGCATGATCCTTTCTCGATGTCTGGCAAGTTTATTTTTGTATTGCCCTTTAGTGACAAAATAATGAGAGTGTTGTCGTACAAAAATACACATTTGTTTTATATACAGGCACGGTAGCGGTAGGATTCCAAGATTCTTGAAAAGGGGTTTACAGCTTTCAAGAAAATGTACTCTACAAATAGCCCTAATACATTTCTTTTGGGCTATGAAAGCCCGGTTTACATCCACTGAACCTCCCCACAATATAGTGCCGTAACTTAATAGTGATGACACATAGCCATGGTAGGCCGATAGAGCAGTTTCAATGGATGATACATTACTGAGTCGTCGTAGCGCATATACAAATTTATTTATTCTCGTACATAGATTGTCTATATGTGCTTTCCAGTCACAGTGTTTATCTAAAGTAAATCCAAGAAATTTAACTTCATTAACAATATCAATGGTATTACCGCAATAATCGACTAGCACATCCATTGACCTTGCTCTGTAAGTAGTAAACTGGATGCCCTTTGTTTTTTGTATGTTTATTTTGAGATTGTTCGAATGTAGCCAATTGATTAGGTTGTGTAAAGTCTCATTAATAATGACATTGGATTTTTCTATTTCATCACATTTTATTACCACTGTGGTATCGTCTGCGAACATGAAACATTTATGTTGAGTTGCATTTGGTAAGTCGTTAATAAATATCAAAAACAACAGGGGCCCCAAGATACTGCCCTGTGGAACTCCCCATGAGTTAACGCGATATTTTGACCGGAAAGTACACTGTCTTGATTCAACGATTGTTGCTATCTCAATACATTGCTGTCTATTATACAAGAGGTCTGCTTAAATCACTCGCACATGCCTTTAGTACACGTGTGTTTATACCATCATGTCCAACTGCATTGCTGTTTTTAAGCGATGAAATAATAGAAGCTATTTCAATTTCATTGGTTGGGGTTAGGAATATTGAATTTTTATTGAATGGAATGTTGATTTTATCAGAATTTAAATTGTCCTGTTCTAGGTTAGTCATGTCTATAAAATAGTTAGTAAACAATTCACATATTACATTAGGATTACTATATTTTATGTCATTTATACTTATTATGTCAATATCATTATATTCTTTATCATTATTTAAATTATCATTGATAATATTCCATACCGCTTTACATTTATTAGAAGCATTATGTATAACTCTTTGGTTTTGTAATTTTTGAGCCCCATAAATGCACTTTTTGAGTATTTTATTGTATTTTTTGTATGCGTATTATTTAAATAATCGAGAAATTTTATTGCTTCTTGTATATTGGATAAACAGACGCCGCTTATTTTTGCACGCAAGTCTAATTCCTTTACTAAGCCATTTCTGGTATCTGAATTTATTACATATCTTAACAAGCTTTATTGGAAAACAGAGTTTATTAAATAGATCAATCACGTTATGCAATTCGTTGAAAGCTTCATTAGCATTTTTATTATTATATACTTCTGAAAAAGATAGGGCAGATATACAGTTTCTAAACTTGATTAAGTTTTCTTCACTGTAATCAATTGTCTGTATAGTATACTCTTTTTTAATCAACTTCATTTTAAATGATATAGTTTGGGCCGTTTCATGGTCAGATAAGCAAACAATATGTGTGCCTGATTTGGCCCTATACACATTACTGGCGATCTGGTCAAGACATGCCTTTCCACGAGTTGCAGTATTTATGTGCATTTTTAAGTTAAAGTTTTTTAGAATGTCACTTAAGAGTTTGGTTTGTTTTTGTCGAGTTGGTTTTAATATGTCTATATTCCAATCGCCAGTCAGAACTATTTTATGTTTGGGTTTAGTTTTAAGTAAGTTATGCAAAAGTTCTTGGAGTTTGATAAAAAACAGATTTAGGTCAGAGTCGGGTGTCCGATAAATGTTAACAACTACCAATTTGTACATAGGTATTTCTGTACCGCAGCACTCAAAACTCTTAGATAATGATAATTCTTTGCAAATATTGAGTATTATTGAGTCAAAGTGGCTTTTGACCAAGATGAATGAACCACCCCCTTTTTCGCAATTTCGTGAATAGTAAGCAGCTAATTTGTAATTCGGTATTTTAAGATTTACTTCGTCGCCGCTTTGAATAAATGTTTCACTCAAGCATAACACATGAATGTCTAACTTTTTACCCTTGAATTCTTCTAGTGCAGCTTTTAAATAATCTGATTTATTAAGAAGTCCGGCAATATTTTGATGCATTATTGTAAAGTTGTTATGAGCGAAAAAATTCTTCCCTATTCAAGTCATTGTTGTTTGGGTGAATTTTCTGTGGTGTTATTTGGGGGTCATTTGTTTCTTTTGTTTCTTGGTTGTGTGATGTCTCAGGATGCGAATGAAGTGTCTCATTTGCTACATTATTTAGAGTAGTATTAGGCAAAGGATTGTTGGTATTTTCATTTTTAGGACGTGTCTTAATTCCTTTTCTAACATTAATGAATTCATTCTTATATTTTATGTAGTCAATTTCGATATTTATTTTGAATGTCAGCTTTTGTAAATGTGTTTTAAAATAATTATGTTCATATGTGTTCATGTCAATAAATGTACAATTGTTATATTTCCTACTCAACATGTGAAGATCATTATTCAGTTTGTTTACATTTAGATTTCGATTTGTCTTTACATTTATTAGGAGACACTTACATTTCTTGTATTTAACTAGAAAATTGCATACATTACTATATAAAAGATATGGATCTATATCATTAGAGCCTACAGATAAAATTATTACATCGTCTTCATTTATATTCTCAGAAATTACATTGAAATTCGACATAATGTCCCTACTTTGTGCTTGAGGTTTAATTATGCTGGTAACGTTATAAACGTCGTTATATTTCCCATAGCGATATTCAAGTATTTTGATTGCCAAACCGCGTATTTGCTGATCTCCTAGAATAAAGATGTTTCTCTTCTTTGATTGGTTTGTTTCCTTAAGTTTTTCCTTATTTTCAGAGTTCCCTGTATTAAGTCCTTCAAAGCTTTGATTTACTATAGATGATGATCTTGATTCATAGATTTCCTTCCGTTTCTTGCGTTGTTTAATACTCGAGCTACATATTTGTTTTAATTGGTTAATTTTGGTTTCTCTCGCAGCAATTTTATGTGTTAAGTTGGTATTTTGTAGAAGTAGGTTTTCTATTTCCCTTTCCGCTATAACCAATTTCGATTGTAGATTCAATATCTTCTGTTTTAATTCTTCCAAATCATGTGCCGTAACAGTTGATAATTCTGGACAGGTTCTATTAAATCTTGTATTACAATTGTCTTCATCATCCTCATCTTCCATGGAAGTATTAGCCAGTGATTCAAATGAGTTTGACGTCGAGATATTTATAACGCACTTATTTCTAATAGTGACATGCTCATCATATGGAGTGGATGCAGCTATTCCAGAACTTGTCTTTGAGGTACAACAAGAAAAGCATTTCCAGCTCCTTTTATGTTCGTCATTCATAAGGAAAAATCTCTTTTTAGCTCCTGCACAATCGATATCGTAACTGGTATTGCATAAGGTACATGTTAAAAATTGATTTCTTGGAAGTTGTTTTGAGCACTTTCCACATCTTCCAGTCATTTTACAAAATTGGTTAAAAAAAACAAAAAATGGAAAAAAAAAGTTCGTTATGCGACATCCGAACTCCCGATCTCACAAGATAGGTGCGTCTTTCAAGTCCGCAAGTATGACCGCTAGGCTACACTCATCACTAGCACATAGCGTGAAAAATGCATATAGCTCAATGCATTACAGATTGTCGGAGTAATTTCTTGTAACCATATAAGGCAATAATGTTCGCACTCGAGCAATCGATGAGTCACACGTTAGACGATGCAGTCAAACGCAGTATAACGACAGTTTAGTTTGGTTATTTATCACCTTTGCACTGCTTTTAAATCACTTATTTACACAAAGTTTCTTTTGAAAATATAACACAGTGTCATTGATTTTGTAGATTGTTAGTGGATATAAATTTTATAAGGAAATTTTCACTTTTTACAACGTAAATAATTATACACATACGGAGCGATACGTGTTTACGTGCACTCCACACTCTTGTCTCATCGGACTCCACACACATTTGCCACACACTTTTTCCCGAACTGTGCCGCTTCTCTTCTCGACATAATGTTTGTGTCTTCACTTGACCTTGTTCATAAACGTGGGCAATATGCTGCTGATTCTTTTTCCTATCATGACCTTTTATACATGTCTTACAAAATCCGTCCTTCGAAAGCTAAGTCAAGGATACTACTTCAGCGTAATTTTTGTGAATTGGATTTGGAGCAGCTTTTAAATGACGCTGTAAAGATTGATTGGAGTGCATTTTTAATGCTGATCTGACTTGTATTTCGAACTGGAGTTAATGTTATAGTTTAACTATTAATCCTAAGAAAATTTAGGTCATTGTCATCGGTAGTTCTAGATTAATTAGAAAAATTTACTGGTTTTCCCTACCTCATATTATACTAGACTGCACTCTAATCCCTTACAGTAACAAGGTTAAAAACCTGAGGTTGTATCTTGACTACTATATGTCCTGCATCTCACAGATTAATGAGGTTAGTAGACAAATGTTTGCTGCGTTAAGGTCTTTACGTAAATTACGTAATTTTCTTTCCACAGTCTCTACTTCTGCCTATCCTTGACTATGCTGATATTTGCTATCTTGACATTAACAAGGAACAGTTTAATACGCTTTAACGCATTTAAAATTTATGTATTAGATTTATATTTGGGCTTCGCAAATATGATCCTATTATCTCTGAATTTTGCAATCAGCTCAAATGGCTCCCGATCCACCTTCGCAGGAATACTCACATTCTCTCCGCATTATATGGCGTGCTGTTTAATTCTTTCACTCCTCATTATTTAAGATACCGTTCCCAGTATCTTTCCCTTACTCATAATCGATTCCTTCAATACTCTCTCAATCTTTCTCTCTTTATTCCTTTGCATTCTTCACCTCTCCTCATTCGTCGTGCTAAATCTTTTAACTCTTACAAAAGTCTTGTTAAATCATATTACTTATAGCGCTATTACATTTTTTTCCTTTTTCTGATATGATATTATATATAATCTTAATTTGTCCTTATTTATATGTTCTTTCCTATTTTTATTTTGTACGCCCCCTCTATTTTAACTATTGTTTGCATCAGATCTCTCCACTAAGGTTGTCTGGAAGAGACTTTCAAAGTGATAAGACCTCTTGTTGCACATATTCTACTTTAGATTTAACAGTACTCGTTATTGTATTTTAGAGTACAATCAAGAGTAAATAAATAAATAAAGACATATTTGTAGACTATTTTTCTTAGCCGCACTTTACAAAACAAATATAGCATGTTTGTAACATAAAAGAAGGCAACGAAAAACAAAACAGCCAAAGACGGTGAAAGCACAAAGATCGTTTCTTATTCTTTTCACGAAAGACTTAAAAAAACAGGGAGGGAAGCTAAAGATACAAGCGCAGAAATACTCCAAGTATCCTCATGTCCCTTAAGGGAAATTAATTGTTTATTGATTTACGGTTTATGTATTTTATACGTCGTAAAATAACATTGTCCAAAAATAAATAAACAGTTTCGCTCCTGTTCTATTAGTCTCCTATGTATATCAACTTTCCTTATATAATCAGTATCCCGAAACTTCTTAATATAATCAGTCTTCTAAATCGAATACGCCATTATTATTTGATGAAACTTTGTGAATTGTTAACAACCTCAAACATTTCTTAAAGGGATCGTATAACTTTTTAGTGTGTTCGTTTTCTTTTATTTTTTAGGTTGAAATATTTTTAATATACTCATAATGCTGTTCACATTGCTAATATTCCCCTTAAACCAATCTTGGTAAGCTAAAATGCTTGTTGTGAGTGGTTCACGACAGTAGTCCAATGGTGGATTCGGACCCAAGTATTCCATTTGGGACAGTAGTCCCTTCGAATACAGATTTGAAATTTTAGTTTTGGAAAAAATTGAAATTAATTTTATAAAATATTATTTTGAATACGTCGTTTAATTTGAGCAGGTGTTGATTGTTGAATCAGATAAGAGTTATTCATAGGATTATTTACAACATACAAATATTAAAAATTTCAGCTGTATAAATATTGTCAATTTTTATTTTTTAATGAAATAATTTACTTCAGGGATTGTCCTATATTGAGACAAAAAAATACATTTGATCACCATATAATATCATGATTCACGTATATCGCTAAAGTTAGACGTAAAGTCCACTTTACTCTGCATTTTATTAAACATGTCCAAAATATCTTATCTTAGGTAGGTATTACTAGCGCTCATTGTTATTCGAACTATGTTTGATTATGCTGATACAGAAGAGCTCCTTAATAAATTAGAACGTTTACAAAATCAGTGTATCTGAAATGTATAGGCTCAGGAAATTTGACCGAAAATCTTAGTTTCGAAAGCATCTCAAGTGGCGTCCAATTCGACTTCGTATAAATACTCGGTTGTTATGTATCCTCTATATACGATCCTGCACAAAATTACATATAAGTTATATTCTAGAATAAAAAGGCCGATTATTTTTTTTTATTTTAACTGTTTAGACGATATTCGAGCTTATGACATATCTTAGTCCACTCAAATGAAAAATAAAATTTAAATTTTATTAAAAACGAAACGCTGACTTCAAAGTACTAAAACGAATTAAATAATTTCACGTAATGGGTTCTGAAGTCGAGGCTTTAATACTTCTAAATACTGACTCTTAGCGCCGAATCCTGAAACTATTTTATGGAATTATTTTTATGTTTAATTCGTTGAAGTTGAAATAGAGTCTAATTTGTTAACTTTTATATTTAATCTGGTTGTAATTTATTTAAAGGATAACTTTTATTTGACTTTTGTGATGATTTTTTTATATAAAAGAACGTTACCACCACACCAAGATTTTCTTCCGTATCGTGGAAGCTGTTTACAAACATAAATTACACAAAAACAAACATCCGGAATCGGAACAATTATTTGTAGGCTATACAACTTGATCCGTATGGGATTCAATCCCGCGGGGCCTTCAGGTCAGCAACTCAATGCTGAGTCAGTGATACCATTATTTAGTTTCTGAAGAGTTATTAAACCACGTCGGGTATTGTTTGAATTATTTTAAATCACTAAGTATAAATTTTATTTCAATACAATTGACGAATCACGTAAATGATATATATACGGTTTAAATTTAGCTACGAGTGATGTGGATATTCTATAAAAAGCATCTTTATATTTAAAAATGTGTTAATCGTCGTAGCCCTTCAAAGTCCACTGCTGCACATATGCCTTCCCCAAAAAAGGGGAAACATAGGCATAGATGCCACACTTTGCAGGTAATTTGGCGAGCACATTTTTTTATTATTTTGAGCTATTCTTAGAAAATTCTACTGCACATCTTCTGTTTAAGCTTCCCTCTGTCGCCTCTTATAATATCCATTTGAAGATATGAGGGTAATAGGCCGACTCAATACGGTGAAATAATGGGTGTTAGTTTAATTTATTTGTTATGAACGAGTACGGAGATATTTTGAATATAGATACTTACGAGTAGAACATCTTGTGCATAACAAAAATTTAAAAAGAAATCTAATTCGAATATATTTATTATTAGAGTCTTGTTTTCTATGGTAAAATAATTATCCATAGTTATTTATGTATACTTGTAAACATACGTCTTCAATTCGTTATCAGTCTTTTTTAAACTTACAAATGCTGCATTCCATTACAGCTTGTAAGCGACGCCTTATAAAATATTTATTTATTATGTGACTATTTGTTCTCTTATGCTATTTATTTATTATGTATATTGTCTGATTCTTGTATACCGTCATGTAAGAAATAAATTAAGTAAGAAGCGCTCTCGAACAACTGTGAACCTACAAGCACATTATAGGGGATTATTCCTTCCTCGGACAGTGGTAGAGCCACGCGGCAACTTTTGCTGTCGCACGGATGGGCCGGCTCGAACCGGGGTAGTACCACGACCTCACAGAAAACCAGCGTGAAGTAGAGGTTTACCTCTGTGTTTTGCTTGGTGAGTGCAGGTGGCCGGAGGCCCTTTTTACTGGAAATGAGGCATTCCATCTTAGTCCTCACGGGTGGCAACGCATATGCATTTTGATTCGCAAACGAGGATAGATGTAGATGTCTATGGGCCGCAGCAACCACTTACCATCAGGTGGACTGTGTGCTCGTTTGTCACCCTTATCCTATAAAAAAAAAAAAAAAAAAAAAAAAAAAAAAAAAAAAAAAGTTGCGCACATACACTCGTAGCACGCGGCACAGTTCTTCGAACGCCTTTAATTTACTCGTGACATCGTGGTTTCAATCTATAATCTATACAGCCTACCATACCTCACCACTGAATATAAGCTTTCCAAATAGATAGAGAGCATATTTGCTATAGTTGCGACGATTGGCAGGCTGATTGCCAACTGTAGTTTGTTCTTAATTTTGAGTTGTTACAGGGAATATGCTGCTGTCCATCTCCTATTTCAGCTTCCCTCTGTCACCTCACCACACCCATTGCCAGACCCCGGGATAATAACGGATACTGGAATCTGTTACGATGCCACGACACAACAGAGTCAAACAAATTGCTGAATTTTGACACGTCATAAAATGTACACTCGTAAACCTATTACCGTGTAGTGGTGGTATAAGATTATTCACTACTTCATATCAGCCACTGGGTTTCGTAAGAGGCAATAAAGGGAAACTGAACCAGGAGTAGAGCAGCAGTGGCATCCTGATAGAAAGGGAAGTAATTAAAAAGTGTGGTTGCCAACTGGCCTGCCAAGCGTGGCTACTATGACAAAATCAGCCCTTAGAGGTAAGCCACCAGGGAGGTCTATGTTCAGCAGTGGACTTATATAGACTGTAATGAATGGATTGATGGATAAACGTGTAAATGTATATTATTTTCCAATATTTTATTTTTAATGATTTATTATTACGCTACTGAACATAGGTCTACTTCATAGATTGCCTCATAGCGGGAATAATAGCCATAGTTGCCACGCTTGACAGGCGGGTTGCCAACCGCAGTCTTTAGGGTTTCGTAGCCAAATGGCAAAAAACGGAACCCTTATGGATTCGTCATCTCTGTCTGTCTGTCTGTCCGTCCGTATGTCACAGCCACTTTTATCCGAATCTATAAGAATTTTGCTGTTGCAACTTGGTAAGTAGATGTATTCTGTGAAACGCATTAAGATTTTCACACAAAAATAGAAATAAAAAAACAATAAATTTTGGGGGTTCCCCATACTTAGAACTGAAACTCAAATTTTTTTTTTCATCAAAATCAGACGTGTGGGATCTATAGATAGGTCTTCAAAAATGATATTGAGGTTTTTAAAATCATTTTTTTAAACTGAATAGCTTGCGCGAGAGGCACTTCCAAAGTAATAAAATGTGGGTAATATTATGTTACTTGCTGCTACGGAACCCTTCATGGCCGAGTCCGACTCGCACTTGGCCTATTTCTAGTTGTTATTGTTTAACAGCCGCGGGGCGATATTATGGGGTATTAAATATTCTAATACCAACACTATATAGTCATGTTTTATTATATAAATATATATAAAATATCTATCGTCTGTTATGAAAGGCCACTTCTTGCCATATGAGGGATCTTATACTACGCTTACGTCAGTAAGAATCAGGGTTATTCGGAATGAGATCATTTTATAAGATTTGGCTGTTTATCGATATAAACACAATATTGTAAATAATGTTACGATGACTACTCGTATCAACAAGATATATTAGTAAGATTTTGTGACTCTTTATAGGTTAGAAATAAAATAATCTAGGCACAAAAATTTTACTTCTAATAAAAAGTAAAAACCTACTTCAAGTAAAATAAAATAATTTCCACTTTAGCGCATTGACATTAATAATTTGGTTACAAATTTATATTACTGAAATACTAACAAAGTAAATTATTTGGTTTTTATAATTATAATAATAACCAAATAAATCTACCCAGACTTCAGAAGACCTTATGTGAAGATAATTTTAATATTTTAAGTATGTTGTTACTTATTATTAAATGTTTGATATTTTACCCCTATAACTCAGGAATATCACTAGTTCAAGGTAGCAACTAGAATATGTTCTAATTAGTTACATTAAAACTTAATATTTTAGGGTTTTTATTCTTTTGGGTTTCACTCCTAAGGGTTCCTTAGGATCCATTTTTTTTATAGGAGTGGGGGCAAACGAGCATGCGGCTCACCTGATGGTAAGTGACTACCGCCGCCCATGAACAACTGCAACACCAGGAAGGGAATTGCAGATGCGTTGCCAGCCTACTAAAAAGGAGTACGCTCTTTTCTTGAAGGTCCCTAAGTCGTATCGGTCCGGAAAAATCGCTGATGGTAATCGATTCCACAACGAAGTCGTGCGAGGAAGAAAACTTCTTCTAAATCGCACAGTGGTGGACCGCCAATCATCCAGATGGTGTGGATGGTATCGGGAGTTCTGCCGCGATGTGCGTTCGTAAAATTTGGCGGCTGGGATTAATCAGAACAATTCCTCACAGCACTCCCCATGGTAGATGCGAAAGAAAATGCAAAGGGATGCAACATCTCTTCGCAGTGCCAATGAATCGAGCCGATCGGAAAGGGCTCGGTCGTCGACAATTCGAGCCGCTCTGCGTTGGATGCGGTCAAGTGGAAGGAGCTGGCACTGGGAAGCCCCTGCCCAGAGATGGGAACAGTATTCCATGTGAGGCCGAACCTGCGCCTTGTAAAGTTGCAGGCGGTGTGCCGCCATGAAAAACTGTCCCGGTCTGCTGAACACGCCAAGCTTTTTAGAGGCCAATTTGGCCTTCTCTTCCAAGTGACCACGAAACTGCACGTCACTCGATATGTCGACTCCGAGGATTCCGATACTGGCTAAGGCAAGAAGGGAAACTGAGGAGATATGACAAAGGGGTTCTTTTTAGCGGTAAACGCGCAAACTTGTGTCTTCTGAGGATTAAACTGGACTAGATTAAGTCGCCCCCAATCCGAGACTTTGTTCAGCAAAGACTCGACTTCAGACACAAGTTTATTCCGGAACTCGGCGACGTTTTCCCGAGAAATATTGGCACGGCCGGTGTATAGAGCATCACCAGTGCTGTCATCCGCATAGCAATGAATGTTACCAGTTAGCAACATATCATTGATATGCAGAAGAAACAGCGTTGGTGATAGCACACAGCCTTGTGGAACACCAGCGTTAATAGGCTTGTAGTCAGAGCATGCACCGTCTACAACGACCTTGATGCTCCGATCTGCAAGGAAGCTGGTGATCCAATTGCACAATTTCTTGGGAAGCCCATAAAAAGGGAGCTTTGAAAGAAGCGCTTTGTGCCAAACCCGATCGAAGGCCTTCGCAATGTCCAGACTAACGGCCAACGCCTCCACCCCGGACTCTAATGCATCTGTCCATCTATGGATCAGGTAGACCAGAAGATCACCAGCTGATCGACCCCGACGTAAACCGTATTGAAGGTCACTAATTAGCTGGTGATCCTCAAAGTACCGCATGAGCTGGCAGTTAATAAATGATTCCATTATTTTGGACAACAAAGAGGTGATCGCGATAGGCCTATGGTTGGACGGGTCAGAGCGGTCGCCTTTTTTAGGGATCGGGTGGACAAAAGCTGTCTTCCATTAATTCGGGACTACGCCTTGGGAGTAGGAGTACCGGAAAAGACACGTTAGGACCGGTGCCAACTCCGGAGCACACGTCCTCAGCACAATTGGGGGATTCCGTCAGGCCCACTCGACTTCTGGATGTCCAGGGAGAGGAGTGCTTTGCGAACCGAGCGCTTTGAGAATAGCACATCCGGCATGAAGCACTCACACCACGGGATGGTCGGCGGGGTTTTCCCCCCCTCATCAAGAGTCGAGTTGGACGCAAAAAGGGAGCCTAAAAGGTCGGCTTTGTCTTTTGCGTCTTGGGCCAGTGAGTCATCCTCCCTGTGCAGAGATGGTAGTGATGGCTTACAGAAATTCCCAGCCTTGGCGAGAGACCAGAATGCACGGGTTCCCGAAGGAAGGCGAACAAGTTTCTCGCCAATTCTGCCTATGTGCTCTGACTTTGCCTTGGCAGTAACTCTTTTGAAGGACCTGGAGGCGAAGTTATACTTCTTTTTAAGTGTGCTGGTGTTTACATCCCGAATCGCTGAAGCCGCAGCCCAGGCTTGATAACACTCCTGCTTACTGCGTAATGCAGTCTTACAGGAGCGACCAAACCAAGGCTGAGATCTGCCTCTGATGGGTACCACAGATGATGGAATAAATAGTTTCATTCCCTGTAGCACCACATCAGTGACAGAGTCACCAACAGCGCTGGGATCATCCGGCGAGAAGCAAACCCGCCCCCATGCGTAGGATGCAAAGAAAGACCGCATTCCGTCCCAATCCGCCGACCTGTAACCTGCAGAACGCAACCGCGAAGGGAGCGTGAATGGCACCATACTCCGGATCAGACAATGGTCCGAAGAGCCGAGAGGGGCATCGACGGAAACCTGATATCCGTCCGGATGAGAGGTCAGCAGAATGTCCAACAGGGAAGGTGTATGATCCTCCACATTTGGAATCCGCGTAGGCGAAGTAACCAGTTGTGTCAGACCATATGCCAAGGCAAAGTCATAAACAGATCTCCCCGCATGATCGGTTAAACGTGAACCGAGCCATTAGGCATGGTGGGCGTTAAAATCGCCAAGGATCACGATCTCTGCGGATGAGACCTGTTGTAGCAAGGAATCTGTAGCCATTTGGACGTGGTCGATGAGTCGGTCTGTTTCGGCATTACCGCTATGGGACCTATAGAGGCACCCGTAGACGCGCGGATGGTCGTCGCTGTCTACGCGTAGCCAAAGGATGGACAGGTCCGAACCTTCAAGACTGCCTAGGCGTCGAGAACAGATGTCCTCTCTGACATACACGCAAACTCCAGCCCGAGGCACAAAGGAATGCACCAATTTGTACCCCGGGTAGGAGAGATACGAAATATCAGCCGGAGAGGAAACCTGCGTCTCGGTCAGAAAGAGCAAGGCCGGCTTCGCCGTCTCCAGATGGTAGTGGACGGCGTTTAGGTTAGAGTGAAGTCTCCTGATGTTGCAGAAATTCACGGATAGCGTGGCAGGGGTCTTGGTGTTCTTGCTCAGTTTGCCTCGAGCATTTATGTTTTTGAGCGGAATTTTGCCCCCCTCCCCCAGAATACGCGGGGCAGCCTGAGCACCCACGCTCAGGATCGTAATAACATGGTCGTGGATGCTCGGCGAGGGATTCTCCAGGGGCACTGGTACCCTCCTGGGGTAGTCTTTCGTGTAATTCCGCTACCATGTTGTTAGGGGCGAGGGGGGGGGGGGGGGAATTGGGCCTCCGGCCACCTGCACTCACCAGACGAAACGCAGAAGCAGAGCTTCTACTTCACGCCGGTATTCTGTGAGGTCGTGGTACCAACCCGGCTCGAGCCGGCCCATACGTGCAACAGCAAAAACTGCTGCGTGGCTCTAATTTAAATGAAATTGTTTCCTCAAAGGACATTGCTCTGCTGCCATATATTGTTCACCTATGAACCAATAATCCCAAAATATCACTCTGTGTATTCTTAATGATGACTACTCCAAACTAAAAATAAATGCGAGTGAAAGTTCGCGTAAAATATAATTTTGAGATCAGTGCTGATCCTCTAAGCTACAACAGCTCTAAACTATGCTAATAGATTAAGTAAACTTCTATCTTCATCATCATTACAACACTTCACATGTCTATTGACCACTGCTGAACATAGACCTGTCCTAAGGAATACCACAAAACACTGTCGAGTTACCTGAAACTACTTCGTGTATTTCTTAACAGGTCGTCAATTCATTTTCTAGGAAAACTTCTTCAAAACTACTAGGAAACTGTCTTCCAAAGAAGAAAGGTAAGGTTCTGTCAAATTAGATGTTTTATTTTTCATTATTTACAAAAAAAATATTCAAATTTAATATTTAAATTATAAATAGTAACTTTACGGCAATTCATTTTATTAAAGAAGCTTAAATTTTATTTTCAAAGACAAAAATGATGTGTTTTACATGTGAGTTGCTTTTTGATATTCAAACTAGGTACGACACTTCATTTTAATTTTTTTATGCTGATCTTAGATTTTTTTTATTGAATAATGGTAACATGATAAGCGAGCACATAGCCCACCTGATGGTAAGTGGATCCTGTGTCCCATAGACATCTACATTTATCTGTGATTAAGGATCAGAATACAGATTCTTAATTTAATCACCTTTAAGTCAGTAATAATATTAAATCTTACTCCTTTTATTACAAACAATTGTAGTTAATAATTTCTTAGTGTATTCTCATTTAAATTTACGAACAAACAATTTGTAAATTGAATAACTTATTAACCGAGGTAAAGTTTTCGACTGAAAACCCCGTTTATTATTACGAAAACTTTTGTTATGTTTGTTTAGAATTTAAACAAAACAGTATTTTAGGTTCAACACAAAGTATATTTACATATAGCAGATCATCGTAAGCCTTTTCTTAATTTTGTTGGACACAAATAATACGCTATTTGTATCTAAAAAAAAAAAAACTAAAAAACTAAACTAAACCTCTTGGACTTTACATGTCCGTCTCCTGTTTCAGTTTTCTTATGACGCCTCTTATAACTCCCGCGGAATGAGGAGTAATGTATTCTCTTCAGCAGCTTATAGGCACCTGTAATCAACATCGAACAAAGAAGGTTTATAGATGCGTTGTCACTTCCGAGGACTAAGACGAAGAATGTCGTTTAGACTTTAATATCTATTATATAAACTTGCAACCCATTATGACGTATGCAAGGGTTTTCTCTGCTCAGCTATGTTCCTGTAGCTGTGGGGCTAACGCTCCGTAATAAAGACCTTCTATCCGTGTGGTAAGCTGATACAGCCATGGGCTGGCCATATAGCTCGAAGAAACGATAACCGTTGTAGAAGAAGGTTCTCGAGTGGCAACCTTGTACCGGTAAACGAAGTGTAAGGCGGCTCCTCATTAGATGGTGTGACGGCCTGGTAAGATATGCAGAAAGTCGATGGATGCCGTTGGCTCAGAAGCGTGCCTTTTTATATTCCTTCGGGGGGATCAATGTTCAGTAGTGGACTTCTGAAGGGCTGTTTTAATGATGATGATACATTTGACAGTCTTTCAGAAATTCCTACAGCGTGATTGAGGTTTCGGTGGTTGCACGGTTTATTTGCGTAATTATTGTTTAGAACTTTTATACATAGGATAGGGTGACAAACGAGCACACAGTCCACCTGATGATAAGTGGTTGCTGTGACTCATAGACCCACATCTATCCTCAATAAAGAATCAAAATGCAAATGCGTTGTCACCCCTGAGGACTAAGATGGAATACCTCTCTTCCAGTAAAAAGGGTCTCCTGTTCTCTACACTCACCATACGAAACACAGCAGTGTTAAGCTGCTATTTTACGTTGGTATTCTGTGAGAGCGTGGCCCTTCCCTGGTCGTGCTACAACTATACTACTAATATAGCTGCAGCATGGCTCTATCACGTAAACGAGAATGTAGAAGATAGTATAAAAATATTTATCCACTTTGATTTAGGGCATAGCTTATATTTACAGCTACCCCAAAACATATCCACCGGTGCATGCGTTTAGCATTTGAAGCTCTGCGTTCGTAACAATTCTAATTAGCCCGAGTGAACGTAAACCTATAATAAGTACAGAATAATGCAATTAGACTCCAGCCCGCTCTGCTGATTGCTGCACAGAGTTAAGGCAACCTCCACATTGTATAATTTTACTTGAGCATGTTTACGAATTTTGTTGTTTTATACATGCTACTGAATTCATGGAGCAATTACCGAACTGTACGTAGTCAGTTCACTATAACAGTGGCGGTACACTCAAATGACATGCAGGAATTTATTGTAATATATTAGATGTCATGTCTTTAAAACAAAAAACTAATAAAGCTTGTGCTTCATTAAAAGAAATGTTATCGGGATCTCCGCTTCTGTATATTAAAATATTTAGCTGAATATTGCTCAGTGTTCATGTAAAAATGTCGATTTTTACTTACTTTCACTATTTTGCGATATCTGTAATTGGAGCAGACATATTAATTAAAACACAATGCTTACTAACTTTAAACTTTTATGTTCCGTACATTATCACCAGGATTCTCATCATCAATATTATCCTCATTACAGTCATTTAAAAGTCCTGAGCCACCTGCATCCATCGACTTACTGCATATCTTACCAGGTCGTCACTTCATCTAGTGGGGGGACGCCCTACACTTCGTCCGCCGGTACGAGGCCGCCACTCGAGAACCTTTTTTCCCCATTGTCTGTCGGTTCTTCGAGCGATATGACCGGCCCATTGCCACTTCAGCTTACTAATCCGTTGAGCTATGTTGGTCACTCTAATTGTACTGCGGATATCCCCATTTTAAAGTTTATCACGCAGAGAAACTCCGAGCATAGCCCTCTCCATAGCTCGCCGAGCTACCTTGAGATTCCTCATCCGGCTAGCAGTGAAGTACCACGTTTCAGTACCATAGGTCATCACCGGCAACACGCACTGGTTGTATAGTCTCGTTTTCAAGTTTTGAGGCATACCTGTATTATAGTACATGTTTAATATTGTATTTAAAAACTTTTTATTAATACTGTGCTTAAACTATTCAAAACGGAATATTTAATAGAAGTTAAGGACGATTATATTGCAATAATAACGATAAATAACATTTGTAATATAATTGAAAAAGTTAATGAGGGTGTTCTTGTGTTACTAGAGGTTGTTCATGTAATAATTGCTTATATGAAGGCGTTGTTACATTCGTCACGTTGGAGATACATTCCCGTGGTTGTATATATATACATGGTATACATGATAGTCGGCTGAGCGACTGCTACTGCTACTGTTGTACAATGTATAATTCTATATTAGGGACTTATGATAGTAAGGTCTGTGATACAAAAGCATTAATATACCAGGTATCTATGATGCATAAGCATTATGATAGAAGAGTTATAGCTTGAAATCCCATAAAATATATAAAATAGTAAAGTCTATGAAATAAAGCAAATATACAGAAGGCATTAAATATGTAAAAGCATTATATTGAAGAAATGGGACTTGAAAAAGATTATAGTGGCGTGTAGAATGCTTTACAGCATCCGAGACCGAGGTAAGCTTGGACTTGCTAATCGATGTATCCTAGACAAATCATTTTAGTGCCAGTGTTAAGGGAGTTTGTTATAGCAATACGACTTACCCGTGGACATGGAACACCCGTACCGGTTGTGGGCGGCGTCTAAGCGCATAGTGTTATGATACGTCGGCTATCTTTCGGATTAGCGTGAGTATGTCAGATAGTACTTTTAAGTGCATCAAGCATAGTTAAATCCAAGTTTTAGTGCAATAGCGCTATGATACGTGGAGTTTTGGCTACTAACGTCTTATTAGCGTGCTGCTATGATATGTTGGTGATATTTTTAGTTAACAACAGTATCCATTTTATTATCAAAGTCGATATGGATCATGTGGGTGTGTTGAGAATAGGTGAAACAGAAACAGAAACAGAATTTTTTTTATTCAATATAGATTATAAATAATACTTATTGAAAGTCACTCTTTTGTTTAATTACAACTGGTTCGGAAAAAAGCTTCTGTCCTGGGAAGAACCAGCAAGAAACCCAGCGGTACTTTTTTTTTTAAATAACTGCTTACAATCATGTATGTTACACTTATTAACAATACAACAAATTATAAATAGCTTGGTAGCGATCACCTCATTTCCAGGGGTTATTATCATCCATAAATTCCTTAATATTACAATAACCCTTTTTATACAAACTTAGATTACTAAAGCTTTTGAACTTTGAGCCGGTCAAATTTTGTATATTTTCTAGAATTTTGGTGTAAAAGCGTATACATCGCCCCAAGAATGAATTACTGACTCGATGGAGTCGAGTAACTGGTATTACTAGCTTGTGTCTGTTCCTAGTATGTACAGAATAAATATCACTTATTTTTGTAAAACTACTTTTATTTTTGTGTACGTACATTACATTTTCATAAATGTATTGAGAGGCCAAGGTTAATATATTAATTTCCTTAAATTTTTGTCGCAGCGACTCTTTAGGCTTTAAATCATAAATTGCTCTTATGGCCCTCTTCTGTAAAACAAATATAATTTCAGTGTCAGCTGCGTGTCCCTATAGCAAAATACCATACGACATTATGCTGTGGAAACAGCTAAAGTAAACTAGTGTAGCTGTTTCAACACTGGTTAGACTTCTAATCTTTTTTACAGCATATGCTACAGAACTAAGTCTGCTTGCTAGTTTTGATATATAGGGGCTCCATTGAAGCTTCGCGTCTAGTGTAATTCCAAGAAAAATGGTGGTATCTACAAGACTCAGTTTCTCCCCATGTTACGGCCCACAGCTGCCCCTGCTAAGATCGCCTTGGCTAGGGCCCATAGTAGCCTCTTCGACGGGCAGCCGTGGGTACGGGCCCAAATGGCCTTATAGAAATATGACCTATCATACTACAAAATAAGGAAAAGGCTAGGAAGATAAATGGTACGTACCTGCATCCGAATCTAAGACCGCCCCAAGGATCGGTCAGGCCGTAGGTAGAGTATATGCATATAAAAAGTCAAATAAAGTACCAAATTCTGAAAAATCTAAATGTAAAAAAGATAAAATTTGACTTCAATGAACTAAAAAGAAAAAAATAATATTCATATAACAGCTTCAGAAGTCGCTGCTAAGCCTAGATAGGGTATAATGTAAATATATGTGAAATATCGCTTGCCAGATCGATAATAAAGGTATTTACTGCAGTGAATTGTCGTATCAGCGGCAACCAGAATTGTGTATAAATATTAAAAGTTATCATTTTGAAGTTAGCAGACTTTGAGAATAAAAGGTCTCACTTTGAAGAAACAAAACTTGATCGTGTAGTTATATACGATGAATTTCTAACATCCTGTTTATAATAATTTGTTGATTTTGTAAAAGGAAGAATAATTGTTTTTTTTTACGTATTTGGAGCCTGTGTTTAGCCACAATCACACCCTAGATAGTAAATCATTTAGTCTTAACGTAACAAAAACCTAATTCATTGAATCTTGTAACTATTTAATTATATATTTAAATTATTTTATTTTGTTACGTACGCATTTTCGCGCCATCCCTCATGATTGTATCCGAAGAGATCTTTTTTTCAGCTATATATATCTAGAGTTATATTTATAAATATGTATTTTGACGGCTCTGCAGTGCAGTGGCTAAGCAAATCATCGGAGCGCTGCAGGGACGCGGATTTGAATCACGCACTGTGAACCACAAATTAACAAAAATATCGAGAAAAATATATACAACAAAGAATTTGCCGTCGAATTGAGAACCTCTTTATTATTTTGAATTCAGCGCATTCTTAAACTTGATTTGAAATATAAAAACACTTTAAAAATATTTATAATCTTTAGAAAATATTTCGAAATAAAAACAAAATATTCGATGAAATCGAAAACATTATTTTTCTGTTTACTTGATATCAATGGAAAACTTAAAGTTACCAAAACGACTTTTATCGTATTTAAGTCGTTTATACGCTTTGGGACATATTGAATGAGTATTTGCCAATAGTATTTTACAAATTGACGGCTCCGTGGCGTAGTGGCTTAGCAATGGGTTGCTTGCGCTGGGGGGCGCGGGTTCGAATCCCGCACGGAACAAGTATTTGTATGGCCTACAAATAATTGTTCCGGGTCTGGATGTTTGTCCTTGTGCAATTTGTGTTTGTAAACTGCCTCCACGATACAGGAGAAAATCCTAGTGTGGGGGTAACGTTTTTTAAAAGAAAAAAAAAAAAAAAAAGAACAAATGCCTCGCGGGTAAGTACCTAACGACGAGGAATATAACTTTTTTTTGTTTGTATCTTTCATCAACGAACTGTATAATAAGGTCATCGTTATATTAATACAAGAACATCAAAAATTGATTTACCTTTTTAATATGCAATAAAAGTAGTGGAATATAATTTATCGCACATACCATCAGATGGACTATGTGTTCGTTTTTCATCTTTTCTATAAAAAAAAACTTACAGTATTTTCTTTTATCTTCTACGCTCTTTCCTATTATTAAAATGTTCTTCTGATTTTATTTCGTACAACTTTTTGCTTATCATACTCTGAAATGATGCATATACCTGTAAAGACGTACCACACGCACAAATCTCCGCGAGCAGTACAGCACTGTGTTACCAAACTGACAATCAAGTAAAAAAACGTGAAGAATCACCGATTAAATACCCTGTTCAATAGCCTTCTTAAGGAAGAAACGTTTAAGGGAAGTACGCTCAATTTGAGACAGTGAAGGATATCGATTGTAAGCCCTCAGGCAGCAAATGCCAAAGCTTGAGATTTATTGGAGCTTTGTTCCAATCCAATAAATTATATTTAATTCAGTACTGTTGAAATACAAATATACTTCCTTCTTCTATATAATGCTAACAATTACATTATTTTTTCTTTGGTCATGGACTCGTATGATTTTACTTTTAAGTGTGAAGTAATAAGGAATTAATTATCCATTGAAATTTTAGTATGTTTAAAAACATCTTCACAATATGATGATGCGTCACATTGTGAAGTTTTTGGGAGATTTTGATGACAGTTTAACCCAGGTAACTGAATTTCTTAAGGCACATAGGCGCACATTATAACTTGAGGTTTATGTCGACATCGAAGCACTTGTTTCGTGGTTTCCACTTGCAGTTCATATGCGAAGACACTTTATACATGAAATCACATCACTTTTACGTGTCAACGTCTAATTCAAACCATTATTTAAATGATAAAATAGGTGCCATATTCCGTCCACGATCCAGTTCTCGCCAAAACTCCAAAAATTAATTTATTAAATCTAAAAACTAAAGTGCGGTTACCTAGGTTAACTGTGGCTGGATGCTTTTGGTTAAAATTAGATAAATCCGAATTTTTTGAATAAACTATTATGATTTTAATTACATGGGATGCTACTTGCGTAGGCACTTTGGCAGCCTCTCATATCAGGGGTTAGAGCCTAGTTTAGAACCGGGGCGGCATCAGAGCTATGTAAGTAGCCCAAATATGAGTCTCTGAGAGATTACTATATGTTTGTGTGTGTTCGTGTTTGCTGTGGAGTCAATAGATTCGTGGCGTAGACATGCGTTGAAGTTCCTAAAAGAACTGTATCTGCGACTGTTCTTCGCTGCTGGTGATAAGTGGGCTAGTTCTTTTCTTGCTCAAAGGCTAAGTATAGCGATTCCGCAAGGAAAAGCAGCCAGCGTTCTTGGTACGATACCATGGTAAGTAGGACTGTATAATAATTTATTTAATAATCTATCAATAGTACTTTAATAGTAATTACTTACATTATGCTGCATATTAACCACTACCTAACTAAGCAACAAAAATACGAATAGAAAATATTTAGGAAAAAAAAACTTAAATATATATAAATTTATTTGTTCAGTTAACTGAAATGGAATTGGAATTGAAATTTCAGAATTTTGCTCTCAGTTAAAGTGGTTGACTACACGCCAGCGCAGAGATTTCCGAATCCTGTCCACTCTGTTTTCAGTTCTTAATGATCCTTCCTCACCCCTTTTTATCTAAAAGAAAGATTGCAATTCCTTAGTGACACTCATTCTCTCAATCTCCGATCTTCACAAAGTTTATTCCTGTCCACTCCTCTCCACCATTCTGGGTATATGTCAAATTCTTTCACAGTTACTTCCATTACGCTCTGGAACAAATTGCCTTCTGACCTGCGAAAAATACCTGCCAATAATATTTTTAAAAGAAATCTATATGAGCATATCCGTAGCCTACAAATTTGAGTCAATTTATTTTATATGTTTATAGTTATTTATATATATTTTTATTGAGGTATATATGTATTAATGTGTGTATTTATTTAAATATGTATATGAATTATATATATTTTATATATATGTGTACATTTTATGTATGTGTCGCATGTTTATATTTGAACCATATTATATCATGACAACTTAACTGCCCAAACTCACTCTCTGTTCTACCCAAGGTTAGCTGGTAGATGATCCCATATAGCAATAAGCTCACCTTTTTTCATAAATAGTTAGTGCAATAAAGAATAAATAATTCTATACTTATAGTATAATAAAGCGGAAGAGTTTTTTTGTTTGTTTAAACGCGCTCATCTCTGGAACTACCAGTCCGATTTGAAAAATTCTTTTTGTATATTATAGCCAGATTCATGTTGAATAGTATAGGCTATCTAGCATTAAGCTAAATTACTCAGCTAGCCTTAAATATGGATATTTGTTAAGCAAGTCAGAAGAAAAAGCACTCCCGAAATGATTTATACGCTGGTGTTATCGTAAAAACAATGTTCTAGAAAAATATAGACCTTTACTCCGTCTAAAAGAAAGTACGCTTTACCATATGTCTATTTCTTATACATAAGCCATAATTTGGTATTTTGTGACAAAAAAATATTGAAAATTTAAATGTGATTTATGAGCGTTATTATTAGGCATGGCCTATTTATCCTTACGAACGAAAGTTACTTCATTATCAAGACAATTTTATGAAGATAAACTTTGTTCTTTATACCATGTTATTTGGATGCATAGTTTAAGAGATAATGTAAAATTAAAATAATTCAATACTTGGCTGGGTGCGCGAACGACGCTTAAACCCTAACCGTTATAAAAGCTATAATCCGTACCGGTAAACGAAGCGCAGGACTCCCCCCCCCCCCCCCCCCTAAACAGGTAATTCATGCACAAAATTCACCTCGGATTAGGACCGTGTTTCATTGTGTTATATGGAGATGGTATGGGATTAAATTATACTCAAATGGAGTGCTAAACATATTTGCACCCACTTTGCCTATAATTTAATTCTCTTCTCAAAACAACGTTAACTTTATAAAATATTAATTGACTTACGAAAATCTTTTGATAGCCTCTCCTTATATATATTGAAATGCTTAATGAAGGCAATATAGACTATAAGACTCTCTTTATCGTTTTTGCTAAGACCTATTAAGAAAACTCTAAATTATAACTTTGAACATAATTTAAATATTTAAGTTTGAGCAGTAAATAACAAAATATAGCAATACGAATATATATATATATATATATATACCGAAAAATATATCTTACATTTTCACAATAAAAACGTTTCATAATTATTATATAGATATACACTCAATAAGCAAGAGCTTTGTTGTATCTCCATCATCCTATAATTTAATTCTCATATCAAATCAACGTTGATTTTATAAATTATTAAAAACCTTTTGATGGCCTTTCCTTATATTTATTGAAACGCTTAATGAAGACAATATAGACTGTAAGACCAAGTTTCTTTTTATCGTTTTTGTTAAAACCTTTTAAGAATAACTTTGATCACAATTTTAATATTACATACCAAGAAATATAATATCTTAAATTTTCACAATAAAAACGTTTCATAATTATGATATGCATACCCTCAATAAGCAAGAGCTCTGTTGTATCTCTATCATCCCGAGGGCCAACACGATCTCGTCCAGACAGATATCTGGCAGCTCATCGATATAGTGTGGCTCTCGAATCGTCGTATTTGTGGTCAGGTTGCTGCTTTTGGCAGGCTTATAGCGTACTGAAGTAGCCATTGATCTCAGGGAATTCACAGGCTTCGATGTGAGATTTTGGCTATCACGTCTTATCTTGGCACGACTACGCTTCTTACATTGCGGTGCCACGATTTGAAGGCGGATTCCCATAGATCTCGACAAGATACACCGAAGAATAAGAATAAAATTGTTCGATATCTCTCTTAGTTTCCGAGATAACACTTCTGCAACGGCATCGGCACTGCGAGAAGTGATGCTACTTTACACTTGCGTAGCGAATTGCAGGCACCCAAGCTTACCTCCGCAACTTTGTTTTATTGATCGCCTTCGGCGACCAGCCTCAGTCGCTATGGCTCGCATGGGTGCCTGCTATTTCCTACAGAGGGTGGTGTCTGCTCTTTCTACGCACCTAAGGCTTTATAAAAAGACTTAAGGGGCACAGCAGATACGACTACGTGGAGTGGGGGCATGCTCATTAGGTTTTAATGTTTGATTTATGAGTATCGATATTTCGGAAACTAAGCGAGATATCGCAAAATTTTATTCTTTCTTTTCGGCGTATGTCATCGAGATCTATGCAAAACGTGGCACCGTAGAAACCGTATTAACCCTCTTAAGTTTCATAAAGCTTCCGAGCAAAGACTTTGGGATCCTTATTTCACTCTATTGCCTTTTGAATAAAGGTAGCGTTGGAGTGCCGCAAATTCCGCCGTACAGCTCTCTTCACGAGTTTGGTGAGACCCAGTTGTTCTGATGGTGCGGCTGTTGTTGCCTCACGTCGCTTTTGCATAAGCTGAAGTGTTTTGTCTGAGAGTTTAGAATTCCATGATATATTTCGCTGTTACAACAAAATCGCGGAGAATGTACAAAAGTTGTCAACTAACATGTTTAAATGTTTCACTAATGAAAAATTGTACAAAAAGGGTTATTATGATATCAAATAATACATAAATGAAAAAAACCCCTGGGAATAAGGTGATAGCCACCATGCTCGTTATATTAAAATTAATTTAAAATTATACAAACCAAATTATTGCAAAGTGAAATATGTTTAAAAAAAAGGCCCGCTGGGTTTCTTGCTGGTTCTTTCCAGCACAGAGGTGTTATCTGAATCATTGGTAAATAAAAAATGTCTTTCAATAAGTATTATGCAATAATCTATCATTCATCATCATTACAGCCCTTCACAAGTCCACTGCTGAACATAGGCCTTCCCCAAAGAATGCCACAAAGCACGGTCCTGAGCCACCTGCATCCATCGACTTCCTGCATATCTTACCAGGTCGTCACTCCATCTAGTGGGGGGACGCCCTACACTTCGCCTGCCGGTACGAGGCTGCCACTCGAGAACCTTTCTTCCCCATCGGTTGTCGGTTCTTCGAGCTATATGGCCGGCCCATTGCCACTTCAGCTTACTAATCCGTTGGGCTATGTCGGTCACTCTAGTTCTACTGCGGATATCCTCATTTCTGAGTTTATCACGCAGAGAAACTCCGAGCATAGCCCTCTCCATAGCTCGCTGAGCGACCTTGAGCTTCCTCATCCGGCCAGCAGTGAAGGACCACGTCTCAGTTCCGTATGTCATCACTGGCAACACGCACTGGGTGTACAGTCTCGTTTTCAAGTTTTGAGGTATACCTGACGAGAAGATGTGCCGTAATTTCCCGAACGCTGCCCAACCGAGTTGAATCCGTCGATTGACATCTCGGTCGAAGTTGGACTTACCTAGTCGGACTATTTGTCCCAGGTAAACATACTCGTCAACAACTTCGAGCTTAGTGTTCCCAACAACTACCGGCATAGGTGTGACATGGACATTAAACATGATCTTTGTTTTGTCCATGTTCATCTTAAGACCTATCCGTTGGGAAACACTATTGAGGTCATTGAGCATAGTGCTTAGGTTCTCCAGCGATTCTGCCATAAGGACTATATCGTCGGCAAATCGAAGGTGAGTGATGTACTCGCCATTGATGTTGATACCGTATCCTTTCCAGTCAAGAAGCTTGAAAACATCTTCCAATGCAGCGGTAAAGAGTTTCGGGGATATGACGTCACCCTGTCTTACACCTCTCTGCAATTGGATAGGTTTCGTACTCTGGTTCTGTACTCGGATAGCCATCGTAGCCCTACTGTACAAGCACTTCAACACTTCGATATACCGACAGTCAACTTGGCATCGCTGAAGGGACTGTAGCACCGCCCAAATTTCGACGGAATTAAAGGCTTTCTTATGAGAATAGACTATGGTCTACATACGCCAGACATAGTGGCAAATTGTACTCCTCGGACTTCTGTACAATTTGCCGAAGGGTATGTATGTGGTCTATGGTGCTAAAGCCTTTTCGGAAACCGGCTTGTTCGGGAGGCTGGAAGTCGTCAAGTCTGCGCGCGAGACGATTCGTAATGACTCTCGAAAACAGCACGTAGACGCGGCTCAGAAGGGAAATCGGTCTGTAGTTCTTCAAGAGAGCGTTGTCGCCTTTCTTGAAGAACAAGACCACAGCACTTCTGCTCCACGCCTCCGGTGTAATGCCACCATGGAGGACGGAATTAAAGAGCTTCTGAAGGACTTCAAGTACCGGTTTTCCACCCGCTTTCAGAAGCTCCGCTGTAATTCCATCCTCGCCTGGGGCCTTGCCGTTTTTAAGGTGCTGGAGAGCCATTCTAATCTCGCTCAGACTGACGTCCGGGATATCATTGGAATAATGTCGGATAAGACTCGCTCTTGGATCGTTACTCACACTTGCGTGCGGCTCCAACGATGACGTGTACAGCTGCCCATAGAACCTCTCAATCTCACTTAAAATCTCAGGTGCCCCGGAAACGATGCTGCCACATTCTGTCTTCAGCTTTGACAGTTGGCGCTTTCTGGCAGACAGATCTCTGGCAAAGACTTTGGAGCCTTGGTTCCGCTCGATCGCTTCTTCAATACGAGCTGTATTAAAGTTGCGTAAGTCCCGCCGCATGCATTTGGAGATCTGTCTGTTCATTTGCCTGTATGCTGTCAAATCTGTTGAAGAATGTAGCTTCATCTCCCGTCTAACAGCCATGAGATTAAGAGTGTGATCGGAGAGTTTTTGTGTTCTTCTGCGGCGGGTCTTGCAGAACTTAGCTCCGACCGCATGGACAGTTTCCACGAGCTTGTCATTCAAATCGTCCACTTCATTGCAGTCTTCTAGGCACTGAAAACGGTTTTGTAACTCGAGCTGAAAGGTTTCGGGACTTTGGATTAGAGCACGAGGGGGACGGGGCGTTGACTTCATTAGACGAGACCTCTCCAACTTAACGTTTAGGTTCAGTGTGCCTCTAGCCATTCGGTGATCGCTGCCGGTTTTCACCCTCGCGATCACTGAGACATCACTGAACAGTTGTCGTCTGGTCGTCATAATGAAGTCAATCTCATTTTTTGTCGAACCGTCGGGGCTCGACCAGGTCCACTTCCTGTGGGGCCGCTTCTGGAAGAAAGAGTTCATCATAAAGAGTCCCTCCTTCTCCATGAAGTCAGCCAACTGCTGGCCCCTTGGGTTCCGTTGCCCTATTCCAAATTTCCCTACTTTCAGCTCACCGTTCTCTCTTGTGCCTAGTTTTTCATTGAAGTCTCCCATTAACACCGTATATTGGGTTTTGGAGGAATGCATGGCTCTAGAGATATCCTCATACATTTCCTCCACCTCCTAATCGGGGTGTGCCGAGGTTGGTGCGTAAACCTGTATGACCTTCAGCGAATACCGTTTGGTGATTCTGAGTATAAGGTACACAACCCTTGTCGACACACTCTCAATCTTTACAACGTTGTTAACGAGAGACTTGTGGACGATAAATCCGACACCTCCTTGGGACAGATGGTCGCCCTCCCAGTAATAGAGCAAGTTGCCGGATTCGAGGATTACCGTGTCCTCCCCCCTCTCTTCGGACTTCGGATAATCCTATAATATGCCAGCGTAACTTGTCTATCTCTTCTTCCAGCTCCACAATCTTCTCGTCAGTCCTCAGGGTGCGTGCGTTGTATGTTGCCAGGTCGAGTCGTCGTAGGTGGCAACCGAACCTCCACCGGAGATTCTTAGCACCCCCTGCCCCGCCGTTACCATGGTCGCCACCGTAGCCAGGAATAGCGGGGCCGCCGGGGACTGGGGGCCGTTTTTTTGATATAATAATCAATAATCTATATTGAATAAAAATTACTATATTCTATTCTATTTTATTCTATTGTCTATGCTGCCGACTACATAACCTATTCCCCTCATCAATTTAGATTTTGACCACGTTTGTGAGATCCTCGTCAATGTCCAATGTGAGTTTTAGGGCATGGAATCGTTTCCGTAGTTCCAACTGGAAACTTTGGGGTCCCGCTACGGTTTGAAATGCATTTAGTCGGAGACTAGACTTTGTGATAAGGGCTCTTTCAATTCTGAAATCGATATTCAGGGTGCCTCGAACAAATAGATGATCGCTTCTGGTTTTTGTTTCCTCTCCGGCTGATATTTCGTATCTCTCCTAACCGGGGTACAAATTGGAGCACTCGTTTGTGCCTCGGGCTGGAGTTTACGTGTATGTCAGAGAGGACATCTGTTCTCGATGCCTCGGCAGTCTTGAAGGTTCGGACCTGTCCATCCTATGGCTACGCGTAGACAGCGACGACCATCCGCGCGTCTACGGGTGCCTCTACAGGTCCCATAGCGGTAATACCGAAACAGATCGCCTCATCGACCACGTCCAAATGGCTACAGATTGCTTGCTACAACAGGTCTCATCCGCAGAGATCGTGATCCTTGGCGATTTTAACGCCCACCACGCCGAATGGCTCGGTTCACGTTTAACCGATCATGCGGGGAGATCTGTTTATGACTTTGCCTTGGCATATGGTCTGACCCAACTAATTACTTCGCCTACGCGGATTACAGATGTGGAGGATCATACACCTTCCCTGTTGGTACTTCTGCTGACCTCTCATCCGGACGGATATCAGGTTTCCGTCGATGCTCCTCTCGGCTCTTCGGACCATTGTCTGATCCAGAATGTGGTGCCACTCACGCTCCCCTCGCGGTTGCGTTCTGCAGGTTGCCGCCGTGTTTGGCATTACAGATCGGCGGATTGGGACGGAATGCGGTCTTTCTTTGCATCCTACTCATGGGGGCGGGTTTGCTTCTCGCCGGATGATCCCAGCGCTGTTGCTGACTCTGTCATTGATCTGGTGCTACAGGGAATGGAACTATTTATTCCATCATCTGTGGTACACATCGGAGGCAGATCTCAGCCTTGGTTTGGTCGCTCCTGTACGACTGCATTACGAAGTAAGCAGGAGTGTTATCAAGCCTGGGCTGCGGCTTCGGCGACTCGGGATGTACACAACACACTTAAAAAGAAGTATAACTTCGCCTCCAGGTCCTTCAAAAGAGTTATTGCCAAGGCAAAGTCAGAGCAAATAGGTGGAATTGGCGAGAAACTAGTTCGCCTTCCTTCGGGAACCCATGCATTCTGGTCTCTTGCCAAGGCTGCCCAAATGAATTTCTGTAAGTAATCACTACCATCTCTGCACAGGGAGGACGGCTCACTGGCCCAAGACGCAAAAGACAAAGCCGACCTTTTAGGCTCCCTTTTTGCGTCCAACTCGACTCTTGATGACGGGGGGAAAACACCGCCGACCATCTCATCATCGGTGTGACTGCTCCATGCCGGATGTGCGGTTCTCACAGCGCTCGGTTCGCAAAGCACTCCTCTCCCTGGACATCCAGAAGTCGAGTGGGCCTGACGGAATTCCCCCAATTGTGCTGAGGACGTGTGCACCAGTCCTAACGCGTCTTTTCCGGTACTCCTACTCCCAAGTCGTAGTCCCGAATTCATGGAAGACAGCTTTTGTCCACCCGATCCCTAAAAAAGGCGACCGCTCAGACCCGTCCAACTATAGGCCTAACGCGATCACCTCCTTGTTCTCCAAAATAATGGAATCAATTATTAACTACCAGCTCATGCGGTAATTTGAGGATCACCAGCAGATTAATGACCGCCAATACGGTTTTCGTCGGGGTCGATCAGCTGGTGATCTTCTGGTCTACCTGACCCATAGATGGGCAGAAGCAGTAGAGTCCAAGTTGGAGGCGTTGGCCGTTAGTTTGGACATTGCGAAGGCCTTCGATCGGGTTTGGCACAAAGCGCTTCTTTCGAAGCTCACTTCCTATGGGCTTCCCGAGAAATTGTGCGATTGGATCACCAGCTTCCTTGCAGATCGGAATTGGAATCTGGTGTTCCACAAGGCTGTGTGCTATCACCAACGCTGTTTCTTCTGCATATCAATGATATGTTGCTAACTGGTAACATACATTGCTATGCGGATGACAGCACTGGTAATGCTCTATACACCGACCGTGCCAATTTTTCTCGGGAAAACGTCGCCGAGTACCTACCGGAACAAACTTGTGTCTGAAGTCGAATCTTTGCTGGACAATGTGTCGGATTTGGGGCGACTAAATCTCGTCCAGTTTAATCCTCAGAAGACACAATTATACGCGTTTACCGCTAAAAAGAACCCGTTTGTCGTATCTCCTCAGTTTCAAGGCACTCCCCTTCTTGCCTCAGCCAGTATCGGAATCCTCGGAGTCGACATATCGAGTGACGTGCAGTATCGTGGTCACTTGGAAGAGAAGGCCAAATTGGCCTCTAAAAAGCTTGGCGTGCTCAGCACAGCGGGACAGTATTTCATGCCGTCACACCGCCTGCAACTTTACAAGGCGCAGGTTCGGCCTCACATGGAATACTGTTCCCATCTTTGGACAGGGGCTCCCCAGTGCCAGCTCCTTCCACTTGACCGCATCCAGCGCAGAGCGGCTCGAATCGTCGACGACCGAGTCCTTTCCGATCGGATCGATTCATTGGCACTGCGAAGAGATGTTGCATCCCTTTGCATTTTATTTCACATCTACCACGGGGAGTGTTCTGAGGAATTGTTTGGATTAATCCCAGCCGCCAAATTTCACGAACGCACATCGCGGCAGAACTCCCGATATCATCCACACCATCTGGATGATTGGCGGTCCACCACTGTGCGATTTAGAAGATGTTTTCTTCCTCGCATGACTTTCTTGTGGAATCGATTACCATCAGCGATTTTTCCGGACCAATACGACTTAGGGACCTTCAAGAAAAGAGCGTAATTCTTTTTAAAAGGCCGACAACGCATCTGCGTTTCCCTCCCTGGTGTTGCAGATGTTCATGGGCGGTGGTAGTCACTTACCGTCAGGTGAGCCGCATGCTCGTTTGCTATCCTATAAAAAAAAAACAAAAAAAAAAGGGTCTCCGGTTCTCTACACTCAGCTTAACGCTGCCGTGTTTCGTATGGTGTGTGTAGAGAGTGAAATTTTACGCTCGTTTTCTGTGAGAGCGAGGTCCTTCCCCGGTCGTGCCGACCCATTCATACTACAACTATACTACTAATATAGCTTCAACATGGCTCTACCACGTAAAAAGTGATAGAATAGCTACTACCCTATACTGTCCACTGGGTTCTGTATGACGAGATAAAGGGAAAGAAACCAGGACACATGCAGCATCATATTACTAATACCAAATAAACAAGTGGTAAAATTCAACAATTTTGTACAACCGACTTCAATATAAATTGTTAAAGATAGCTCAAAAACTTCTGGTCAGGCCTTTCTCAAATTTATATGAGGCTACATGAGAAGCACAAGCTATCAAATAAAAATCATAATTAATATCAGTTCACCAAGAAAAAATGTTATGAGGTAACACACATAAAAAAAAAATAAAAACACATATAGTCGAAATAAATACATCCTCCTTTTTTAAGTCGGTTTAAAATAAAAAAAGCATTTGCCAACCAACCTGGCAAGTGTGACAACTATGACAAATATTCTGCATATAAGTTAATCTATAGGGGAGGCTTGTATTGAGTAGCGGGCATCTGACAGGCTGCTGAAATAGAAGAAAGAGTGTTACCTAAACAAGTTGGTGGTAATTTAGTAATCTTTAAAAAATGTCATGCATACTTTTAAAGAAATAGAAATTTAGCAAAATCTAAATTAATTCACTCTATTAACGACATTAATTAAAAAAGTGAAGGTTAAAAATTTCTTAATTGTTTCTGCGAGGCTAATATTCTGGCACCCTGTTCAATCTTAATTGGTAAGTTTCATTTAAATAAACGTTGTAAAGTACTTTATTTGGAAGTAGCTCTTTTTTGAAGGAATCTTAAAATCAATTAATTAATTACATTTTACGTCGTACCCGTAGAATTTTTTTTTCAATTGTACTTACATAGAAACATTTTTGTAATTGTTTTGTATACTTATTTACTATTTTAGTCGCAAAACAGCATTGTTTCCACGATGTAACAAAAATAAATTTAAGAAAAAAAAAAAGTACCCTAAATGCGTTCCCCTACATAGCACAGGATTCGTCTCATTTCTGAGTATAGTAGGACAGAAGAATTTCACCACGCTGCCTACTTAACTACGTTATTCTTGAACTTTTTAAATTTTTTTAGACATGCTGCTTTTCTCAAGATGTTTTCCTTCAGCATCGAGCACATCGTATCAACACTAATTTATAATTAATAAAACATTAATTGCCGACAGAAGTGAATGCGGTATTAATGTAAAATATAAAGACATTTAGACTTATCGTTCGTTATATATTTATATGTATAAAGTTATTAAAATACTTGTTGCATAATGGCGGCTTAAGAGAATCCACTACCACATATTAATCCGTGGATGTGTATCAATTCCCTTTATCGTATAATGCGATAAAGGGAATTGAAACAGAATTTGGGCAGTAGCATCTAGCTGATAACAAATTTCAGTTGCTACCTCGCCTGCTAAGAGTGGTACAAATGTTCCCCTATAAAGCAATCTATACAAATTACCGGGTAGTGGCAGTGTAAAAATATCTACTACCCCATATCATGTCGTAATTGTCGTAAGAGGCGTCAGAGGGAAAAGAACCAGGAGAGGGGTAGCACCTACTTTTTAATCATCATCATCATTACAGCCCTTCACAAGTCCACTGCTGAACAAAGACCTCCCCCAAGGAATGCCACAAAGCACGGTCCTGAGCCACCTTCATCCATCGACTTCCTGCATATCTTACCAGGTCGTCACTCTATCTAGTGGGGGGACGCCAAACACTTCGCCTGCCGGTACAAGGCTGCCACTCAAGAACCTTTCTTCCCCAACGGTTGTCGGTTCTTCGAGCTATATGTCCGGCCCATTGCCACTTCAGCTTACTAATGCGTTGGGCTATGTCGGTCACTCTGGTTCTACTGCGGATATCCTCATTTCTGAGTTTATCATGCAAACAAACTCCAAGCATAGCCCTCTCCATAGCTCGCTGAGCGACCTTGAGCTTCTTCATCCGGCCAGCAGTGAAGGACCACGTCTCAGTTCCGTATGTCATCACTGGCAACACGCACTGGTTGTACAGTCTCGTTTTCAAGTTTTAAGGTATACCTGACGAGAAGATGTGCCGTGATTTCCCGAACCCTGTCCAACCGAATTGAATCTGTCGATTGACCTCAAGGTCAAAGTTGGACTTACCTAGTCGGACTATTTGTCCCAGGTAAACATACTCGTCAAGAACTTCGAGCTTAGTGCTCGCAACAACTACCGGCATAGGTGTGACATGGACATTAAACATGATCTTTGTTTTGTCCACGTTCATCTTAAGAACTATCCGTTGGAAAGCACTATTGAGGTCATTGAGCATAGTGCTTAGGTCCTCCAGCGATTCTGCCATAAGGATTATATCGTCGGCAAATCGAAGTTGAGTGAAATACTCGCCATTGATGTTGATACCGTATCCATTCCAGTCCAGAAGCTTGAAAACGTCTTGCAATGCAGTGGTGAAGAGTTTCGGGGATATACCGTCACCCTGTCTTACACCTCTCTGCATTGGATAGGTTTCGTACTCTAGTTCTGTACTCGGATAGCCATCGTAGCCCTACTGTACAAGCACTTCAGCACTTCGATATACCGACAGTTCGCTGAAGGGACTGCAGCACCGCCCAAATTTCGACGGAATCAAAGGCTTTCTCATAGTCCACATACGCCAGACATAGTGATAAATTGTACTCCTCTGACTTTTGCATAATTTGCCGAAGAAGAAGAGAGATGGACCACGTTCTCGAAGAATATCAGCGTAAAATAACAGTTTAATGCTACTGTTTCGTATGTAGAGAACCGGAGAAACTTTGTACTGGAAAAGAGGCCCTCACCGTTGACAACGCATCTGGATTTTGATACTTTATGAAGGATAGATGTGGATGTCTATGGGTCACAGCAACCACTTACCATCAGGTGGACTGTGTGGTCGTTTGTCACCCTTATTCTATAAAAAAATCCATAAAAAATCTTCAATTAAGAATCTTGTGAAATAAATATGTGTGTATGTGTGTGTGTGTACATATACGTGTGCGTCTCATTTTTTTTTTTTTATTTTTTTTTTTTTATAGGAGAGGGGGCAAACGAGCATGCGGCTCACCTGATGGTAAGTGACTACCGCCGCCCATGAACAACCGCAACACCAGGGGAATTGCAGATGCGTTGCCGGCCTTTTAAAAAGGAGTAGGCTCTTTTCTTGAAGGTCCCTAAGTCATATCGGTCCGGAAAAATCGCTGATGGTAATCGATTCCACAAGGAAGTCGTGCGAGGAAGAAAACATCTTCTAAATCGCACAGTGGTGGACCGCCAATCATCCAGATGGTGTGGATGGTATCGGGAGTTCTGCCGCGATGTGCGTTCATGAAATTTGGCGGCTGGGATTAATCCGAACAATTCCTCAGAGCACTCCCCATGGTAGATGCGAAAGAAAATGCAAAGAGATGCAACATCTCTTCGCAGTGCCAATGAATCGAGCCGATCGGAAAGGGCTCGGTCGTCGACGATTCGAGCCGCTCTGCGCTGGATGCGGTCAAGTGGAAGGAGCTGGCACTGGGGAGCCCCTGCCCAGAGATGGGAACAGTATTCCATGTGAGGCCGAACCTGCGCCTTGTAAAGTTGCAGGCGGTGTGCCGGCATGAAATACTGTCCCGCTCTGCTGAGCACGCCAAGCTTTTTAGAGGCCAATTTGGCCTTCTCTTCCAAGTGACCACGAAACTGCACGTCACTCGATATGTCGACTCCGAGGATACCGATACTGGCTGAGGCAAGAAGGGGAGTGCCTTGAAACTGAGGAGATACGACAAAGGGGTTCTTTTTAGCGGTAAACGCGCAAACTTGTGTCTTCTGAGGATTAAACTGGACTAGATTTAGTCGCCCCCAATCCGAGACTTTGTCCAGCAAAGACTCGACTTCAGACACAAGTTTGTTCCGGTACTCGGCGACGTTTTCCCGAGAAATATTGGCCCGGCCGGTGTATAGAGCATCACCAGTGCTGTCATCCGCATAGCAATGAATGTTACCAGTTAGCAACATATCATTGATATGCAGAAGAAACAGCGTTGGTGATAGCACACAGCCTTGTGGAACACCAGCGTTAATAGGCTTGTAGTCAGAACATGCACCGTCTACAACGACCTTGATGCTCCGATCTGCAAGGAAGCTGGTGATCCAATTGCACAATTTCTCGGGAAGCCCATAGGAAGGGAGCTTCGAAAGAAGCGCTTTGTGCCAAACCCGATCGAAGGCCTTCGCAATGTCCAGACTAACGGCCAACGCCTCCCCCTTGGATTCTACTGCCTCCGCCCATCTATGGGTCAGGTAGACTAGAAGATCACCAGCTGATCGACCCCGACGAAAACCGTATTGGCGGTCACTGATCAGCTGGTGATCCTCAAGGTACCGGATGAGCTGGCAGTTAATAATGGATTCCATTATTTTGGAGAACAAGGAGGTGATCGCGATAGGCCTATAGTTGGACGGGTCTGAGCGGTCGCCTTTTTTAGGGATCAGGTGGACAAAAGCTGTCTTCCATGAGTTCGGGACAACGCCATGGGAGTAGGAGTACCGGAAAAGACGCGTTAGAACCGGTGCCAACTCCGGAGCACACGTCCTCAGCACAATTGGGGGGATTCCGTCAGGCCCACTCGACTTGTGGATGTCAAGGAAGAGGAGTGCTCTGCGAACCGAGCGCTGTGAGAATAGCACATCCGGCATAGAGCACTCACACCGCGGGATGGTCGGCGGTGTGTTCCCCCCGTCATCAACAGTCGAGTTGGACGCAAAAAGGGAGCCTAAAAGGTCGGCCTTCTCTTTTGCGTCGTGGGCCAGTGAGTCGTCCTCCCTGTGCAGAGATGGTAGTGATGGCTTACAGAAATTCCCTTGGACAGCCTTGGCGAGAGACCAGAATGCACGGGTTCCCGAAGGAAGGCGAACTAGTTTCTCGCCAATTCTGCCTATGTGCTCTGACTTTGCCTTGGCAATAACTCTTTTGAAGGACCTGGAGGCGAAGTTATACTTCTTTTTAAGTGTGCTGGTGTTTACATCCCGAGTCACCGAAGCCGCAGCCCAGGCCTGATAACACTCCTGCTTTCTGCGCAATGCAGTCTTACAGGAGCGACCAAACCAAGGCTGAGACCTGCCTCCGATGGGTACCACAGATGATGGAATAAATAGTTCCATTCCCTGTAGCACCACATCAGTGACAGAGTCAGCAACAGCGCTGGGATCATCCGGCGAGAAGCAAACCCGCCCCCATGGGTAGGATGCAAAGAAAGACCGCATTCCGTCCCAATCCGCCGACCTGTAATGCCAAACACGGCGGCAACCTGCAGAACGCAACCGCGAAGGGAGCGTGAGTGGCACCATACTCCGGATCAGACAATGGTCCGAAGAGCCGAGAGGGGCATCGACGGAAACCTGATATCCGTCCGGATGAGAGGTCAGCAGAAGGTCCAACAGGGAAGGTGTATGATCCTCCACATCTGGAATCCGCGTAGGCGAAGTAACCAGTTGTGTCAGACCATATGCCAAAGCAAAGTCATAAACAGATCTCCCCGCATGATCGGTTAAACGTGAACCGAGCCATTCGGCATGGTGGGCGTTAAAATCGCCAAGGATCACGATCTCTGCGGATGGGACCTGTTGTAGCAAGGAATCTGTAGCCATTTGGACGTGGTCGATGAGTCGGTCTGTTTCGGCATTACCGCTATGGGACCTATAGAGGCACCCGTAGACGCGCGGATGGTCGTCGCTGTCTACGCGTAGCCAAAGGATGGACAGGTCCGAACCTTCAAGACTGCCGAGGCGTCGAGAACAGATGTCCTCTCTGACATACACGCAAACTCCAGCCCGAGGCACAAAGGAGTGCTCCAATTTGTACCCCGGGCAGGAGAGATACGAAATATCAGCCGGAGAGGAAACCTGCGTCTCGGTCAGAAAGAGCAAGGCCGGCTTCGCCGTCTCGAGATGGTAGTGGACGGCGTTTAGGTTAGAGTGAATTCCCCTGATGTTGCAGAAATTCACGGATAGCGTGGCAGGGGTCGCCTTGGTATTGTTGCTCAGTTTGCCCCAAGCAGTTTTGTTTTTGAGCGGAATTTTGCCTCCCCCAGAATACGCGGGGCAGCCTGAGCACCCACGCTCAGGATTGGAATAACATGGTCGTGGATGCTCAGCGAGGGATTCTCCAGGGGTACTGGTACCCTCCTGGGGTAGTCTACTTTGTAATTCCGCTACCATGTTGATGGGGGGGGGGGGGGAAATTGGGCCTCCGGCCACCTGCACTCACCAGACGAAACGCAGAAGCAGAGCCTCTACTTCACGCCGGTATTCTGTGAGGTCGTGGTACCAACCCGGCTCGAGCCTGCCCATACGTGCAACAGCAAAAAACTGCTGCGGGGCTCTACCACCGTTCATTCTCATTTTTCCTTTCTTTAAAAAAAATATTTGCTTTCGTAAATGTCAGTAAAGGAAATTCAATAAAAATCTTGAGGCAGCCTAGGCCATCAAGGAAAGATACACGGAGCGCTGTGTATATTTCGTTGCAACCATAACCAAGACAAAGCCATGTTCAACTTATTGAAAAAACACATACTCTAGATCGCATCTGCATCTACAATCATTTGCAATCAACAACACTATTTTAGGTGTTTATGTTTGTCTGAGGTGGCAACATAGCCATCTCAGGCGATAATATAAGCCCGTCGATAATAAATAGCCTCATTAAAGCGCAGTAAATGTCGAGTAAACATATTTAACATTTCATTTAAAAGTTTTGATTAGCGCTGGCTTGCTATCTTACCTAATCGTAACTCATGCTTTATCCTGTCAAGTGCAAGACTTGTAGAACCAAATCTAGTTTTAAATGAAGTAACATTGAATACGTGAACATTTTCAGATAAATTGACTTACCATTGAAGGTTGCCTGCAATATAGAAATATTATTTTTAAATAAATTTTACTGACCATATTTTTTGTTTTCGTTTTAGCTTTAATTTATTTTTGTTTAAGTATATATATATTTATATATATATATATATATAAATATACATATATATATATATATACATATATATATTTAAAATGAAAATACAAAATGAATGGAAAGTAAATGTGTATTTGTTTATTAACTATGTTTTTATGGACAGCGTAAGCCACGAAATGAGATCGATATTCGGTGTTTTCAAAGTTGACTCTTACGACCACTACGAGACAAAATGAGGCGATGATTTTTTTTTCAACACATCAGTTGTTTGCGAACTATAAAATTTCCATACCTAAAAAAAACTAGACCTAGCTACAAATTTCAGGATGAACATATTAATTTATAAAAAAGAATAATAATTAATAATTTTAAATATGTTCTTCAGGGGGTCATTGTAGAAGCGTGCTCGTCGCGACCCCTGCCAGCCCTTTTCAGGGCTGCAATTCTACTTAGCTGCGCACCCATGCCAACGAGGGTTAGGGCGTCCCCCCAAGGCGACGCACACCAGCTCGTCCCCGTTGGTGTGGAAAGCAGCGCGCAAAGCGGCGATGGGGACCGCCACCCGTCACGCACAGCCCGACACGGCGGAAGGTGGAGGACAGAGTGCAGAGTTGGCACGTGGAATGTTAGAGGAGGCATGAGAGATAAGACGAATGAGTTGATCGAAATAATGAAAGAAAGAGAATTAGATGTAGTGTGTATGTCGGAGACCAAATGTAAGGGCAGTGGTACTGAAGAGCTCCCTGGCGGGGCGTTAGCTCTATGGTCCGGAGTCCCGGAGAGCGAGAACGCCTGCCAGGGAGTGGGGGTGCTGCTGTCTTCTCGGTTGGTCGATGTTATGACTGAATATAAGGTTGTGAACTCAAGACTTCTCTGGGTTCGCTTTAAATTGGGACTGACGAAGTTATTCCTTTTGACTGTTTATGCGCCGGTAGCTTCGTCGTCCAGGGCTGAGCTGGAGGAGTTTTGGGAGAATGTAAGATAAGTTCTAGGAAACGAAAGAATTGTTGTATGTGGTGATTTTAATGGATGGGTTGGTACCGCTTGACCAGGGTACGAGTCGGTACTTGGAAAGTTTGGCGATAAAAGGTTTAATGATGCTGGCAAGCTTATACTGGCGGTGTGCAAGGAAAAGGGTCTTCTTGTGACAAACACTATGTTTAATCACAAGAAAATCCATATGTATACTAGAGAACGAAAGAATGAGAGAAGTATGATCGATTTGTTCCTGGTGGATGACCGACTGCGAAAACAGGTGATGGATACGCGAGTGTTCAGGGGTGCTGACCTGGGAACGGATCACTATCTAGTGATTACTAGATTTAGGGGTCTGTTCGCGGGTTGGCGCTACCGGACGGCAGTAACAGAACCACAGTCGGTCTGTCGCATCCGAAGCTGGAAGCTTCAGGAAGCGGATACTAGGGACAAATATCATGCGAGGGTAGCCGAAAAGCTTGACACCATCGATGGCAGAAAAGAATGTGTAGAAAGAACATGGCAGAACCTTAGGGATGGAATGGTAACTGCAGCGGAAGAAGTGTGTGGAACAATAAAAAGAGGCAGTAGTAAAAGAAGAGATGCATGGTGGAATGATCAAGTGAAAGAAGCTGTAAAGAAGAAGAACAAAGCATGGTTAGACTACTTGGCCTCTAGTAATGATAAGGATATGAGAGAGAAGATGAAAGAAAGATATAGGCTGCAGAAAGTTCACACGAAAGCACTGATTGAGGAAGTGCGTGAAAGGTGTAGAATAGAAGCGGACGAAAGGTTGTCGCACAACTTTAAGGAGAACTCCAAACTCTTCTGGAAAGAGGTTGGAAGGGCCCGAAGTGGTGCGATGGCCTTAAGAATGAACAAAGTGCTTTCGAGAACTAATGACGTCCTCGCAGAAAAATCGGACGTCATGCAGCGATGGAGCGAATTTTATAGAGAAATGTATGCGTGTGATGATCTTATTGAGGGATCCGGGGATGACGCCGTGACTGGTACGCCAGACCCGGACCTCGATGACACTGAGGTCATCAGTATGAAAGAGATTGAACGTGCGATTCGAAGTTTGAAATGTGGTAAGGCTGCGGGACTAGACAGAGTTACTGCTGAAATGGTCAAGTATGGTGGGCCTCGCGTCTGGGACAGCTTTCATCTGCTGTGCAATTTGTGCTGGCGGACAGGGGATGTCCCGGATGATTGGCGATCCGCAGTCATTGTGCCTTTATATAAAGGTAAAGGTTCACATTTTGACTGCGGGTGCTATCGGGCGATCAGCTTGACCAGTTTAGCAAGTAAAGTTTACTCGAAGGTTTTGACACGAAGGATGCAAGAGAAATCGGAAAGATTTCTATGGGAGGCACAATGCGGATTTAGACCTGGAAGAGGATGCACGGATCAAATGTTTTCTCTCCGCATGATCACGGAAAAGGTTCTGGCTGCTAACCAGAAGATTTTCTGTGCTTTTGTGGATCTTGAGAAAGCATTTGATAAGGTTGTAAGGAAGAAAATGTGGGAACTGTTGCCGGGGTATGGTGTGGATGGTCAATTGCTAAGGGCTGTGCAGTCTCTTTACTGTGACTTTAAAGCCTGTGTGCGGGTAGGGCATGACCTGTCACCCATGTTTAACGTCCAAACGGGCGTAAAGCAGGGTTGTGTCATGTCTTCCTGGCTGTTCATACTGTATCTCGACAGCTGTTTACAGAAGCTGAAAGATAGTTGTTTGGGTGTGAAATTGGGTGACATTAAAGTAAATTGTCTGCTGTATGCTGATGATGCAGTGCTTATTGCACCATCAGAGGCAGAACTGCAGGCATTAGTCACGTGTATGAAAGAGGAATGTGAAATTAAAGGTCTCCGTTTGAATGCTAATAAAACTAAGGTTCTGGTATTTGAAAGGGACGAAGAGAGAACGAAGTGTGAAATATGGGTAAATCAGGAATGTCTAGAACAGGTAAATGAAATTGTATACTTGGGGAGTGCTTTTAGCCGGGATAGAAGATGTGATTTAGATGTGGACAGGCGTGTCGCTGCCGGGAACAAAGTCAATGGTGCCCTGACTGCGTTAGTCAAAAGGCAAGGCGTAGCGAAGAGTGCACGCCTTGCAATACATAACGCAGTGTTGGTACCGACTTTGTTATATGGCAGCGAAACCTGGGTATGCCAGAAGAAGCATAAAAGTAAGTTGAATGCAGTGGAGATGCAATCTCTTCGTAAAATGTGCGGCGTTACCATGGCCGACCGAAAGCGAAACGAAGAGATTCGCAATATGGCTGGTTTGAAAGATGACCTTATCACAAAAATTGATAAGGGCGTGCTTCGGTGGTTTGGGCACGTTGAGCGAATGAGTGAAGACCGAATGGTGAAGAAAATATATAGCGCGAAAGTTAATATTAAAAGGTGTCGAAGTAGACCGAGACTAACTTTCGAAGACCATGTGAGCAAATGGCTCAATGAGGATAGGGTCAAAAGTACTCGGATACTTAGACGTGCATGCTTGAAGAAGATAATGAATCTGAAAGAAGCGAAAGAGGTTGTAAGGATCGTGACACTTGGCGATCTGTTCTTTCTGGCTACCCCGTCAGGGATTGTGCGTGAAGATAAGTAAGTAAGTAAGTACCACGTTCAATATGTTATAAGGAATCGCAATAAAATTCGACTCAAGTCTTCAATGACAAAGCCAAAAATATATTTATGGAGATCACATACCTACCTATTTAGTACGTTTGCATATGTTATTTTTATGCAATCATGCAATCGCTCTCATGTTGTTTGCGTGTTTGTTTTAATTTCTGACATTCTCGTCAAATTAATCATATACAGCAGTACTGAATTACCAAATTTGCATCACTATTACTAATATTATTAAAACAATTTTTTTTAATGTTGTCCCTTTCTGATTTCTCATGTATGTTACCGAAAAAACATCATTAAAGTCTATAGCTGAACTTGCCCACTTGAATTTCCCCACGGTTTGACTCATATTTGTTGTAGTTGCCACGCTTGGCAGGCGATTTTGTAACCACATTTTTTAATTTAAGTTGTAATCAGGAAGATTCTGCTGCTTGTTTTGTTGAATTCTCTTATGTCGCTACTACACGCCAATCAGAAAAGTATGTTTGTATATCTATTACTAGTTTACCGTGAACGACAAAGCTATGCCTATCGGGTCCCACTACAACAGTTTCCGAATAACTTGTCAACTATTAATATTTGTAACCCACGACGTTTAATTCGATTATATACGCGTCCGTTATACAGTTACCGTTACAGATTATCAAAAGTCCACTGCTGAACTATGAGTCTCCCATAAATTGCCTGGTAGGATATTTGTCAGAGTTCCCAAGCTTGGCAAGAGTATTCCCAACCAAAGTTCTTTATTTTTTTTAATAGAATAATGGTGACAAACGAGTACACAGTCAACCTGATGGTAAATGGTTGCTGTGGCCCTTAGACATTTACATCTATCTTCGTTTGCGAATTAAAATGCAGATGCGTTATCAGCCATATACTGTTGTTATTATCTCCTGCTATGTTTCCCCTGTCGCCTCTTGCGACGCCTATGGGATGATACGGGATAGTGGATATTTCTATACCGCCACTAAATGGCCATTATAATAATTCATCACCAACCAATGCTGAACATAGGTTTCTACCAAGGAATCTCACAAAATGCTGCGATGAACTTCTAATTGAAGCTTTGCAGTCGGGTTGGCAACCGCAGTTTTTCTTTAATATACGCATCGAACGCGAGACATAGAGGTTGGGCTATACTGAAGAATTTTCAAAGGCATGTTAAACGCTCTTAATAAATCTGGTTTACTTTGAGTTGCTATCCAGGAAGATGCTGCTGCCCATCTCTTGTTTTAGTTTTCCCTATCGTCTCTATGATACCCAAGGATAATGTTGCGGAGTTATCATATGCTTCCTCTACATAAAACCGATCCATGTTATAAAAATGAAATCACCTATTTTATTTTATTTACATAAACTTAATACTATATTCTTGGCCTCTATGGTTATATTATAGAAGCTCCGATCAAATAAATGTACCAAGGCATTGAATTAGAGCTTTGGCGTTGTACTTGTGGTCGAAGCAATTGTGGACTGTCTTTAGCAATTTGCTCATAAATTATGGTTTCTAGACGTGAAAGCAAAGTATCAACAGATCGAATCTTGTTGTGACTTACATGTTAGGTTACATTGAACAAACTAACATTATTTGAAGCGAAGACTAAGAAGCGACGAATCATTGTCAATGTCAATTTAGTGTCAATGAATTCAGTTTGGAGTCATTATCATCGCTTGTTTGCGAAATATATGAGACTAAGTAGTTACTCATCCATCACCCCATATTTGATCACGTTGGTGTCGTAAGATGTGACTATAAGAAATGCCCAAAAATCATATGACTTTCGATAGATGGCGCTATAATTATCTCGTTTAGTTTAGATGTAAAATAGCTAAACCAGCAAAGTACAGCAGATTTGTAGGTCTGGCATTACAGTTGTGAAACCACCGACCAAATTTATTATAGGCAGTAAGGTAAATAGAATGATAAATTATTTAATTTCAATAAATGTTAATCATGATATACGTATATAAAAGAATAATATTGAAATCAAGACGTTTACTATTTCTTTTTTTTTAACCATAAAGTTTACAATGGCCAGAATTAATGCCAGTTAACATTTTCTGTAACTCATGGCGTGATGGAGAAATTGTGGCAAGTGCCTTAAATAAGTAAATTATATTGTAGTAAAGTGAAGTAGTATAAAGTGATAAGTTTCACTTTTTACTACTTTACTGAATTCTCTAAAATTACACACTGACATTGTTCTCGTAATAGACACAATACAGTTAGCGTTGCCTAGAATAGGGTTGCGTAGAGAAAAAAACATTGAATTTGATGGAGTGTAACTCTACAACAATCTTTGTAATGAGGTTAAAGTATGTATCTCTGTAGGATTATTGAAAAAACCAGTTTGTATACAATATTTTATCATTTTAAGAACATATTTACTTACTTACTTATCTTCACGCACAATCCCTGACGGGGTAGCCAGAAAGAACAGATCGCCAAGTGTCACGATCCTTACAAACGTCTTTCGCTTCTTTCAAATTCATTATCTTCTTCATGCATGCACGTCTAGATATCCGAGTACTCTTGACCCTACCCTCTTCGAGCAATTTGCTCACATGGTCTTCGAAAGTTAGTCTCGGTCTACCTCGACACCTTTTAATATTAACTTTCGCGCTATATATTTTCTTCACCATTCGGTCTTCACTCATTCGCTCAACGTGCCCAAACCACCGAAGCACGCCCTTATCAATTTTTGTGATAAGGTCATCTTTCAAACCTGCCATATTGCGAATCTCTTCGTTTCGCTTTCGGTCGGCCATGGTAACGCCGCACATTTTACGAAGAGATTGCATCTCCACTGCATTCAACTTACTTTTATGCTTCTTCTGGCATACCCAGGTTTCGCTGCCATATAACAAAGTCGGTACCAACACTGCGTTATGTATTGCAAGGCGTGCACTCTTCGCTACGCCTTGCCTTTTGACTAACGCAGTCAGGGCACCATTGACTTTGTTCCCGGCAGCGACACGCCTGTCCACATCTAAATCACATCTTCTATCCCGGCTAAAAGCACTCCCCAAGTATACAATTTCATTTACCTGTTCTAGACATTCCTGATTTACCCATATTTCACACTTCGTTCTCTCTTCGTCCCTTTCAAATACCAGAACCTTAGTTTTATTAGCATTCAAACGGAGACCTTTAATTTCACATTCCTCTTTCATACACGTGACTAATGCCTGCAGTTCTGCCTCTGATGGTGCAATAAGCACTGCATCATCAGCATACAGCAGACAATTTACTTTAATGTCACCCAATTTCACACCCAAACAACTATCTTTCAGCTTCTGTAAACAGCTGTCGAGATACAGTATGAACAGCCAGGAAGACATGACACAACCCTGCTTTACGCCCGTTTGGACGTTAAACATGGGTGACAGGTCATGCCCTACCCGCACACAGGCTTTAAAGTCACAGTAAAGAGACTGCACAGCCCTTAGCAATTGACCATCCACACCATACCCCGGCAACAGTTCCCACATTTTCTTCCTTACAACCTTATCAAATGCTTTCTCAAGATCCACAAAAGCACAGAAAATCTTCTGGTTAGCAGCCAGAAGCTTTTCCGTGATCATGCGGAGAGAAAACATTTGATCCGTGCATCCTCTTCCAGGTCTAAATCCGCATTGTGCCTCCCATAGAAATCTTTCCGATTTCTCTTGCATCCTACGTGTCAAAACCTTCGTGTAAACTTTACTTGCTAAACTGGTCAAGCTGATCGCCCGATAGCACCCGCAGTCAAAATGTGAACCTTTACCTTTATATAAAGGCACAATGACTGCGGATCGCCAATCATCCGGGACATCCCCTGTCCGCCAGCACAAATTGCACAGCAGATGAAAGCTGTCCCAGACGCGAGGCCCACCATACTTGACCATTTCAGCAGTAACTCTGTCTAGTCCCGCAGCCTTACCACATTTCAAACTTCGAATCGCACGTTCAATCTCTTTCATACTGATGACCTCAGTGTCATCGAGGTCCGGGTCTGGCGTACCAGTCACGGCGTCATCCCCGGATCCCTCAATAAGATCATCACACGCATACATTTCTCTATAAAATTCGCTCCATCGCTGCATGACGTCCGATTTTTCTGCGAGGACGTCATTAGTTCTCGAAAGCACTTTGTTCATTCTTAAGGCCATCGCACCACTTCGGGCCCTTCCAACCTCTTTCCAGAAGAGTTTGGAGTTCTCCTTAAAGTTGTGCGACAACCTTTCGTCCGCTTCTATTCTACACCTTTCACGCACTTCCTCAATCAGTGCTTTCGTGTGAACTTTCTGCAGCCTATATCTTTCTTTCATCTTCTCTCTCATATCCTTATCATTACTAGAGGCCAAGTAGTCTAACCATGCTTTGTTCTTCTTCTTTACAGCTTCTTTCACTTGATCATTCCACCATGCATCTCTTCTTTTACTACTGCCTCTTTTTATTGTTCCACACACTTTTTCCGCTGCAGTTACCATTCCATCCCTAAGGTTCTGCCATGTTCTTTCTACACATTCTTTTCTGCCATCGATGGTGTCAAGCTTTTCGGCTACCCTCGCATGATATTTGTCCCTAGTATCCGCTTCCTGAAGCTTCCAGCTTCGGATGCGACAGACCGACTGTGGTTCTGTTACTGCCGTCCGGTAGCGCCAACCCGCGAACAGACCCCTAAATCTAGTAATCACTAGATAGTGATCCGTTCCCAGGTCAGCACCCCTGAACACTCGCGTATCCATCACCTGTTTTCGCAGTCGGTCATCCACCAGGAACAAATCGATCATACTTCTCTCATTCTTTCGTTCTCTAGTATACATATGGATTTTCTTGTGATTAAACATAGTGTTTGTCACAAGAAGACCCTTTTCCTTGCACACCGCCAGTATAAGCTTGCCAGCATCATTAACCCTTTTATCGCCAAACTTTCCAAGTACCGACTCGTACCCTGGTCGAGCGGTACTTGGAAACCCATCCATTAAAATCACCACATACAACAATTCTTTCGTTTCCCCTAGCCAAATCTAGAACTTCTCTTACATTCTCCCAAAACTCCTCCAGCTCAGCCCTGGACGACGAAGCTACCGGCGCATAAACAGCCAAAAGGAATAACTTCGTCAGTCCCAATTTAAAGCGAACCCAGAGAAGTCTTGAGTTCACAACCTTATATTCAGTCATAACATCGACCAACCGAGAAGACAGCAGCACCCCCACTCCCTGGCAGGCGCTCTCGCTCTCCGGGACTCCGGACCATAGAGCTAATGCCCCGCCAGGGAGCTCTTCAGTACCACTGCCCTTCCGTTTGGTCTCCGACATACACACGACATCTAATTCTCTTTCTTTCATTATTTCGATCAACTCATTCGTCTTATCTCTCATGCCTCCTCCAACATTCCACGTGCCAACTTTGCACTCTGTCCTCCACCTTCCGCCGTGTCGGGCTGTGCGTGACGGGTGGCGGTCCCCATCGCCGCTTTGCACGCTGCATTCCACACCAACGGGGACGAGCTGGTGTGCGTCGCCTTGGGGGGACGCCCTAACCCTCGTTGGCATGGGTGCGCAGCTAGTAGAATTGCAGCCCTGAAAAGGGCTGGCAGGGGTCGCGACGAGCACGCTTCTACAATGATCCCCTGTACGTGGTGTAATTGTACGAGGTAGGTGAGTGAAAACAAAAAGCTTTTAAAAAAAATACTTTGCAAACATCCGCGCTATAAAATAAAATGATGTATCTTATCTAGTATGAAGGTCACATACCGCCCTCCCTCAATTGCGTGCACTATCCCCGTGTTGTATAGGCGAAACACGTGTCGTATTGTCCTCAGTGGTGTATCTTGCCTAGTGTAGTGGTGTTGGGAGTAGCGTTGCTGGGATTAGTGTTGACGGGGTTGGTGCAAGCAATTGAGGGAGGGCGGGAGGTGCTCTTCATAATAGGTAAGACACATCATTTCATTTTATAGCGCGGATGTTTGCAAAGTAAATTTTTTAAAAGATTTTATATAATGGATTTCCGCAAAGTATCTGCATTTTAATTCTTAAACGAGGATGGATATATAGGGCACAGAATCCACTTACGGTTAGTTCGTTTTTGAACTTTACTCTATAAAAAAAAACAGAAGACGCCCGTGGGACGAATTATTTACGGGAGAAGAGCAGATAAGTTACTCTAAGGACTTCTTTAGTTCTCTTATAGTTTTAATTTCGTGATCTCATATAATATAAGATGGATCTGCAACGTGCTTGAAGCACGCGTGCTTTAATAATATCTCATTTTTTTGCCCTAGTTTAAATTCGTATCTAATATATGTAGGTTCATTAGTAACACTTGTGGCGTAATTGAAGAAATACAAGCGTATTATGTGACGTATTATATTAAAAAAAAAGAACCGTCAACTTATTTGGAGGAAAGTTTCTCGAGTGTAATGTTGGGTGACCCTCCCCCCCACTGGATGGAGTATCGATATGATAACAAATGCAGCAAATTGATGGATGCAAGTGATTCAGGAATGAAGTGACACAATGTTTAAGGCCGGTCAGAAGAGTACTTTTAATGGGCTGTAATGATGATAATCATTCACTGTAATTAAATGAGTCCTGTCTTTTATGCTGTTACCTAATAATTAGCGTAGTTCTTTACTGCTGGCAGTATGAGGAAGCTCTGTTAGCTATGAAGAAAGTTATTCTCGAAGTTTATCTGCTTGATAGACTTCCAATGTCAAACACTCAATGTTTGTGGTTAAACACTCGCACAGAGTAGAGATTGTCGCTACAGAATTTTAAATAGTGAAAATAAACCAATTTTTTTTTGTTTATAGAATCGGGTGACAAACAAGCACACAGTCCGCCTGATGGTAAGTGGTTACTGTGAACCATAGACATCTACATCTATCCTCAATAAAGACTCAAGATGCAGATGCGTTGTCACCCGTGAGGACTAAGATGGAATGCCTCTTTGCCACTAAAAAGGGTCTCCGGTTCTCTACACTCTACACCTTAAACGACAAAGTGGAATGCCTCACAGCCTGTAGTTATACTGGCTCTATATATCCTTTGGACCGGAATACAGCAGAGCAAGCACTGCTATTTAGCGATAGAAATAGGTAAGAACTAACTACATGGATTCATAGATAGAAAAGATATCCTAGCACCTAGAAAAATTATATAAAAATGGAGTTATACGGACTTGTAAAAGTATATAAGGTAATAATTTAAAATTAAAAATTTTGTACAACCGACTTCAATATGAATTATTAAGAACTAGCTGTTCCTCGCGACTTCGCCCGCGTGTAATTTAGGGTTTTCATTATGTTGCGCGGAATCATTATTATTTTTTAAAAATATAAGAAGCCTAATTTATTCCTTAACATGAGCTATCTACCACTGAAAGTCCCGTCAAAATCGGTCCAGCCGTTTCGGAGATTAGCCGGAACAAACAGACAGACAGACAGACGGACAGACAGACAGACAAAAATTTTAAAAATTGTGTTTCTATTATAGGTACCGTATATACTTTCATATGCAATTAGTAAAAAGCTGCTATTTTGACATTACAAACAGACTATAGCTATTGGTCACATCTTTATCAAATTTGATCTTGATTGACTCAAATAAGCACCGGCTTTCAGATAACAAAAGAATATTCGAAATCGGTTTACCCAGTAAAAAGTTATGAGGTAACACACATAAAAAAACATACAGTCGAATTGAGTACCGGCTCCTTTTTGAAGTCGGTAGAAAATAACGACTACCAACTGCCATCTAGTAAAAGTAAATTTTAATATTTTTTATAGTATTTGAGTACTAATTATAATCTTGAAATTAATAGTCATACTTCATTTAAATTTTCCAACAATCTGTTGCTGGCGGCTTTGCAAATGTACGTGATTTCATGAATGTGAATAACTGAATGACGAATTAGGTACAACGTTTCAGTAACGTGACTTCGATTACCTATGCGGGTTAAATTTAAAAGTGGACTAATTTATTTCATTATATATTTATATAATGAAACAAATTAATCCACTTTTAGAATATTTATATAACAGTAGTATGTAGTTATTAAGAGTTAATAGTTTTAATCTAGGGTCCCTTAAACATGCACTTATACATTATTTATACATGCGATTTTTGTCACTTGGTTACAAACTTAGCTTCTTGTTCCACAGTATTCATTATATATAACAAACGGTTTTGCCACATCACTAATAAACTTCGCATTTTTATTTCTCTTTAAACATTTGGCTGCCTTAAATCTTCATATAATCGTTAATATTTATTCATTAATAAATTACAGTCTCTCGAAAGTCCACTGCTGAACATAGGCCTTCACCATAGATTGCCTCACAACCGCAGTTTTATTTTTATGTTTAGTTATTATTAGGAAGACGCTGCTACTCATATTTTGGTTCCATTTTTACGCCACTCACGAGGCTATATGGGGAAGTGGATATCCTAACACAGCTCTGCGATTGTTAATATTGTTCGTAAATAATACAGAATTCGAGAAAATCGACTGTCTTACAGTTATTATACTTGTATCAACATCAAAAGCCGGTAGCTCTGAGACTTAACACTAGCTTTAAATATCACACGCGAGCAACTCAGGTACAAATTTCGCCGGCACCAATGCCATCGTACAATAACTAAAATGCTCAGCGATGAAGAAAAACTACGTAAGAAAACATGCATGTCTGAGAAATGAGGGAAAATATTTCAAAGACAAGTGAAGTCCGCTAACGTGCATTGGAGCAGCGCGTCAAACATATCTTTGCCCTAAAACCTTCTAAGAAAGGAGAGGAGGCTTGTGCTCAACAGGCGGATGTATATAAGCAGTACCATAATTTTACTATACTTTATCACCAACATAATCATCACAACTTTCAACGAGTCCTCCACTAAATATTGTCCTTCAAGGAATTCTACATAACACGGTATACAGACACCTGTTTAAAGGAATTTAAATGTTGTATTGTTTTGAAATGTTTGAATTATGTACGATTCAGGTGACAACAAAGTTACATAGTACTGTTAAGCTGATATATGGATGCAGATGGCTCAATACCGCATGACTAGTAATAACAGGATAGCTTTGAAAATAAACAAGTTATTTCCTACCGGCAAATTGGTACCCATATTTGTCGTCATCTAACTCATAAAACACCCGTGTCTACATGTTCTGTCGAAAACATTCGATGAATAGCCCTAGTGGGCAGTAAAGTATATTATTAAAGTCTTAATTGTATCTTTTTCATTAAGTTATTGTAGAAAAATAGTCTACTTGTGACTTGTTAAAGCGTTGCCTTAGGTTTTCAACTTTCAGTATATTCTTTATAAATATTCTTTATAATTAAAAAAAAAACTTCAATAGATTCTTTAACAAAATTTGACTTATTTATTTTATTTTGATTTCATATAGCACCAAAACTAATGTTTTGAATCCTTTTGTAATAACTGTTCAAACAAATAATTATAAAGAGTATTGCAAAGAGTCGTCGTAGTTCAAGAAGGCATTCGCCTTAAAACTTTACCTTACACCAGCATACCAAATTCGATCCCAGCCATCTAAAATACACATTGTTAATTGTAAATATAAGTTCTCATTTACCACGTGCCTGATTCAAGGATTTCGTGTTCTTTCCTTCTCTTCTATAACATTCCAGAGTAACTTATCTATATCTTATTCGACTATGACTAGTACACGAAGTTGGCAACCTAACTTACGCCGACGACGCCGACGACGTCGACTTGTTCTATCACCGGAAGAGCGATCTGTCCTAAGTAGGTATCATATTTATACAACAAAAAGGGCTGAACGCCTTAACGAAGTAGGATCTCCCTTACCACAAAAACATTTATTAAAAATAAAGAAATGAATATCTTACATCTGACAAAATTAGGCACCTTAAATTACTTTTTACTAATCATTATTTATTGTTACAATTATATAGGTGGCACGAATTCCCTTAATTCAACAAATCGCAGGTACACCGAAAAGTGGCTATACTTAGAAAGAACTTGGCCGATTTCTTTTCTTTTTTACTAAATTCTTTAACTTTCTTCTTGGAATTCAAACAAAAATGGATAAAAATTGGCTTAATATAAAGTCTTCTAACATTCAGCGAAACTACTTCAGTTCACAAGATACTTCGCACTCAAACACGGCTGTGCTGACCTATTTATTGATCAAGGCTTCTAGTCAAGTGATTGATGGAGAGGAATTAAATTGAAGCTAATTATATGTGCTTCAAAAAGTTAGAAGTGACTCCAAATTATTCAGACTCGTTCAATAGTCTATCTGTCAGTCAGTATTATTCTATAATTAAAAAAACGTTCAAGTGGCTCGTTGAAAATTTTTCTTTTATCTTCCCGTTAGTTTAAGAATTGAATCACAGGCGATTCCAACATCAGTTCAACTAACAAAAATTTGTGATTATCGTGTATGATGTGCTATATTTCTCCGAATCTCTGACTTTACATTCAAGCCTACCATCGATATTATCGCAATATGCTTCTCATTATCGATGGTATGTAATGTATCCGATTGAAATTTGGAGGACGATAAATAGAATGTAGTGTGATAATGCAAAGTTCAATTAAAATATAATTGTGACGCTTTTTGACTTTCATATTACTACATTTAAAGTGCTTTTTCTATGCCAAGCATTGTTTATGAACCTATAGTATGAGTACATAAACATTTAGTGGGCCATTGTTTGTAACAGTAAGGATCACAATCGAACACATTGATGTGATGGTAAGTGAATGCTGTAATATAGCATAACATTACATAGCCTCTTATACCAATCTTTGATTAGGAATCAAAATATAGTTGCGTTATCTTTTTTACCACCATGAGTTAACCATGAGGAACTAAAATGGAATGCCTCGTTACATTAAAAATAATTATGTTTTTATTTTACACTGGTATTCTGTGGGTTATCTCAACCAGGGAATAATAAACAAAGCAAACATAATGAAATAAAATGTAGAATAAGTAGACGCAAAATTATCAGTAAGTACCCTAGATAGGTATTGATATTTTTAACCTTTCATCTACTACCCAGAAACTGAACTAACTTTCCATGCAGTTAAAAGTAGTAATACCAAAGAGTTTTTCAAAAATCCAATAGAAATGTAGTTGCTTCGCTCGTCTGGAGAGTTTACATTGGGATAGTTTAATGAAATTCTATTATAAATAGCAAAAGATGATGTTTATTCTTACCGTTTTGTGTAGTTTTAGTTTGACGTATTAAGTACATATTTTAATTCTGCCTTTCATCGATTGCCTTGTGATTTTGATAATAAGTCTATAACTACGAGTTGAATTTAGGGTCGTCACCATCATCATCATTATTACAGCCCGCGAATTATGAAGGTACACTGCTGGTCATAGGCCTCGCCAATAAATTGCCTCATAGGGTTGTTATTTGCCATGGTTGCCGTGCTTAGCAGGCGAGTTGGCAAACGCAGTTTATTAATATTTTGATTTATGCTGCTGCTGTTGTATGCTTTCTATTTTATATGTATGCGACTATCTATTCCCTTTTTAATTTCCCTCTGTCGCCTCTTACACCCTCTAGTTGGTATTATGGGGGAGTATAGTCATACGCGACGTAATTATGGATTTCGACTCGTTGGTTTAAAAAATCCCAAATTTTAGACTAAGTGCCAATTATCTGAAATAAGTTGAGCCTTTGGTTTATTTCTTACGGCTTAAGGTATTACTGACTGAAGGTAGACTGTCTCGTTGATATAGTGACCATAAAAGCGACTGGTGACTATTTGGTCCTGCGTCTTAAATCGAATAGGTAGAGCTAAAATTAATTATTGGGTTTTTGTTTCAAGAAATCATCAGTAATAGCCCGAAATCAGGAAAAAGCCCGAGCCTTGTAAAAGTGGTTTAAGATTACCGTTCCGTCGGATTATGAGAGTGAGTAAGACCAGCTGTGGCCAAAATTCGATTTAGAGGACATTGTTATTATAGGTACTACTTATTACTACTAAATACATTTTTCTAAAAATCTTTTCATAAAAGTATTCGCAACAATAAATCAAAATGTATTCATTTAAAACTCTATATTAATATCAGTCAAAACATGACTGCGAAATGCAGCAAATGAACTGAAATGTGAGCAAAGAATTGGCCACGTAAAATAGAGTTAAACTCTAAATGGAAAACTAAATATCTTCGTATAGAAAAGACGTCTGATTTGTATTTGCATATTTCATGCCATATATCGACTGGAAGCTTTACAAACTTCTTGAACTGATTTAAATCTTAGTCCTAAAACCAAAATAGAATATGTATGTCATTTTTATTTAATATCGATTACAAGAATCTAGCGCTTATTTACAATCCCATCTGATTGTGAGTGGTAATGTAGCCTTAGATGGTGAGATGGTAGTTCTAAAAAAACCTCTATCCTAGGAAGATAATTTACACCATAATATCTTTTTTAATTTGAAATGAGGATATCCACAGTAGAACCAGAGAAACCGACATATCTCAAATGATTAGTAAGCTGAAGTGGCAATTGGCCGGCCATATAGCTCGAAGAACTGACAACCGAAGGAGAAGCAAGATTCTCGAGTGGTAGGCTCGTATCTGGTAGGCAAGTGTAGGGCGGCCACCCACAAGACAGAGTGACGATCTGGTAAGACATGCAGGAAGTCGATGGATGCAGGTGGCTCAGGACCGTGCTTTGTGGCTGACTTGTAAAGGGCTTTAATGATGATAAATGATCATAATATTTTATATATAATCATTTATCATCATATAGCCCAAAGTGCTTGAATCTTGATTTTAAATATTCCCACTTTGATTATGATAAATTAACTGTTATTAGAATACTATGCACCGTATTATACATATTGACCGGTTTATCATTTTAATGGTTTGGCGAGCTTCCAGTTTGGACCATTACATAGTGACCGCTTTAGCGTAGATCGCTTCGTGGCAATATTAATCAGTTTGTAAGCGAGAACGTCGTTGAGATACTTTCAAAAAGCAAATTTTGTTGTATATTTTAGGTTCTATGCTCGAACTTTCTCTCTGCAGTATATCAGGATATTCAGAGTAGAATCTGAGTAACTAATAAAGCCCAACGAATCTGTAAGCTGAAGTTGTAATGTATCGGCCATGTAACACAAAGAACCAATGGGAAAGTAATAAAATTTCTCGAGTGTCAGCCTCGTATTGGTAAGCGAAATTTAAGTCAGCCTCCCGTTAGGTGGCCCATTACCAGATGAAATGACGACTTAGTAAGGAATGCTATGGCATTTCGTGGGGAAGTCTATGTTTAGCACTGGACTTGTTAAGGGCTGTACTGATGATGATGGTGATGAATAGAGTAGAATGATTTTTTATTCAATATTGATTATTACATAATACTTATTGAAAGTAATTATTTTATTTACCACTGGTTCGGGAAATAACTCTGTTCTGGAAATAACCAGCAAGAAACCCAGCAGAACTTTTTTTTTAAACATATTTCACTTAACAATAATTTTGTTTATATAATTTTTAAATGAATTTTTATAGAACCAGCATGGTGGCGATCTAAGGTGATATTTTCATTCATATATTCCTTGATTTTTTTAATAACCCTTTTTGTAAGGTTTTTCTTTAATAAAACTTTTAAACTTGCTTATTGACAAACTTTGAACATGTTATTAAAGAATAATATCCGTACTCTAATAGTTATATTTTGTAGTCATAGTGTAGTTATAGTGCCCCATATCGTCTCGTAGGTTTCATTAAAGGCGACACAGGGAAACATAAACAGGAGGTAGGCAGCATTTTCCTCCTGATAACTATTCAAAATAAAAATAAAACAGTGGTTGCCAACCCGCCTAACAAGTGTGACAACTGTGGAAAATATCTGACTCAAAATGAGTGCTCAGCGGGTATCCCTTTCCTTGTTTCAGCTGTGGCGAACTCGTGCGATATTCTGCAATCCATATTGAATAAAATTGACCCACAGTATGTAATGATACTGGATTTTATACCCTGTATACCGGAACACAGTAGATCAAACTCTCCTATTTTGTTGCAGGACCAGGTAAAAGGGTGACTACCAAAACGGACTCTCCATACAAAAGAAGTCCAGAAAAAATATTTATATAAAGATAAGACATTTAAATCTCATTCTCAGTATATAACACTATATTCACGTCGTTTAGACGAGATAAATGGCTCATAAGCGACGTATTGTGCATCATAAAAGTTACGTACGCAATATTTCATGTGAATCATTATGAAAACAGTTCCTTTTTGGCGAATTTAGTCTTAAGGTAGGAAATATAGAGTCTTTAAGCAAGATTTTTTTTCATAGGGTAAGCATTAAAGTAAAATATATTGGTAAATCCAATTGGGCATGCCCTAAGCGCATTAAAAAAATTACGTATAACATGATTATACGGAATTTTTAAAAGTAGTTTAAATACATTCCGACGGCACTATCGGCCTCAACACCCGTGAAAACCATGAGAATGACACCCATGATGAAAAATTGATACCTATTGCAGCCGCCATCTTGGATTTACATTTCGACAGTACTATCGGCTTCAACACCCTCGAAAACCATGAAAATGACACCCAAGATGAAAAATATTATACCTATTGCAGCCGCCACCTTGGATTTACATTTCGACAGCACTATCGGGTTCAACACCCGCGAAAACAATGAGAATGACACCCATGATGAAAAAAATTGATATCTATTACAGCCGCCATCTTGGATTTACATTTCGACAACCCTAACGGCTTCAACTCTCTCGAAAACCATGAAAATTACACCCATGATGAAAAAATTGATACCTATTGCAGCCGCCAACTTGGATTTACATTTCGACAGCACTATCGGCTTCAACACCCTCGAAAACCATGAAACTGACACCCATGAAGAAAAAATTTATACCTATTGCAGCCGCTACCTTGGATTTACATTTCGACAACCCTATCGGCTTCAACACCCTCGAAAACCATGAAAATATCACCCATGACAAAAAATTAATACTACTTACTTTTAGTACGTATTACTGTTATTTATTCTGTGCTTTTAAAATATTGTAATAAAAAAATCTCTTATTATTATAATAATCAAGTATTTTAGAAATTTGGTTATTCGAATATTGTGTATTTATCCAGCGTTCTTTATGAGCCGCTGCAAATAACCGAAACAATGTCCACTCACGACGGCGATTGACGCCAAACTGAGTGTGAGTTAACTAATCTGTGGCTGTAGCTCCCCTTTTACAGAAATAATTTACATACAAGGCTACTAAATCAACAAAAATTTCGCCATTTTGGAGCCGAAGAAAAATAATTATAGCTAAACAAAACAAAATTACACTGCCATTTACATTCAGTGGCTTCCCACATAATAGATGAAGAGATAAAAAATAGATTGAGTTAAACAATTGATATTTTCAAAAGTTATCGTGTTTAATAGCCTTGCGGACTTGATAAATCCACACCATAAGCCACTTAAACCCCTTTTTTATTTAAAGATAGCAATTAATCGATTTAAAAAAAATATGAATAGGTTTAACAATCATTTATTTTTCTGATAATGTTCTTTTTATATCACTTATAATTATGTACAATATGATTGCAAGATACGATTTCATGCGACAAAACGTTGAAATCTTAATTTCTAGGAGTTAGTAGGACATTCCTTGCGCTTTCGCTTAAGGCATGCAATATACTAAGTACTAGAGCAGACCTCGAGCATTGGTTGCTTGCAACACGCGTTTTGCGTGTGGCTCCAACGATAACGTGCACAGCTACACATAGAACTTCTCTATCCCACTCAAAGTCTCAGGTGTCCCGGAAATTTAAATGGCAGCTTGACACTGCTCTATTTCGTATGGTGAGTGTAGAGAACCGGAGACCCATTTTACTGGAAAAAAGGCATTTCTTCTTAGTCCTCACGGGTGACGACGCATCTGCATTTTGATTCTTTATTGACGATAAATGTAGATGTCTATGGGTCACAGCAACCACTTACCATCAGGTGAACTGTGTGCTTGTTTGTCACCCTATCCTATAAAAAAAATATGTTGCCAAAGTTCGGTCTTCTGGCAGATAGATCTCTGGCAAAGACTTTGGAGCCCTGGTTCCGCTCGATTGCTTCTTCAGTAGGAGCTGTAACTTTTAAAATTGTTGTTAAAAATAAAATTACTATACAACGTGTAACAAAAACGTTGTGGTTCCCTTTAAGTGCGTTATCAGAGTCAGTATTCAAACGTAAAGAAATAACTTTTTACAAAATACTTCAACATTTAATTTTAATTTTAACACAGAAAATTTAATTTTAATTAAAAAAAATAATTTGTAAATTGCTTGTGGTTTTATTACCTCTGATTGATACGAACATCGATGAAGTGGGGGTCTTTCACAATCCTCTTATTCTCCGGATAATGCAGAGGTAAAAAGCCACATACAATTTGCAAATAATTTTTTTAATTAAAATATTTTTTTAATGTTCGTTTTTTGAAAAAAGTTCTTTCTTTACGTTTGAATACTAACTCTGATAACGCACTTAATGGGAACCACAGGGTTTTTGTTACATGTTGTATATTCCCCGCGGTACTGTATCGTGCAAAAAACACTGGCTGCGTTTCCTCATTAATAGTTATACTTAGCCTGCCTTTGAGCGAGAAAGTAACCAGCCTTCTTTCGAATACCGAATGAATACGAGGTGTGCACTTTTGGATTTTTCAAATGTATTTTTTATAACTAGGTACATCCGAAAAATACCATTTAGAATTCTAATTATCTTTTCTGATTTTAACTCCATTCAAGTAGAACTACAGGCAAAATTGCTATATAATATGCTATATATTGGATGGTCCTGTGTAATATTGCCATATAAAAGATTACCCTATATCGTCCCGTGCGTGTCGTAAGAGGCAACAGAGAGAAAGGACTGTGACTTTGAACGGGAAATTGAAACAGGAGATGGACTTTTGAAAGACTGTTTTTTAAAAAACATAATTAATTAGTAATAGCTAAGTGACCGTAGCCGTACTAATGACGATTAAACGAAATTAAAGGTTTAAAGCCGCCATGTTTACTTAAATGGAGTGGTCAAAAGGAATATTAGTAGTGTCAAGAGTACTTGTTTTTTTAATTTTATAATATAAGTAGTCCAATATTTGGGATAGTATTTATAAAACTAGCATAATGAATAGCTAAAACATCTAAAAGCTTTTACAAAAATTTACTTCGCAAATATCCGCGTTATAAAATAAAATGATGTGTCTTACCTAGTATGAAGAAGAACCTCCCGCCCTCCCTCAATTGCGTGCACTATCCCCGTCACCACTAATCCCAGCACCGCTACTCCCAACACCACTACACTAGGCAAGACACACCACTGACGATAATACGACACGTGTTTCGCCTCTACACGAGGCATCCTCGGGTGATATAGACTCTACGGTGGCTAACCGCTAAGTGAGCGGCGAGCCAAAACAAGTGCCTTTTATACAAACCGATGATGCAACCGCTCTCTATCTAAGGAGCGAGCGATTTTGCATGTTTTATCGCATGACCCAATCGCTTGCTCCTTAGGTAGAGAGTTATTTTATAACGCGGATATTTGCGAAGTAAATTTTTGTAAAAGCTTTTATATAATGGATTTCCGCAAAGTAACGCCTGATTCTATTAATTATAGCTAAAACATTGCTTTTCTTCACAAAATACTTCTTTTTTAATTTATCTACCGCCTGGCACGTGCTTGTGGTAAATGAGCATTTAAAGTGGTCTCTCGGGGATAAAACTCGGTTTTCTAACGTATTTTAAAATAGAATTTATTTCCCTATCTCTCCATCGGCTCTTTAGTCTGTTGTGTAATTGTCGAACTTGCCTTTTTTATAGAATAAAGCCGACAAACGAGCACACAGTCTACCTAAAGACATTCACACCGTAGAATTAAGATAAAATGCTATAAAAAATGACTCCATATAATTTTTTTCAGTGATAGAGCCACGCGGCAGATGGATGTCGCACGGATGGGCCGGCTCGAACCAGGGTGGTACCATAACCTCACAGAATACCAGCGTGAAGTTAAGGTTTACCTCTGCGTTGCGCTTGGTGAGTGCAGGTGGCCAGAGGCCCAATCCCCCCCCCCCCCATCAACATGGTAGCTGAATTAAATAAGAGACTACCCCAGGAGGGTACCAGTACCCTGGAGAATCCCTCGCTGAGCTTCCACGACCAAACTACACCACTCCTGAGCGTGGGTGCTCAGGCTACCTCGCGTATTCTGGAGGACGAGGGGGGGGGGGGGGCAAAACTCCGCTCGCGACTAATATCTGTGAATTTCTGCAACATTAGGGTACTTCATTCTAACCTTAACGTTGTCCATTACCATCTAGAGACGGCGAAGCCAGCCTTGCTCTTTTAAACCGAGACTCAGGTGTCCTCTCCGGCTGATACTTCATATCTCTCCTACCCGGGGTACAAATTAGAACACTCCTTTGTACCCTGGGCTGGAGTTTGCGTATACTTCAGAGAGGACATCTGTTTTTGACGCCTCGGAAGTACATCATATGGCTGCGCGTAGACAGCGATGGCCATTCTCGCGTCTACGGATGCCTCTATAGTTCCCATAGCGGTAATGTCGACATAGACCGACTCACCGACCACGTCCAAATGGCTGCAGATTCCGTGCTACATCAGGTCCCATCCGCAGAGATCTTGATACTCGGTGATTTTAACGCCCACCGCGCTGAATGGCTTGGTTCTCGTTTAACCGATCATGCGGGTAGATCTATCTATGACTTTGCCTTGAAATATGGTCTAACACAACTGGTTACTTCGCCTTCGCGGATCCCAGATGTGGAGGATCATGTACCTTTCCTGTTGGACCTTCTGCTGACCTCTTATCTGGACAGATATCAGGTCTCCGTCGATGCCCCTTATTAGTGACCGCCAGTAAGGTTTTCGTCGGGGTCGATCAGCTGGTGATCTTCTGGTCTACCTGACTCATAGATGGGCGGAGGCAGTATAGTCCTAGGGGGACGCATCAAAATTCACGATACCATCCTCACCATCTGGATGCTTGGCGGTCCACGACTGTACATTTTACTAGAAGTTTTGTTCCTCGTACAACTTCTCTGTGGAATTGTTTACCACCGGCGATTCTTCCGGACCGATACGACTTAGGGGCCTTCAATAAAAGACTTTACACCTTTCCAAAAAGCCGACAACGCATCTGCAATTCCCCTAGTGTTGCGGTTGTTCATGGGCGGCGGTAGTCACTTACCATCAGGTGAGCCGCATGCTCGTTTGCCCCGTCTTCTATAGAAAAAATTAAAAAGGATTTTCGGTTTTTTACATTAACTATACGAAGCACAACAGCATTATGGTGCTTTTTTAAGCTGGTATTCTGTGTGGTATTCGACCCATTCGTGATGCAATCATACATAAGTGCAGCATGGCTCTACCACGTACAATATAACAAGATTAATAGATAAATAAAGTTACAGCCTTTATACGATTCACTGCTGGCCACCATATTCTTTCTATTCCGAGAAGATTGTGAAGCTAATAGTTTTCCACAATGCTCCTGTGAGTGTGAATGTGCACGTTTTCATTTTTTCTTTTAATTTTGTACACATACAGGTTACGATGTTTTCTTTAAATACCAAGCAGGTTATAAGTCAGCTATAAAACTCGACTCGAATCGATTACCACGAGCGATCTTTTTGGACCGATACGACTTAGAGGTTTTCAATAAAGAAGAGCCTACTCTGTTTTAAAAGAGCAGCCATGCAGGGAATGCCCCAGGTGTTGCAGACGTTCATGGGTGGCGGTACAATTAACAATTTCATTGATGGCGTTGAGAACAGAAACTAGATATACTATGAAATTTAACGCAAATAGGTATTATTCCTACTAAATTTGCTAGTAGGCGAAGTACTCCGGCTCTCAATATTTAGTAGTGTTACGGCCTACGGCTGCTCCCTTAAAGGATCAGATCCTCAGGGGCCCATGAGCTGAAGACTTCCCGAACAGACGTAGGTCGAGCCTCAATGTGGCCACGTGGAATCTCTCTAATTACACTAAATATATGGGGGAGCGTTCTATACTACGGCCAGTCAACCGGCAGAGGAATTAGGCGAAGCTTACTTACCTATATCCAAGGCGACTGGTCCCTCCGGAGTCGGTCAGGTCACATGTGGTTGTGTAGTGAAAGGGAAATAAGTGATGTGATGTGTATCTGGGTGTGACTGATGGTGATTGAACCTAGACCTTGGCCATCGGTACCAGCCCGAGCGTCGACACCGCTCCAACTTGAGGGGGCCCTCCGAGGCATCTACAGTCACTTGCCTCTTTCTTCACGATGACAGTCAATTAACTCTATCGTACGATTTACTAACTTACAGAAGCCACTAACTATCGCTGGGTATAATGGTTACCGCACAAACGCACACGGAGTTTAAAGGGTCAAAGGTCACTACCGTTTCGCGTAGCAATTGTTAATTCTAGAATATCAGAGGCCGCACTATCTAATATTGCCGAATGCACTTATGCAGGTTCTGAGTCAGACACAATAAGTCCCGGGAAGCTCTCCAGTAGGAATGCGCGTCACAAATCCTAGACCGTATATTTACGGGCCGCACCTAATTATTCCGAGTTCCCTAACAGAATGGACCGCGTGCTCACGTCAGCACCGATTAAAGACGACTGATTGCCCTTGGGCGTTTTTCGCACGACCGAAAGTCAAACCGGTATGAATGCACCGCGCCGAGCGCCCTCTCGCGTCAATCCTTGAAAGTGTTTTGCGCGAACAAACCCCCGTCCCGGACATAAGGATTTAGGTCCGCGAGCAAACCGGTCAGCGGGACAAGGTCGCGAAGGCAAGTTGCAAGACCGAATCTACAACCAAACTAGGCCACCTTAGGCACCCCATCAGATCTTGCACCCTAACCAGCGCCTCAAAAAATAGCCCTAATGTGGCAAGCCGGAGGGTCAGCCTCCACTGGATGCCCCTCCTGGGCATCGCAGCACTTTAACAAGTCCTGTACTGGACAGAAGTCCGACGACCTCTTTCAAACACCTATCTGTGCCCCAATGATTAGTTCCGCAATCCGACCGGATCAGCTCTGCTAACAGCGACGCTACACGAAGCGGCCCCGAGCGGCCTCCTAAGCTTCAGTGCAGAGAGCACCCACAAATTCCACATGAACGTCGTCTGTGGAGAGCCGAACGAAACGCACAGATAGTCCCTAGTATGAATTTTCAACAAGTAGGCCTAGCCAGGCCACCCACCATATTATCATTTACTAAAATAGTGCGGCAGCTGATTTCAATCTGATAATCTCCAAAACTAGCTAGCCTGTTAGCAAGTAGTCCTATGCTCATATTTCAACTAATTTTTCAAAAGCATCAATGTTCAACTACAGAATTAATTCAACCAAATTAATCACCGATGCGCATAGGTCAACTTGCAAATTAAACAAAACAATAACGTAAGGGACAGCCCTACTTCTTCGCAAAGCAAAATTATTAAACACTATCATAAACATAAACATAATTTTTCAAATAGTGCGCCATTCAATTTCAGATGAATTCAAATTTTCCTTTCAGCAAACAGACGCAAAAATCAAATACAGTGATTAAATATATGTACAAAACACATGCAGTAGCATTTAAAGAAGTAGATTAAATTCAATTCTTTTAATTTAAACCGCTACAAATAGGAAAATTTCGCGGAAAGCCCAAAGCAATTTTAAATTTTAATTCAAGTATTTTTTTGACTAAGTGCTCGATCAAACCAAATCTAATACCCCTTGACAGCGTGATTCAACGCTCCAGAGGGGCTCTAATCTTCCCACCACCAAGGGGAGGCCACATGGCGTGAACCCGAGATCGCTAACAGTCGTCAATCGGGTTTTACGCCTTCACTGAGGCCGTCGGCAACAGAACATTTTGACAAGTGGACTGTTGACGGCTTAAGGCTCAGTGTAGGTGGCCGTGGTGGGAGCTAAGGCGGCAGCTAGCCAGAACCGCCTCCATCAAATGGGGAACAGTGGTACACCAGTCGCGGCCACTCAGCTAACGGGAGTGAGAAGGGTCCAGCGGACCGATGAGTGGCCGTGAAGTTCCTCTCCACACGCTTAGGGGGGGTGATGACACCCCCGCCCCTGGGAGAATTACCCCCCGACTGGTCGGGGGAGGGACCCCTTTCAAACTTAGGGGCCTGATGGCTGGCCGGCGGGCGCCGAGAGTCGCCCGGCAGAGGGCGTGGCTGAGCGCCCCCGCCCGTGGGGGTCGAGGGCCTGGCAGAGCCCCGAGAGGAGACGCCGTTCGCACTCAGGCACAAAACGGCATGATGATTGCCCTGGCAATGCAGACAGGGCCGCCGATGCGGACAGTCTCGCTGGAGGTGCCCTCCCAGACATGAACAGCACCAGCGGCGCTCCTTGGCGATAGTTCGCCTCGCCGAAACCGGCTTACCTAATAATTTCGGGCACGACGTTACCCGATGATCAGATGCTCGACAATAGGAGCAGGGGGGGGTTGACGACGACTTGCCTGGAGGATTCAGCCTCTCACTGGGCACGGCTCGTAAGTCGTCAACGGTGCCCGCCGCGTTCTCGATCTGCCGGCACTGCTCCTCCAAAAACCGCAGCAGGTCATAGAAGGGCGGAATATAGGAGGCCTCGTCCCCGCCGTACCTCTCCTCAAAATGGATTCGAAGTTCGAGAGGTAGACAGGACAGCACGATGCGGAGCAACAAAAAAGCCCATTCGCCCACTGGTAATTCCAGCCGCCTCGACGTATTACAGGCCACTAAGTCTGGATCCAATAGGTCCGGACGTAGTCTGGCTCGGTCACTAAGCAGCGGGAGGCTTAGAAGCTGCTTAACCTGTTCGTCCGCAATTCGCCGGACGTTGGCGTATCTTCTGGCTAGGAGGTCCCGAGCAGTCTGGTAGGCGTCGTCCGACAATCTCAAGTGGCCGACGACGCCCAGGGCCTCCCCTTCCAGTGAGGCCAGGGGGTACGCCATCTTTTGGCTCGGGGTCAGGTCACTCCGGGCGTCCACTAGGCTGTCGAAAAGACCAACGAAGGTCAGCCATTCGGAATGGACCCCGGAGAACTTTGGCAGGTCCAGAGTTGGGAGTCATCCCAACAGCTCCGGCTGAAGCTGCTTCAGAGAGGACTCGGACAGGTCACTCATCCGAGCTTCACGCGCCTCCTCGGCATACCTGCCTTCAGCCTCGATCAACTCGTCCGTGAGCCACAAGAACTGCTCATAGTCCGCAAAGCAGGAGTCCAGGACTCCCTTCTCCACATCCGAATCCTCGAGCTCAGCGTAAGCCTCCTCCACTGCGGCCCTTCGAGTATCCACCTGCTCGAACCGCTTCATCAAGTTATGGACCCTATCCGGTCGACCTATCAAAGCATGGGCGCTTGTGGCCCAGCGCAACTCAGTCCGCAGACAACGGATCAGTAGCTTTGGCGATGGCATCACTATTAAATATAAATTATGACGCGGCACGAGCACAAATTACAAAGATAACAAATAAAAAATACACCAAAAAATTAACAGTTAATAAATGCAGTTCCTATCTAATCGCGTTGAATAGAGATTGCACTAATACGAATTACTACGTATCAACCAAATGCAAGTTAGCACAAAAGAAAAGGCACAAATCAAATTAACAAATAACAAATACTAGTGCGATCAAATCAAGTTAAATTCAAATGGCGCAAATACCATTACTACTCTTTAGTTCAAATACAACTTACAGTATAAACGAAGATACACATCACGGTCGATCAACAAAAAATGCCTAGCTTGGAAATCGACCCTTCGATAAGTAATCCACTACAACTATCCGACAACGATAATTAACCGATTACGTAAAAATAACCATCTACCTACATGACGTATATTTCTAGAAAACTCCCGCTTGCGCAACCTAGGGCGCGGCTTTTCAAATCTACCCACTAACCAAAAAATGGCAAGCAACAAAGAACAAAGGGAAATAATTCTATTATTACGTTACATTACGTTACGTACTAAAAAAATTATTCTATTCTTTTCTATTTTTAATTTTAAACTCCAATATTAAACAAATAACCAACACTAACACACCGTAGAAAATGTTAAATATAATATTAGGGGTTGATGTGAAATATGAAATTGCGTTTTATATTAAAAATTGAAATACCTTTTTATTCTAAGAAAAATATATTTTGTGAAACGATATATTCACCCTCATCATCTATACACATATGCCAACTCGAGGGAAGATCAATTATGCCTTTTCTATAGAACTCTGGGGATCTTACAAAGTCTATGAAAGTAGTTGTACCGCTCACTGAAAACCAAATTTCCGTCCTTGCAGGGAAAATTCTAAACTACGGAAAATATGGAAAAATGGTAATCGCTTCGGGCTAGGTCTTGCGAGTACGGAGTATAATATAAATTCAAAGGAAATTTATAAAATTTTATGGATGATAATAACACTTGGGAATTAGGTGATCACTTTCCAGTTATTTCTATTAAATTTTGTGCTGCTTATTATTGTGTATTATTATTTTCTTATTGGTGTGTCAGGATCACGCCAAATGGAAGTCCGTAGTCTTTGCCTACCCCTCTGGGTGATTGGTGTGAGTGTTTGTATTTGTATTTGTATATTGAATTATTGTAAAGTGATTTTTTTCCAAAAGAAAATTAAGATGGTTTTCTTGCTAGTTCTTCCCAGGTATTTTCTGAACCAGTGGTAAATTAAGCGTTATAATAAGAGTAATAATGTCATTTAATAAAAATGTTATCACAAATAGGTATGTTATATAAATAAAATATAATACATATCGAAAAATTATTCAGTTTCAAGCTAAAGTCTTAAAGGATGTTTTGTCTGAAAAGCAATTTCAGTTACATTATACAGGGAGTAGGCAGCTTCAATCTCATGTGTGAAACATGCTTAAGTAGCCTCCAAAAGAACAGGACTATCCATTAGAAGAAACTCTTCCAGACCGAGCATCATTTCATTAAGACACTTATATACTCCTGCGATAAATAACACATCCATTGACACTTTGCATATACATCTTAGGTTACAAGAGAATCAGGCGTTACTTTGCGAAAATCCAGTATATTATTAAATTTTTATACGTGGTAGAGCCACGCTGCAGCTATTATAGTAGTATAGTTGTAGCACGAATGGGTCGTCTCGACCGGGGAAGGACCATCCCCTCTCAGAATACCAGCGTAAAATAGCAGATTAACACTGCTGTGTTTCGTATGGTGAGTGTAAATAACCGGATACCCTTTTTACTGGAAACGAGGAATTCCATCTAAGTCCCCACGAGTGACAACGCCTCTATATATGTCTATGGGTACAGAAAGCACTTACCATCAGGTGGACTGTACCTTCACCCTTTCTATCGTTTGTAACCCTTATCGTTTTAAAAATACTGTTGAGCCTACAGACAAACCCTGGAACTTCCGCTATTTACAAATGCAAAGTGCTTCAAATTCCATCTATTACGACGTTCTGTTTGAGCTGAAAAACGTAATTTAGTAAATTTATTACATCAAAAACGACTCGAAAAAAGAAATTTAAAAGTTATTTGAATTTATTTCGAAATTTCAAACACACACACACACACACACACACACACACACACACACACACACACACACACACACACACACACACACACACACACACACACACGCACACCTACACCCACAGAGAGAAAGAGAGATACATATTTGACATCCTCGTAGGAATAAACAGAATAGTTTCCTAGGACCTCAAAACGTCGAGAAATGATGAAACCTCGATTTTTGAAAACTGGGGTGAAATCAATAAACTACTTCCCCATTTTATGAAAGTTGAAAATGTCTTAAATATGTTAAAAAATTAATGAACTAATACGTAATAAAATAAAATGATGTGCCTTACCTAGTAAAAAAAAATAAAAATATATTTATTAACATTCTACACTTATTACATAAATTTCAACATCATAGCCATGTATATTTGCACTCTCGAAGAGAGCAGGCCTTCTCTTCGTGGGAGCAATGTTTTTTTCGAGGGGTTAGGCATAGTCCTAAGAACAGAGAGTTATTTGGGCAACATTAAGTCAAAAACATGGGATTAGCCGGAGATTGTAAAATAAATTATAGGTGACTATCCCGACATCTACACAAGCTCATACATTTTTAATTAAATTTAATTGAATTAAACATATTATTTAATTTCGTATGTTTTGTTCTAATATCCTAAGATACTATATAAGATAGTTTAGGAATCAGTGTTATTACCTGGGTTATCTATAAAGTTTTCTCATCTGGTTGGGCTGTTTAAATATATAATTGTAAACGAAAGATAATAAATGGAGGACAGAGTGCAGAGTTGGCACGTAGAATGTTAGAGGAGGCATAAGAGATAAGACGAATGAGTTGATCGAGATAATGAAAGAAAGAGAATTAGATGTCGTGTGTATGTCGGAGACCAAACGGAAGGGCAGTGGCACTGAAGAGCTCCCTGGCGGGGCGTTAGCTCTATGGTCCGGAGTCCCGGAGAGCGAGAACGCCTGCCAGGGAGTGGGGGTGCTGCTGTCTTCCCGGTTGGTCGATGTTATGACTGAATATAAGGTTGTGAACTCAAGACTTCTCTGGGTTCGCTTTAAATTGGGACTGACGAAGTTATTCCTTTTGGCTGTTTATGCGCCGGTAGCTTCGTCGTCCAGGGCTGAGCTGGAGGAGTTTTGGGAGAATGTAAGAGAAGTTCTAGATTTGGCTAGGGGAAACGAAAGAATTGTTGTATGTGGTGATTTGAATGGATGGGTTGGTACCGCTCGACCAGGGTACGAGTCGGTACTTGGCAAGTTTGGCGATAAAAGGGTTAATGATGCTGGCAAGCTTATACTGGCGGTGTGCAAGGAAAAGGGTCTTCTTGTGACAAACACTATGTTTAATCACAAGAAAATCCATATGTATACTAGAGAACGAAAGAATGAGAGAAGTATGATCGATTTGTTCCTGGTGGATGACCGACTGCGAAAACAGGTGATGGATACGCGAGTGTTCAGGGGTGCTGACCTGGGAACGGATCACTATCTAGTGATTACTAGATTTAGGGGTCTGTTCGCGGGTTGGCGCTACCGGACGGCAGTAACAGAACCACAGTCGGTCTGTCGCATCCGAAGCTGGAAGCTTCAGGAAGCGGATACTAGGGACAAATATCATGCGAGGGTAGCCGAAAAGCTTGACACCATCAATGGCAGAAACGAATGTGTAGAAAGAACATGGCAGAACCTTAGGGATGGAATGGTAAGTGCAGCGGAAGAAGTGTGTGGAACAATAAAAAGAGGCAGTAGTAAAAGAAGAGATGCATGGTGGAATGATGAAGTGAAAGAAGCTGTAAAGAAGAAGAAGAAAGCATGGTTAGACTACTTGGCCTCTAGTAATGATAAGGATATGAGAGAAAAGATGAAAGAAAGATATAGGCTGCAGAAAGTTCACACGAAAGCACTGATTGAGGAAGTGCGTGAAAGGTGTAGAATGGAAGCGGACGAAAGGTTGTCGCACAACTTTAAGGAGAACTCCAAACTCTTCTGGAAAGAGGTTGGAAGGGCCTGAAGTGGTGCGACGGCCTTAAGAATGAACAAAGTGCTTTCGAGAACTAATGACGTCCTCTCAGAAAAATCGGACGTCATGCAGCGATGGAGCGAATTTTATAGAGAAATGTATGCGTGTGATCTTAGTGAGGGATCCGGGGATGACGCCGTGACTGGTACGCCAGACCCGGACCTCGATGACACTGAGGTCATCAGTATGAAAGAGATTGAACGTGTGATTCGAATTTTGAAATGTGGTAAGGCTGCGGGACTAGACAGAGTTTCTGCTGAAATGGTCAAGTATGGTGGGCCTCGCGTCTGGGACAGCTTTCGTCTGCTGTGCAATTTGTGCTGGCGGACGGGGGATGTCCCGGATGATTGGCGATCCGCAGTCATTGTGCCTTTATATAAAGGTAAAGGTTCACATTTTGACTGCGGGTGCTATCGGGCGGTCAGCTTGACCAGTTTAGCAAGTAAAGTTTACTCGAAGGTTTTGACACGTAGGATGCAAGAGAAATCGGAAAGATTTCTATGGGAGGCACAATGCGGATTTAGACCTGGAAGAGGATGCACGGATCAAATGTTTTCTCTCCGCATGATCACGGAGAAGCTTCTGGCTGCTAACCAGAAGATTTTCTGTGCTTTTGTGGATCTTGAGAAAGCATTTGATAAGGTTGTAAGGAAGAAAATGTGGGAACTGTTGCCGTGGTATGGTGTGGATGGTCAATTGCTAAGGGCTGTGCAGTCTCTTTACTGTGACTGTAAACCCTGTGTGCGGGTAGGGCATGACCTGTCACCCATGTTTAACGTCCAAACGGGCGTAAAGCAGGGTTGTGTCATGTCTTCCTGGCTGTTCATACTGTATCTCGACAGCTGTTTACAGAAGCTGAAAGATAGTTGTTTGGGTGTGAAATTGGGTGACATAAAAGTAAATTGTCTACTGTATGCTGATGATGCAGTGCTTATTGTACCATCAGAGGCAGAACTGCAGGCATTAGTCACGTGTATGATAGAGGAATGTGAAATTAAAGGTCTCCGTTTGAATGCTAATAAAACTAAGGTTCTGGTATTTGAAAGGGACGAAGAGAGAACGAAGTGTGAAATATGGGTAAATCAGGAATGTCTAGAACAGGTAAATGAAATTGTATACTTGGGGAGTGCTTTTAGCCGGGATGGAAGATGTGATTTAGATGTGGACAGCCGTGTCGCTGCCGGGAACAAAGTCAATGGTGCCCTGACTGCGTTAGTGAAAAGGCAAGGCGTAGCGAAGAGTGCACGCCTTGCAATACATAACGCAGTGTTGGTACCGACTTTGTTATATGGCAGCGAAACCTGGGTATGCCAGAAGAAGCATAAAAGTAAGTTGAATGCAGTGGAGATGCGATCTCTTCGTAAAATGTGCGGCGTTACCATGGCCGACCGAAAGCGAAACGAAGAGATTCGCAATATGGCAAGTTTGAAAGATGACGAAAGGGCACGTTGAGCGAATGAGTGAAGACCGAATGGTGAAGAAAATATATAGCGCGAAAGTAAATATTAAAAGGTGTCGAGGTAGACCGAGACTAACTTTCGAAGACCATGTGAGCAAATTGCTCGAAGAGGGTAGGGTCAAAAGTACTCGGATACTTAGACGTGCATGCATGAAGAAGATAATGAATCTGAAAGAAGCGAAAGAGGTTTGTAAGGATCGTGACACTTGGCGATCTGTTCTCTCTGGCTACCCCGTCAGGTATTGTGCGTGAAGATAAGTATAAGTAAAGATAATAAATACATAAATAAATAAAAACCCAGCCAAATGGAAGCCCTCAGCAGGGGAGATCAAGCGACTGAGGGTTAGGGGGAAAGGGAAATAAACCGGCGGAAGATACGGGTGGTATCGAGGAGCACCGCCTTCTGTATTTGAGCCTAGAGCGGTCCGTCACGGAGTCCCAGTCGCCTTAGATAACACGAAAGGCTTACTTGGATTTACCCGTTCGCAGAAACGACTACAGGAATAATTTCGGTCGGTAGACCACCCCACATGTCGGTAACCTCGTGAGCCAGGTCCAGATATTTTGTGTACTTATCTGTTTCGGCTTTCACGAGGTTCTCGTCATAAGGGATAGAATTGTCGACCAAACATATCCTTGACTGTGCCCGATCCATCAGCACAATATCAGGCTTATTCGCAAGAGTAGTCCTGTCTGTGATGATGGCCCGGCCTCAGTAGAGCCTGGCGCAGCCTCTTTGGAGTACGGCTTCCGGCAAGTACTTATAATACAGCACTTTCCGATCAACGAGACCGTATTTCAGTGCGAGCTCCTGGTGTAGAATCCTGGCTAATAGGTTGTATCTGTGCAAATACTCAGAGTTAGAAAGCGCCTAACAACCGGAGATGACATGCCTAAGTGACTCACCGGGATGGCGACAAGCTCGACAGATGTCGGCGGTGCCATCTTTTAGGATGTATTTCCGATAGTTGTTGGTCTTAATAACCTGATCCTGTATCGCACAGACAAAACCCTCGGTTTCCTCAAAGAGGTTACCAAAACGTAGCCAGTGGAGGGAGGCAGCTGTGTCTCCGAAAGACTCATGTAGAGCCTTGTAGAACCTCCCGTGGAGCTCCTTCTCCTTCCATACGGTCTCCCGGTTGGAAATGCTCTGTACTGCTGGGTGTTGCCATTGCTCGTTGGCTAAGGATTAAGGAGTAAACCCTTTATCCCACGAATTGACGTCTCTGTAGAATGGATCATCCGATCTCGCCAGAAAGTAATTACAGAGGCTGCACACTTCCCGATTATACATGGTGAGAGCGTTTTAAAAGCCGCGCCCACCATGTTTTCGCAGCAAGTACAGCCTCATCACTGACGATTTCTGGTGATGCATCCTGTGGGACGTCATAACTGTACGGACTTTTATATCCAGAGCGTTCAGTTCGGTCTGAGTCCACCTAAGTATTCCGAAGGTATATATGAGGACAGGCATGACCCAACCGTTAATGTGTATGTCTAATTCACGCATACAAAAGACTGTTGAGTACTTTTGTCAAGCGTGCATAAAACACATCGCAAACTGACTATTTTATATACGCTTCATCGATACCGATGTTCTGTGTATCGGTATCTTTCAGCCTCGAATAACGTCCTTAAGTTGATAGACATAGATAAGTCTATGCCAAAGATTACTTTGCACTGCGTTTTAATGCCTGTGAAGAAGGACACGAAGAAATCTTATATATCTATCCAGACAGTGTAATAATCGAATAGTACCGAATTCTGTAATATCTTGTTAAGCACTCACTGCTCCATGTGATGCCGTGTAGTGGCGGGTAAGAATACCCACTACCCCATATTTTCCCGTGGGTGTTATTAAAGGCGAAAGAGAAAAACTGAGGAAGGAGATGGGCAGCAGCATCTTTTTGATAACAGAAAAACAATAATAAAAAACTGTGGTTGCCAACACGCTCGCCAAGCGTGGCAACTATGGCAATATACCTCTCATGATTAAAGCACCGAAGAGACAGCCCCAGTCGCCAGCGGTGCCGCTTTTCCTGGCTATGGTGGCGACCATGGTAACGGCGGGGTAGGGGGTGCTAAGAATCTCCGGTCGAGTTTCGGTTGCCACCTGAAATGACTCGACCTGGCAATATATAACGCACGCACTCTAAGGACTGACGAGAAGATTCTGGAGCTTGAAGAAGAGATAGAGAAGTTGCGCTAGAATATTATAGAGGTTTCCGAGGTCCGAAGAGAAGGGGAGGACACGGTAATAACCAGCAAGAAACACAGAGGGACTTATTAAAAAAAAGAACGGTTCACATTAATTAAATTTACACAATAGTTAACAATATGTACTACTATTATAATTATTTCTTGTATTTAGGCAAACACTACACATTGAATAAAGCTACTTTTACGGATTCTATCGCGTTTAATTAACTTATTTTTATTAATTCCTGACGTTTCGGTTGTTTTACAGCACCCATGATCACTAAGGTTGAGGTGATTGACGTACCGATGTCAGAGTTAACCTGGAGTACCTTCAGCTTCTTTAATTATTAATTTTGGTCCGATCTACGCAGAATGAAATTACTGTCTCATGAAGTGTTGCAGTGGTATGCTTGGGTTTAGTTTTAATTTTATTAAGTACAGGATCCCAAGCAGGTGGTAGTACCCAACCTCCCTCTCTATTGAAATTAGGATGTTTTTTTTTTAATTTCAATAGCCGCATGTATCATCCTTGACAGGAATCAATGTTATTTGCGGTTATTTGTGTTTAATCAAATCTAATGTAATGGCAGGGGCCATCTCGGATATGATCACAAACTGCAGACTTCCAGGAATGTTGGTGTTTCACGTCAGCTATGTGTTCTCTTACGTGGGTTTTTATTAATCGTTTTGTTTGCCCCATATATGAGAGACCACACTCACAATCAAGCTTGTATACTCCTGCATCTTGTAGAGGAATATTGCACTTGACGGAAGGTAAGAACTGACTAATCTTCTTCGGTGGCTGGAAGAATGTTCTAATAGCTGCTAGCTTCAAGATGTAGACAATCTTGTCTGTGAGACCTCTGACATTTGGTAGTACAGCAGGCATACGCTCGAATGTGACCGGCTTCACTCGGTCACTGTGACGTAGGCACGGAATCCTAAGCTTGTTATCTTGCAGAACCAGTTTGCCGTGCTGAAGCTCGGCGGCCAGGTGTTTGCTGTCACAGGTCCTTCGTGCTCTCTGTAACAAAGATTTGCCTACGGTAGCTAACTGTGAAGAATGATGGTGGGATTCACCGTTTAAATATCGGTTTTTATGGGTCATCTTTCTATACACAGTGTGACCTATAGTGTCGTTAGGATTTTGAATGACTATCACATCTAGGAAAGCTAAATAATTATATGCCTCTAACTCCATAATAAATTTAATTTTAGAGTTTATGGAATTAAGATATTCTAGAATGCATTTACTTTGTCTGATGGTAAAATTGTGAAAGTATCGTCTACGTACCGCTTGTAGAACCTTTGAGTTACTGGTGCAGTAAGCAATACTTTCTCCTCAAAGTCCTGCATGAAAATATCGCCGACAATGGGAGATACCGGTGAGCCCATCGCAACACCATCTACTTGCTTGTAAAACTCTTCCTTTCACAATAGATAGCCAGATGTAAAGCAATGACTGAGTAATACTGCATATTCTGCTTGCATGTTGTTTTCCTCAAGTTTCCTTTCCTCAACAGGTAGGCATGGAAATAGAGACTGAACATCAAAACTGACCATAGTTTCATTGTCAGTAATACATAGGTCTTTTATCTCACTGACAAAATGGTATGAATCCTTAGTGTGTGCTCTTGTATGTCCTCTGAGTGGTGATAGTACTTTTCCTAAGTGTTGAGCCAATCTGTAAGTTGGCGAATCGATCTGACTCACTATTGGACGTAATGGAGCGTTTGGTTTGTATATTTTTGGTAACCCATACAACATAGATTGTTTGGCACACGCAAGTATTATCGATTTCACATCTAGATTCAATTTCTTGAAGTATTTCTTAATTACATCGCTAATTGTTTTAAGGGTATTAGTTTAGGGTCTGTTTTGACCTCTACGTACGTACTTTCATTCGATAAAAGTTGTTGTATTTTAAATTTGTAATCCAACGTGTCCATTAGCATTACCTTTATCTGCGCAGGGAATCGTGAGATCTGGTCTTTTGCGTAAGTTTTTCAATGCATTAAATTCATCTTTGGGAAGATTTAATTTCGGCGCTGAGTTTCGACATAACAAAGACGAAATGTCTTGACGTATGGCCTTCATTACCAATATTACTTTTATACAGACAGTCTTCAACACTACAGATAATGTTTTCATACGGGGTTTTTTGCGTTGTTATTGCAAAATTCATTCATTTGGCCAAAACTTTTACTGTCGCGTCGTCCAGAGATTGTTTTGACAGGTTATAGACCGCGCGTTGTTTATTAATCGCATCTTTTGTCAATGGTTGCGGTCCGTTCTTACGTTGACATTGATGTTGGACATTTGATTTGGTTGTTAGTTTTTGGTATTTATCTATATGTTTATTTTTGCATCCATTGTATTTAGTTGTCTCACGTTTATCAAAAGTTTCCATGTAATTCTTATAATCAAAAGTCGATAAAACTGTCTTTAGATCACTGAACGATTTGTCTATGGTTTTATTTATGAAACATAGTTAAAGTTAACTGGTAGAGACTGGCATATAGCATTAAACTCGCCTTTTGTACAGGGTTTTGTTCTAGTAAAGAATAAATGTTGTTAATACATTTTAACTTAAATATTTTACTAACTTCTTAGACAGCTTTTGTTTACTAAAAAATAAATGATTGTACTGATAGGCAAAGCATATTATCTGGGACTCTGCTATTAATGCAAAAAAAGGATATATTACCCGTGAAGAAATCCCTAACTGAAACTAGTGACGAGTATCACGGACATCACAATTTTTAATATAATTATTGATGTTTTCGTGTAATATACATTAACTTTCTTAAAATTAAGAGGCCAAAGTTGATATATTATAATTCTATAATATATCATCTTATGATTTCAATTGTAGCTTAGGCTTTGTTTATTTTATAATCACAAAATAAACGATGTCTATTAATAGTACCGCTACTTATGTAATGATGTTTAGAGATTCCCTACAGCGAAGTACAATTATAGAACCGTTTCGTAGCTGGCTTAACACTGAAGTGCGCCAGTAGTCGTCGACGACATGGCCTCTTCTAACTCAACAGCGTATGCTTTGAGAGTCTGATGTGTATCTGAAATTATTGAAATTATTAAAATATAAATATTGATGCTAGTTAAAAGATTATAATCAAACATAAAACGAAGTTTAAGTATAATCAAATATAAAACGAAGTTTATGTTTAATTATAATCTTTCAATTAGCATCAATGTTTATATTTATTCCTCTTTAAAAAAAAACAGGTGAAAACCTACAATTCTTGCTAGTGCTTTTCTGTAGAAGTTCCGGTATAGGTGCCGGTGGTAGATTTTGAAAACTCTGAATTGCTTTAAACAAATGTATGTCCTAAGATTTTGTTTAATATTATAAATAATATTAATATGTTACTGAAACATTAGATCTTTACCTATGAAATTGCCGTTTTGAATGAAATAAGTTAACGTAATTTTTTTTAATATGTTTAACGTAATTTTATTATACATATGTTTTTATTTTGATTAATCAAAGTAATCAGTCTAAATGCAAAAATGCAATGCCAACTCAGTGGCAGTTCATTAATGCCCTTCTTGAAGAAATCAGCTAGATGGGAGGCAACAAATTCTTCAAAGGAATTTTGTACCGCCTCTCGGGTATTCCCAGGTCCTTCAAAAGAGTTATTGCTAAGGCAAAGTCAGAGCAGATAGGCAGAATTGGCGAGAAACTAGTACGCCTTCTTTCGGGAACCCGTGCATTCTGGTCTCTCACCAAGGCTGTCCAAGGGAATTTCTGTAAGCCATCACTACCATCTTTGCACAGAGAGGATGAATCACTGGCCCACGCCGCAAAAAAAAGCCGACCTTTTAACCTCCCTTTTTGCGTCGAACTCGACTCTTTATAACGGGGGGAACACACCCACGACCATTCCTCTATGCCTGATGTGCGATTCACACAGTGCTCAGTACGCAAAACACTCCTATCCCTGGACATCCACAAGTCGAGTGGGTCTGACGGAATCCCTTCAATTGTGCTGAGGACGTGCGCTCCAGAGTTGGCACCGGTTCTAACGCGTCTTTTACGGTACTCCTCCTCCGTAGGCGTTGTTCCGAATTCATGGAAGACAGCTTTTGTGCACCCGATCTCTAAAAAAGGTAACTGCTCTGATTCATCCAATTACAGGCCTATCGCCATCATCTCCTAGTTCTCGAAAATAATGGAGTCCATTATTAACTGCCAGCTCATGCGGTAGCTTGAGGAGCACCAGCTGATTAGTGACTGCCAGTACGGTTTCCATCGGGGTCACTCGGCTAGTGATATTCTTGTTTACCGAACACATAGATGGGCGCAGGCGATCGAATCCAAGGGGGAGATGTTGGCTGTTAAACTAACGGAAGGGTCCGCTGTCCCCGGAAATTCATAAAATATTTACGGTAAAAAAAATATTGAACCTAGGTACACTAGGATTTTTTCCTGTATCGTGGAGGCAATTTAAATAAATAAATTTCATGAGGCCAAACATCCAGACCCGGAACAATTATTTGTTGGCCATACAAATACTTGGCCCGTGCGGAATTCAAACCCGCAGCCCTCAATTGCTACTTGACGTTAAGTCACTGTCCCACGGAGCCGTCAAATATTCGCAGAAGAATAAGACAACTGACATAGTCCAGAGGATCAGCAAGTCGATGCGGAAATAGGCAGTTTAAGACGATGTAACAACCAATACGGAAGAAAATTTCTCTAATAAGAGCCCTCCTGTACAGAATGACGAACTGATGGAACAAATAGTTGGTCAATGGATGCAGGATCAGGTCAGGATCGTACTTCAGGGGAAATCTATAAAGTGTATGGGGGATACGTTCAATATTACACTTGTTTTGTAGTGAGAGTGATACGTTTAATAAATAAACCTTCAAGTCTAATTACGTCTAATTACCATAAAGACATACTCACCGAGGTTCACTAGTGACAAGAGCTTAAAATGGAATTTCTAAAAGAAATTTTCCACAAACAGTATTTTTACAGATTTCTTATTGTACGATTGTAACAAAAGCCATCAATAACAAACTTGAAAATTAAGTGAATCGAAACGTGAAGCGTAAATTGACTAATAAATACAATAAAATTAAAAAGGTGGAAGATTTAAATGTCTGGGACGTTTTTCCTAATTGTAAATAATGAAAGAGAAGGATTTCTATAGCTTAACCGTGAGACAAATTAGAGGTCGTATGAATAATATATCAAATGAATTACATATAGGCTTCGTAAAACCTTTCTGAACATAATTTAAATAGTTTTTTAACGACATTGCTTAAATAATTGCTTTTATTTTTTAATCTACTTGGTAAGATAATGGATAAGTGATGAAACCATTTACCATCTTAACAACATTGATATACTTTACACAATTTCCTAATTTTTACGTCTTTTGAGGCTTTCATTTTCGGTAATAAATAAATCAGACGTGCTTTCCATGGCTTTCCAGGCAGGGAAGGACTATGTTCAAATGTAAACTTTAATAGGCTGTAACGGTAACAGTTTTATGGTTATATCGAATATCGTAGAATAATCTTGACTATCTAATTGCACCTTCAATATTGTTTCTTACAAGATAATCATCTACAATATATATTATATTTTATATATATTTTTTCTTTGTCGTTGCTTATTATCGCACAATGGAAAACATGAAATATCGGTACATTTACGAGTACGAGTTTTACCGTGGCACCAGTGCTACAGAAACAGCTAGAAGGATTAATGATGTGTACGGCGCTTGTGTCGCAAAATAAAACACGTTACGTTTTTGGTTTCAACGTTTTCAGAACAAACCCCGTGGACGGCCGGAGACCAAAGTGGAAAACGAAGAATTAAAGGCTACTGTGGAAGCGGATCCATCACAAAGCACTTCAGAGATAGCTGCAGGCTTCGGGGTAAGTGATAAAACTGTATTAATACACTTGAAGCAAATCGATAAAGTAAAAAACTTGAACGATGGCAAAAGTGCATAGATAACAACGGTGCATACTTTGATAAATTTAATATATTTTACAAAAAAAAAAATTGATATTATATTCCTCCCGTACAAAACGCCAATCTCACATGTAAGGACCTTATATTTAGCTGCCTCGACTCTATTTATACTGTTTTTGTAGAGCTATAATAAAGCAACTCTTGGTTTATTAACTAATAATTGCTGTCGCTGGTGAATATTTTTAGTGCAAAACGCAACTACAGCAATTACCTTTTGAGTCTCGTGTTACTGATGTATTGGGACGTGGAGACAAAAATAAAAATTCAATACACGGTTGGAAATTTCTACTTGAAGTGGTTATTTACGGTGAAAATTTTTCAGGTGGTAGAGTTCATTCTCTGCAAATGACTTCATCTGGATGAGTCACCTTTTTACTTAATTCTGCTGCTAATAGCATTTCACCCACTGTTGCGTTTTGATTTGTGTAATATTGTATATAATGTAACTGTATTGTGTATAATGTAACGCCAATACGTTTTTAATACAAATATGAGAAGATGACCAAAGAGTACAGTTTCTTCGCTTGTAAGACGATGCTTTTGACCATAGGCATCTTAATTTATCATAGGTATTTAAATATGACTTAGGCTCCTAAATGTATCATAGGACGTACAAACATCATAGGCATATAAATGTATTATAGGCACCGAAATTTGTCGTCAATTCCGCCTGTGGCACCGCTCTCGAGCGGTCGTGTCCAGGTAGTCTGCGCATCCGTCCCCGTACGGTAGTGCTCTCTCGCTCTCGCGCCTCCGCTGTCCTGCTCGCGCTGTACAGCGTCAACGCTTTGATGAGTCATTTCTGCTAACAGTTATTGCCCCCCTGTCTTTGGGCGGGGAGGTTTGACTGACCTCTGCTTGTTATTGTTATTTTTATTGTTAACTATTTCTAATTTTGTTTTCGTTATTTATTTGTATAACGTGTACGTGTATACTGTTTCTAGGGAGTTACTTGCTCTTTTCAGAGCAAGGCCCTGCTTACCCAAGTTAAGTCCCTCGTCGCCGCCCTAAACCAAACTCTTGGTCTGGGCCTAAACCTCGATGAGACCCTCGCCGCCATCGCCGCCCTTGTTACTCCCCCTGCCCGTCAGACACTCCAACCGCCGCCCGTACTCGCGGCCTACCTAGAGACCAAGAACTCTTTCGCCCCATTAGAAATGGAGTACGCATGCTCCGAGTCCTCTGCATCGGCCTGCCGGAAGAGGCCCGCCACCAATTCTGGCACCGGTTCATCGGAGTCCTGTGACTCCGACGGAACCGGGGATTCTTCGTTCACCACGGTGAACTCCAAGCGCAGCGGTAAACGCGCCGCGAAAAACCGCACCCTCCCTGTCTCAGCGGCCCCTGCCGCTCCTTCAACCTCCGCAGCTCCCGCTGCCGCCTCCGCCCCCGCAGCCCCCGTCGCTGCCTCGGCCCCACTTATGTCACTAGACATCCCCGCTCCGACCAAGCCAGCCTCTCGCTGTGCTCCAGTCCTTGCCAAGAAGCAAGTCCCGCCCCCTGTCTTCCTAAGAGACAAGGCCAAATTCACAGAACTCTCCAAAACCTGCTACAACGCAGGTATAAAATACGACCACGCCATCGACCTCGGGGAGGCTATTAAGATCATCCCCCAATCAATCGACGACTTCTGGCATCTCACCAGGCTATTTACAGCCGAACGAGTATCTTACCATACATACGCTCTTCCGTAAGAGCGTAAAGTCAGGGCCGTCATCCGCGGCGTCCCCTTCGAATTTTCCAATGAGGAAATCCTTGAGGACCTTAAGTCCCAAGGTTTCCCCGTAGAAGCCGTGCACAAAATGCACAGTAGAACGGGCCAGAGGTTCTCTCTTGCCCTAGTAATTTTAACCAACGTGCCGGAGGCGAAAGCCATCTTCCGGCAGGTACGCACAGTGTGCGGCCTGTCGAGAGTGAGGGTTGAGCCTCCACATAGGCGCGGGTTCCCGGCGCAGTGCCACCGCTGCCAGCTTTATGGTCATGCGGCAGCCAACTGCTCCGCCCCACCCAGGTGCGTTAAGTGCCTTGAACCCCACAACACTAAAGAGTGTCCTCGGCCCAAAGACGCCGAATCCCCACCCGCGTGTATCCTGTGTAAACAAACAGGCCACCCGGCAAACTACAGAGGCTGCCCTTGCGCACCTCATCCACGCCCCAGCAGGCAAGCTCCACCGCCGGTCAATGACCGCTCATTCCCGGCTCTTTACCAACGGATGCCCGTCAGATCCTTTTTCAGCCCATCCAGGGCTTCTCTCGGCCCTCTCAGGGTCCCCCTAGGCCCCCGCAGGGACCTCTTCGGCCCCCTCCGGGCTTCTCTCAGCCTATGCAGCCTCCAGTCTTTCCCTGGGGCCCCAAAAAGGCAGACCCACCGCGGACATCCTCCGCCCCACAACAATCACAACCCTCAATGGCTGATAACCTAAAAACGATGTATTCCGCTATTAGGAACATCAACGTTGAGGAAATCGCTGTGTTAGCACGCAAATTGCGCGCTGCGACGTCCCCTCAGGACCGTCTCCTCGCTCTTGCAGAGCATCATAATCTTTTGTGCTCGTTGTAAGTTAAGTTAACTTAATTAACTTAACTCAAAATGACAGAGCAGTTTGCTCTACCAAAGTCTCACGGTCGTATCAAACCTAAGGGTTTATCGCTTGTATCCTTTAATATTCGCGGTTTGCGAAATAACCTCCCAGAGCTTAAGCTCTTTCTTCGAAATCATGAAGCCGATTTCCTCCTCCTACAGGAAACTAATCTCAATACTAAGGACACTAAAGGCCTTTCCATCAAAAACTTCTCTCTTCTTCGTAATGACAGACCCGACCGCCGAGGCGGCGGTACGGCCATTTATTACAAGAAGACATTTCACTGCTCTCCCATTTCTACTCCGCAACTTTCCAACATGGAAGCCACGGTATGTAGGCTAGCTATGACTGGACATCAGTCCATCTTCATAGCCTCCTGTTACATCCCTTCTAAAACCCTTCCCCTCAAAAAAGATTTTGAGGCTATTTTATCTCTAGGCAATTCAGTCATTATGTTTGGAGATTTTAACTCCAAGCACACTGAATGGACATGCCGTACTACTTCACGTAGTGGCAGGATACTGCTCGATATCACGCAGTCTCTTGACCTTACCATCCACAGTCCCCTCGGTGCTACTCACTATCCCGATATCACCGATTACGCTCCCGACGTGCTAGATTTTGCACTATTCAAAAGTGTTTCCCTCAACCTCAGGGCAATCGAGACACTAGACGATCTATGATCCGACCACAGACCGGTCTCCCTCATTCTTGGCCATGAGCCACCCCCCTCGACACCCTCTACTAAAACCTTCACAAATTGGAAGGGCTTCAAGGAGTCCCTAGCGAAAGCTCTGGACTCACAGGACTCCCCAATCTCCCTATCGTCGGACTTAGACAGTCCCGAAAAAACGACACCGCGGTCGATTCACTCTCCACCCTTATTAAAACCTCCCTTAAGGAGAATGAAAGAGTAGTCCCGGTTGCTAATAATAGTGGGCTTCCCCTGCATATTAGCAACCTATTAAAAGCCAAAAAAGCTGCTTTCCGGAGAGCAGCAAAATATCCCACGCCCGAATATAGGCGCACGGCCAATCGTCTTCAACGAGAACTCCGTTTCCGCCTCTCTGAATTTCGAGACCTCGAAAAGAGTAAGCTCATGGAGAATATCTCTCCCTCTCATACAGCGTACTATCAGATGGCAAGAGCCCTCTGCCTAGATGCTATCACCCACACTCCCCCTCTCTCCCGTCCCGACGGTACGGTAGCCTTCGAGGACGAGGAAAAGGCTGAGTGCTTTGCAGACAGCATTGCCGCTCAATGCTCTCCTAGCTCTCAACCCGTCGACCCCTCACACGTCCAGGCAGTGGAGGATGAGGTCCGCCGCCGGAACTCACCCTCTGCAGCCTCCGAACCTATCTCTGTGTCCAATGATGAGATTTCATCCCTCATCAAAGGACTTAAGCCTAAAAAGGCTCCGGGCGCGGATGGCATCTCCAACCAAGCCCTAAAACACTTTCCTGAGCAGGTGCTAACCCTTTTATCTATTATCTTCAATGCCTGCTTCAACCTTAGTTACTTTCCCACTACGTGGAAAGAGGCAACTGTGATTGGTATTCCCAAGCCAGGCAAGCCTCTCAACCTCCCCTACAGTCATCGCCCCATTAGCCTCCTCAAGGCCATGGGCAAGCTCTTCGAAAGAGTCATCCAAACTCGCATAAGGCGCCACCTGTTTCTCACAGACGGTGACCCTCACATCATCCCCCATCAATTCGGTTTCCGAGCGAAACACTCTTGTCCCCAACAAGTTTACCGTATTGTGGAATATATCCTCAGCGGTTTTATCCTCGTCGTCATAAGACCATCGCGGTCTTTTTCGACATAGCTAAAGCCTTTGATAGAGTCTGGCATGAAGGCCTTATCTACAAATTATACATAATAGGTCTCCCCGATCGTCTAGTACGTCTCGTGGCCTCTTATCTAAAGCATCGTACCTTTCGTTTTAGACACGAAGGCACGCTATCTTCTCAGCGCCCCATCAAAGCTGGTGTCCCTCAGGGCTCAGTACTTGCTCCTCTCCTGTACATTTTGTTCACCAACGACATTCCCATCCCGTCGAAAGGTGTTTAGCTCTCCCTCTTCGCAGATGACACTGCCCTATACTGTAAAGGTACCTCGCTACCTTTCATACGAAACAAGATCCAAAAGTCAGTTGATGACCTAGGAGCTTGGTTAAAAAATGGCGCATCGATGTGAACCCGGAGAAGAGCTCCGCCGTTCACTTCGATTATAAACGACGCCGACTCAAAAACACTCCACCAATACGTATGCTAGGGACCCCTGTCCCCTGGCATACGACTGCCAAATATTCAGGTGTCACCCTTGACACTAGGCTCACTTTCAGGTCCCACGTCAAAAAAGTAACCCGTCATGCACGTTTTTACCTGGGTAGCCTCAACAGTATGTTGGGCCGACACAGTAAAATGTCCCTCAGAAACAAGCGTACCCTTTATAAGGTCTGTATATGACCAGTCATGTCCTACGCGGGCCCCATTTTTGCCCACGCTGACCCTAAAATTATTAATGATCTCCAAGTAATTCAAAACCTCTTCTGTCGTCGAGCTACGAACGCACCTTGGTACGTCCGTAATGCCGAACTTCATCGGGACTTAGAGCTCCCTACAATCCAACAATTCCTTAAAAAACTCTCTGAGAACTTCTTCAAAGCCTCAGAGTCGCATTCCAATCACTTTATTCGTGAGGCAGCTAATTATGCAGCCCCACTCCCCTCCCGCTATAGCGTCCGCAGGCCGAGGAACTCCCTCTCGGACCCGCCTAATAAACTTTCAAACGACCTGAACTGCCTCCTGGCGGCTCAGGCCAACTCTAATTAAGTAATTCATAATTAATTTGCCTTCGTAGGCACTTCCTCAGCGGCTAATAGCCGCCTGCGCCCTCTTTTCCCAAAAGAGGGTCGCTTCCGATACGGCATAAGAAGCTTTAAACAGCTGGTTGCCAGTCCCCAAAGGCGGTTTTAGAGGGTATCACTTAGGTTCCCCCGGTAGGCAGTGAGTCCCTCATAACCACGATAGACCGGCTGTCGTGGTATGCGTAATGCATTTCATTTGTAAATACGTTACCAAAGTTATGAAAAATAAATAAAATATGCATAAAACTAATTATAATATTTAAGTACAGTATAAATAAAGTCAGTTTTGGTCTGAGCAAAATATAAACAACGCTTTGTATGAATTTGAAATATTGTAAGCAATCCTCTCTCATCCCATTTCCCGTTATTCACGCCTGATAGTGACAATAATTCAAATTTTTACGCTCAATGTTGAGTAAAGGCAAAGATATGAAAAAGAAAATTATAGGATTTTGTTCATAAATAATCATAATAAAATTTAAAACGTATTCCTTGAAAAAATTATCACAATTTTACTTCCGATGCTTCAAGTCCTTTGTACCACCACGGTCAGGGAATGTGGCGTATTCAACGGGCCGTAAATAATTTAAAAGAAGAAAGAATATCTGTAAAAAAAACACAGCAGGCAGCCTATGTGCCGAATCCATGGCCCACAGACTGTTATTGCTGATGACAATGTTGAATGAGTTACTGTAAATCATGTGTTAATGAGTATAGTGACGGTGTAAAAATCATCAAAATTAGTTCTGATTTTCGGATATTGACACATTGACGAATATATCACGTCACATAGAAGCAAAAAAACATACGTTCGAATTATCAACTTCCTCTTTTTTTCCAGACGTTCAAGGACAGAAGAGGAGTTTTGAGAGAGATAAGCCAAAAGAGTCTTCTGGCCTGTTAAAGTTAATGTGGCAAAAGCACTAAAGCGCTTCGAAATGACATTCTACGGTGAACAGTTTGAGGTTATACTTTGTCAACTAATAGTACAATTAACTTACATTGGGTGGCGCGCGTATCGTATGGACAAATTTATTTGAAGATTCATTTCATTAAAACTTTAATTTTTCCACAATTATTTGTTATGCGGCCTCAACACGCAGGTACCAGCTAGTGTAAAATATTAAAACTCAAATAATTACTTCATTATATTGTTTTAGTGGCCACTGAATGTCAGCTAAAGGCACTGACATTTTCCATATTCTCCTTTTACGAGCATTAATTTTATAAAAAAAAAATTCAATTTTATTACATCCTCTATAAAAAAGGATACAAAGGGCGGACTATCTCCTTTAGACATTTTCTACCAGTCAATTCATATTTTTTTTTATTTTAATATTTTTATTAATTATTTTTTTTTATTTAATAGAAGAACAGAATAAAATAGAATGGAATAATTTTTATTCAATATAGATTATAGATAATATATAGAATATAGTTTAACAGTGGTAGAGCCACGCGGCAGCTTTTGCTGTCGCACGGATGGGCCGGCTTGAACCGGGGTGGTACCACGACCTCACAGAAAACCAGCGTGAAGTAGAGGTTTACCTCTGCATTTCGCTTGGTGAGTGCAGGTGGCCGGAGGTCCTTTTTACTGGAAATTAGGCATTCCATCTTAGTCCTCACGGGTGACAACGCATCTACATTTTGATTTGTAATAGAGGATAGATGTAGATGTCTATGGGCCGCAGCAATCACTTACCATCAGGTGGACTGTGTGCTCGTTTGTCACCCTTATCCTATAAAAAAAAGAAGATTACAATATATATATTATATACCAATACTATGTAAATTATTCATTTTGTGTAACAAGAATATTCAAAATCATCCGTCCGTGCACCGTAAAGCAGTCACATTGTCCGAAGGGAGAGCACATGTAAATCAAAAAAAATTGCATTAGGTTGGAGCAGACCGGATCAAGGATAGGCGAAAATTGTTATCCGGGTTGTGATTGGTCAATGGGTGAAAAAGCTCAACTTTTTATAAATTGTGGCTTGTTTTCGCTAAGGTTATTTTCAAGTATCCAATTCAACAATATTCACGATAGAGCGAAGTGCCATTTTAATTTGTATTCGCCAATTAAATTTTCTCGCTCTCTATACATTTTGATATTAACAGGAGTCCTTACGCACCCCCGGTGGTCACATCTTGCACGGTCTTCCGCTGAGCTAGGTTTCCTATATATGTTTATAGTATTATATACGAAGTTCCAGCTACATCGTCAATTTCTGGTTTTATTAAATATTGTTCTGTATTGTTCTGTATTATCTGTATTGTTTTCTCCCGAGATTCAGACAGATAAAATGTTTTAACACTAAACTTAGTAGCTATTAAATAAGAATAGTTGTAGATCGCCGGTGTGTAGTTTAGGCCCCACGACAGTATATATTAGTGTGAAGTTAGAATAAGTTTAAGCAGTATAATTAAAGTACTTGCACTGCCGGGCCCACATAAAGAGAGAAAAATTTTGCAAAAAAATTAAGTAATGGAAATCATCGCGGATTGACAAAAAAAATTATAACGGTATGGACGCAATACCGGATGTGATGAAAAAATAAGTGTATATGAATACAAGAAGAGGCAATAATAAGAATTTTACAGAAGCTAACTGAAAAATTAAAAAGTAAAATATAAAATATGAAGGAATATAATGTAAATGCAATAGTACTATGAAGGCAACTAAGAAAGAATGAGGAAAATAAAAGGTGATTTTTTTATATAATGACCAAAGACCAAAATTCAAGAAATTGCAGATTAATTTAAAAAGGAAAGAAGTGGTTGTACTCTGGCAAGCTTCGTCCACATGAGTATTAAAATTGATCAAAAAAGCACAAAAAAGAAAATTTGAGGTAACATCGAATCTGCATATTTTCTGTCATCTCTTTAAGATTTCTTTAAAAAAATTTTTAACTACTATGAAAAAAAAGTTATGTTTTTAATATTTTGTATTTAATATATGATAAAATTGTATTTATTAATTTGATACTTCACGATTTAATTGATATTTTAATATATTTAGTACTGTATCTAAAACATCCTAATGCAATATTTAAATAATTATTTAAATAATTAATAAATAGCCTAATGGCAGGGCGCGAACCGCGAACTGTAAAGGTCGTGGGTTCGAATCCGCGAACCACGGTGAACTACTTTTAGCACAAGCATTTTAAGTTTTCCTTATATAGATATATATAGATTGAGTTAATCAATTGATATTTTCAAAATTTATCGTGTTAACCACTCTATGCGGCTTTGATAAATCTACACTGTAAGGCACTAAAACCACTTTTTTATGTAATAATAGCAATTTGTCGATTTCAACAATCGTTTACCTTTCTGACAGTGGGCTTTTATATCATTTATATGTTCAATATGATGGTTAGATATAATTTTATGCGACAAAACGTTAGAATCTTGATTTTTTTGCGCTAGTAGAACATACCTACGCGCTTTGCGCTTAAGGCATGCAATATCATACTTCTAGCAATATTTTTTTAATTCAGGTAATCAGTAAATAAAAAATTAATGTAACTATATAAAGTTATGTTTCAATAAGAAATTTAAAATACAATTTTAAGGTATATACATTTTACTTGTTTTTATATAATAGTAACATATTATACAAGTTATGTTTATATTGTTTGAACTTTAAAAACATACATTTTTAACTATTACTATTAATTATTTTATGAGAAATGCCTAATTTATTTGTGTGGATTATGAAAATATGTACTCTGTTTAATACGATTTTGAAATTAATTATATTATGTATACAAATAATTAATTTAAATTTTGTTAGCCTGAAACCCGTAACTGTGTAACTAAATATTATACGAAACTATATGATATGATTTTATAAAAGACGTAACTAAATTTGTGGATAAGTCAAGGAATACATAATTTTGAATGAAAAATATTCCTGGACATCCAGAAGTCGAGTGGGCCTGACGGAATCCCCCCAATTGTGCTGAGGACGTGTGCTCCGGAGTTGGCACCGGTCCTAACGTGTCTTTTCCGGTACTCCTACTCCCAAGGCGTAATCCCGAACTCATGGAAGACAGCTTTTGTCCACCCGATCCCTAAAAAAGGTGACCACTCAGACCCGTCCAACTATAGGCCTATCGCGATCACCTCCTTGTTCTCCAAAATAATGGAATTCATTATTAACTCCCAGCTCATACGGTACCTTGAGGATCACCAGCTGGTTCGTGACCGCCAATACGGTTTTCGTCGGGGTCGATCAGCTGGTGATCTTCTGGTCTACCTGACCCATAGATGGGCGGAGGCAGTAGAGTCCAAGGGGGAGGCGTTGGCCGTTAGTCTGGACATTGCGAAGGCCTTCGATCGGGCTTGGCACAAAGCGCTTCTTTCGAAGCTCCCTTCCTATGGGCTTCCCGAGAAATTGTGCAATTGGATCACCAGCTTCCTTGCGGATCGGAGCATCAAGATCATCGTAGACGGCGCATGCTCTGACTACAAGCCTATTAACGCTGGTGTTCCACAAGGCTTTGTGCTATCACCAACGCTGTTTCTTCTGCATATCAATGATATGTTGCTAACTGGTAACATTCATTGCTATGCGGATGACAGCACTGGTGATGCTCTATACACCGGCCGTGCCAATATTTCTCGGGAAAACGTCGCCGACTACCGGAACAAGCTTATGTCTGAAGTCGAGTCTTTACTGAACAAAGTCTCGGATTGGGGGCGACTAAATCTAGTCCAGTTTAATCCTCAGAAGATAAAAGTTTGCGCGTTTACCGCTAAAAAGAACCCCTTTGTTGTATCTCCTCAGTTTCAAAGCACTCCCCTTGCTGCCTCAGCCAGTATCGGAATCCTTGGCGTCGATATATCGAATAGGGTGCAGTTTCGTGGTCACTTGGAAGAGAAGGCCAAATTGGCCTGTAAAAAGCTTGGCGTGCTCAGCAGAGCGGGACAGTATTTCATGCCGGCACACCGCCTGCCACTTTACAAGGCGCAGTTTCGGCCTCACATGGAATACATCCTGCATCCCTTTGCATTTTCTTTCGCATCTACCATAGGGAGTGCTCTGAGGAATTGTTCGGATTAATCCCTGCCGTCAAATTTCACGAACGCACATCGCGGCAGAACTCCCGATACCATCCACACCATCTGGATTATTGGCGGTCCACCACTGTGCGATTTAGAAGATGTTTTCTTCCTCGCACGACTTCCTTGTGGAATCGATTACCATCAGCGATTTTTCCGGACAGATACGACTTAGGGACCTTCAAGAATAGAGCGTACTCCTTGTTAAAAGGCCGGCAACGCATCTGCAATTCCCTCCCTGGTGTTGCAGTTGTTCATGGGCGGCGGTAGTCACTTACCATCAGGTGAGCCGCATGCTCGTTTGCCCCCCTCTCCTATAAAAAAAAGGTGGATTACAAGTTCGTTTGTCACTTCGGTTTTGTAAAAAAAACATTGCAACACTATTGAATATGTTTTGTTATGTCTATTTTCTTGTTGTGTTTATTTTTGTGTGTTTCTTTTTTCTTTTAATCAGCAAGGTATTTGACGTGCAGTAGTGGTGGTACTTGAATGCTCCCATAAGTGCACAAAACTGTACTTACATTTTCCTTAGTAGTGAACTTATTAATTGCCTACGTAATAAAGAAATAGTATAGCAAACTTTATTTACTCTGTTTAGTAGTTTCCTTATTACTGCGTAAAATGTAGAACTTCAAAACTTTACAGTAAGACTTAAAAGCATACAGTAAATACAAACATCTGCCAGAGATACAGATATTAATAAATATTGATACGAAAGGTAGTTATGGATACACCCCGTCCCTCTGTTTTAGACTAAAATATTAAAATATATAATATTGTATTATTTAGACTAAGCAGTAAAACTAATGCATCAGCATTTCTATGTAAGTTCCTAGTACTTAGTTGATGAGTCGCATGTCTGCGCACAAACGGACTCTTTGAATATCGTTCATTATTAAAGCCACCTCCAAATCGGTCGGACATAGTAATCTAATTGTATTTTAGTTTTTAAAAACTCCTTTCGACGTTCCCGAAATTTGACTAGGTACTCAGTATTGTTTTAATTTCTTAGTCACCAGCTATATTTTACAAGTAGCTTATATTATTTGTTATAATTAAAGTTCGCGATCCTTGTTGTCAGTTAAATTTGATTTGTAGTAAGAAAAGAGTACTATTTATAAAAATAAAAATAAAGATTTCTTATATTTACGCGATCACTACACATTGAATAAAACTACTTTTACGGATTCTATCGCGTTTAATTAACTTTTTTATTAATTTCAAATGTTTCGGGTACCTTACAGTACACATGTATAAAATAACACATAGCTGACGTGAAACACCAACGTTTCGGGAAGTCTGCAGTTTGTGATCATATTCTAGATGGCCCCCGCCATTACATTAGATTTGATAAAATACAAATTCTCGCGAAAGAACATCGATTCCTGTCAAGGGTGATACGTAAGGCTATTGAAATTAAAAACATCCTAATTTCAATAGACAGGGCTGGGTACTATCACTTGCTTGGGATCCTGTTATTAATAAAATTAAAACTAAACCCAAGCAAACCACTGCAAGACTTCAAGACACAGTAAGTTCATTCTGCGTAGATCGGAACAAAATTTTTAATTAAAAAAGTTCAACGTAATTCGGTTTAACTCTGACATCAAGACGTCAATCACCTCAGTCGCCCGTGACCATGGATGCTGTGGAGTACCCGAAACGTCGGGAATCAATAAAAAATAATTTAATTAAACGCGGTAGAATCCATAAAAGTAGTTTTATTCAATAAATATAAAGTTACATTCCTCTATTTTGGCTCCATTTTATTTCATCTAAATTAGTTTATAGAAAAGTGGTTTCTTTACAGGCTAGTTAGTGAAAAATGCGGTTTGATAAATTAAAACATTTTCCAATGTTTCTTCGTGACGAAAAGATCACATTTATCATTAAAGCGTCCACCCAACCAAGACGTATTAAACTTTTTTCATGGTTGCTTTTATAAAAAAAAAGTAATACGTTAAAAGTTTATATAGCGTGCAAGAGCCTCTGATTTATAACATTCGTTGTAGCTGGTCATATTAAATTAAAATTAAAAAGAAAGGTATGAAGCCAGCAATCTATGGGGTAAGCCTTTATTAATCAGAAGAAATTTGTTAGAATTTTGACAGGTACTGAGAATTACTTGACTGAAAAACAACCTACGCCCGACTCAGGATTCCTACGATGGCAGCTTGTTTATCGTGCACGAATGTGTGCTCATGCACAGTTTCACTCTCTATTCCTTCATTCTTATAGTCTTTTGAGACAACAATAAAAACGGCCGGAATGAAATCAGACGTAGAAGTAACGGATTTTTTAGTTATTTTTGAGGCACGGGGGTGAAATATCGCTAACTTCTTGACAGCTACTGAGAATTACTTGACTGAAAAACATAATGACCAACCTACGCCCGACTCAGGATTCGTACCCGGAACCAAATGACCACTCAAAAAAGTGTTTCATTATATTACCCAGTAAGTAAACTAATGAACTAAACTAAAAACTAAAATTGCACGGTAAATAAAATTGTTCTTGCAATAATTTATTACGAGTTTTATTTTTTTCTCTCGGTGACGTTTATAACAAAATTTAAACAATTATAAAAGTTAGAAGTGTTCTACTTCAAACAACAGCTGTACTTTACAGTGCTTTAATTAATATTTATTTTTTCAAATTTTATTCTTGAGTTTTGTTTATAACTAACGACCCGCCCCGGATTCGCCTGTATAAGATGTGTTAATGAGGCGTTATTTGGATATTATATAGCCGAGAAAACTCCTGCCATTGCTCTCTACGTAAAGTTTCATCACAATGGATTCAGTCATTTCGAAGGTTAGCCCGTAAAGGCAGACAGGCATTTCTATGGCCTAAAAATGGCGAAATAAACATGGCAAGTAACTTTTTCATTACATTTTTATCAAATTTAGTAAAATCTAATAATATTTTAGCAAGTAATACAAGAATAATTAGTAATAAAATTCTGCACACAAAGAAAAAGCTATTTCATTTCTACACGGTAAAGTAAAACAATTAACGTGATATAGCGACGCTGCAGCTATATTATAGTCGAAACATTGGATTGGCTTTACCAGCGTAAAATAGCGGCTTATTGATGATTTGTTTCGTATTGTAAGCGTAGAGAACCGGAGACACTTTTTATTGGAAACAAGGCATTTCATCTTAGTACTCAAAGATGACATAAAAAAAACTACGGTTGCACTCCGGGAGTGCCGGCAGAAGTGAAAACTTGAATATTAACGTTTTGCATTTTTGATATTTGGAATGGCGGAGATTATTTATTATTATCTTATTTCATTTATTTTCATTCGAAATTATTTGTTTGGTAAACCTACACCGCACATGTGCTTATTGTGATGTTATGAAAATATAGGTTAGATAATGCTATAAAGTATAAACATATTACAAATATTACATCTATAATGTGTAAGTACATATGTATCTATATTAATAATTTCGTCAAGCAGTACAGTAGACTCGATCGAAACCTAATCTTAATAATAAAATTATATTAATTAATAAATTAAAAATAATTAAACCTAACCTTAAGTACCTTAAGTAGACAGCCGGCGCGGCGTAGTAATACTACTACGCCGCGCCGGCTGTCTACTCTCCGTCCGTCTTACGAATTTTCGATCAGGACACGTGACCTGACGCGAGTTTAACATTTTTTACCCATTACAAAAAAAGTGCACAACGCCGCTAAAGAAGTTTTCACTTCAAAAATATTTTGAATAAGATTACAAGATAATGTAGTATTATAATAGTCGTTCAGTTATTGCAGTCTATGAAAGTTCTCCTAAACACGTATGTTTTTAAACTATACTTTTTTACGTTACGTATACGTTGTCAATATTACTAATAAGGTTGTGGTGAAGTGTGTCTACCACCCACACTTCGTTTGCCGTTACGAGGGCACAGCCACTCGAGAAGCTCTTTTCCGTTTAAAATCATAATACTCACTATTCTCCACACGTTCTAGATAGACACGAACAATAACTATAACTAAGGCACATATCAAAAGCAAAGTATCGTAATATCCAAGCTGTACGCGCTGCGACGTGCCGAGAACTATTCCCACAACTCATGCGCCGTTGAAACTTATTCCGCGGCTTAACTAGTTGTGTGTTAGTTATAGAAAAGTCGTCGCATTATACATTTTACTTTTACTTATTTATAATAACCCTATGACTAGGATTTCCTCTTTTTTAACCGACTTCAAATAGGTGGCGGTTCTCCATTCGAGTGTATGCATTTTTGTAGGTATGCTACGCGATATCTTCGCAGAAAAAAACGTTTGAAAATCACGCCTAAGGCTAGCAAATAAATAATGTCTTTTTATTAAATAGAAGATGTTTATGTTTTTGCAAAAATTTAGAATTATTTTAAGAATAAGAGTGGCAAACGAGCACACAGTCCAGATGATGTTAATTGATTGCTGTGGCCCATAGACATCTACATCTATCTTCGTTTGCGAATTAAAATGCAGATGCATTGTCAGCCGTGAGGACTAAGATGGAATTGCTCTTTTACAGTAAAAGGATCTCCGGTTCTCTCACCATACGAAACACAGCAGCATTAAGTAGCTATTTTACGCTGGTATTCTTGTGAGAGCGTGTCCTTCCCCAGTCGAGCTGACCCATTTGTGATACAACTATATTATTAATATATCTGCAGCATGGCTCTGTCACGTATAAATATATAAGTTGATATTTTGGCTGATAGACACCTACATTAACCCTCAATTAAGAATCAAATTGCAGCTGCTATTTTACGCTGATATTCTGTGAGAGTGTGGTACTATTCCGGTCGATTAGAGCCATTCGTTTTAGAAATCTAATATAACGGAGAGTCGTTTTACCCACAAAATTGCATATGAATAAACATCTTTACAGCTGAGTGGTGGTGGCGTCTGAGAATCAAGTATTCCATTACCTTACTATTACCTTACATTGTTTTTATTACTTCATTACAGCCTTTCAAAAGTCGACTGCTAAATATATGCGGAGGCCCATAGATTCCCCCATAAGAGGAATATTTGTCGTAGTCACTACTTGGTAACTTAGTAAGTAAACTTTGAGCTATTTTCAGCAATATGCTACCGCCTCTCTTCTACTTTATTTTCCTCTGGCGCCTCTTACGACCCACGTGACATAATTAGTTAGTGGATATACTTAACCCGCCACTACACGCTAATTTAGTTATTTTGATTACTAAATACTAGCGGTTTTTTTATAGGATAGGGTGATAAACACTTACCATACGAAACACAGCAGCGTTAAGCTGCTATTTTACGCTGGTTTTCTGCGAGAGCGTGGTACCTTCCCCGGTCGAGCCGACCCATTCGTACTACAACCATAATATAGCTGCAGCATGGCTCTACCATGTAGAGACTTGAAAGACTTGAAAGTGTACTTTGATGACTGCTACTGGAACTCCATGACGAGGCGAAATAGATGTGCCGAGATTGTTATTTTTGTGTTATTTTACTAAATACAGTTTGCCTGCCTCACTCCGGGCCATAGGTATAGTATATATTATACTGTATAGTAAAGATGATTATCGAAATAGACAGTTGAAAACATTAACTAATTTGTTAAATAAATACAATTAACCATATTGAATAATATTATCATATTCCAGTCCATTCAACACAATCCACGACGTTACTGATTTATATTAGCCTTAGTTTATGCCATCTAGCGTCTTCCTTACGCACCACTGTAAGAGTCGATCAATTTTCGTTCGATAAAATGACTTACCCAATTGAATGCTGTAGATAGCGGTTTACAAAGCCATTTTATTTGAAAGGAAAAATTCTTTAAAACATCATAACATGTATTTTTTCTTTTATTTATTACATTAAATTTTAGTCTTAACAAGTCTAAAAAATAAGAATTGTAACAAATATTTGCTATAAAATCAAAGTTATATCCAATATTTTATGCTCAAATTGTGTTAAAAATTATCATATTAAATAACTTGTTTGCTGTTAAATCTTTGTGTTAGTGTTATTTTTATTAAACTGTACGTAATGATTTTTTTAACACATATAACTGGCTGGATTCATAAGTGTCTGATGTTAATTTTATGTACTTTGTTGTAACGCTATTGACTGAAATATTGGTTGGTATTAATTTAAATGAAGCGCATCAGTTTAATATTACTTAAAATTGAAGTTTGACATAAAATTATTGGAAAATTGGAAGTATAATAATAAGGTGAAAACTTGTGTAGGTACGCTTAGGGCATGCACAATTGGATTTGCCAATATTTTTTTTATTTTTTTCTATTTTTCACTATTAGAAGAACTTCATACAATTTCATTGAAAACAAATAGGTGTAGAATTGGTTTTATAAAAGTAACGTTTGACTTTTTTATAGAATAACTTTGATAAATATTTCTTCAAGAACGATTAGACCATCTTTTAATGTGCCTTTTATATCTTTATTTTATTTTGTTTTCGCATTAATGAATATTAATGCACAATAAAGAATATATTAATTGCTTGATTATTGATTAATTAATTACTAAATTTACAAATAGTACCGTTAAATACTCCAAGTAACCTTAATTATTTTTTGCATTAGGAGGGGCTTGCGGCCGTGCGATTTACCGAGTTTACAGTCCGCACTCTTAACTATTAGGCTACTGCCGACTACTTTGAGTATCTATTTAAATATCTATTCATATCTATCTCACCTTTAGTGCTTTTCTACTTCATCACCGTCAAACTGCCGCCTCCTTTACGGCATATAAAAATTCCACTGCTGAACATAGGCCTTCCCCATAGATTGACTCATATGGGGGATATTTGCCGTAGTTGCCACGCTTGGCAAACGGGTAAGCAACCGCAGTCTATTTTAATTTTAAGTCGTTATTAGGAAGACGCTGCTGTCTATCTCCTGATTTTCGCTGCCCATAAACATCTGCAATAGCGGGTGAATTGCAAATGCGTTTTCCGGGCTTTGGACAAGAAACCGGCTCTTGACGTAAAGGTATCCACAGAGTAGAACATCGCACAGTGGTAAGCCGCCAAGCATCCAGATAGTGTGGATAGTATATTGAATTTAATCGTAACTCTTCTTTCTTCTTTTTTTAGTAAAATAAAGTTACCTACTTGAAAACATTTCCCAGGGTATTCAATATATTGTTGCGCGTCGCCATTAATGACATGGCGACACTAATTACCACTAGCGCCTTCTAGTATCGAGTAACAGAAATAGGAGAGTCAACATCTATAGTGTTTTGTTATTAGTGTGGGTTTAAGTTGTAATTAGTGGTCTGTAATTAAAGTGTCAATCAAAGAGAATATAATCACTACGTTTAGTGTCAATTTTGGCAATTCACTCGGCAGTTTTTAATTGTCTTGAACCGTAATCTCATAACATATATTTTGAATCAAAATAGGCATTTAAAAAACATTTAAATTCAAAAGCTACGCTATCGCTTCAATTAGTTTCCATTGCAGAGAGACGTTGTGAGAAGAAGCGATAAGGTACTCAAATGTGGACTATGTTTCTCCCAAAATTTACAATCTTACATTATAAAACATATATAAAAATAGAAATAGAAGCCCCGAACTTTTTTATTTAATATAGATTATTAAAAATACTTATTGAAAGTCATTATTATGTTTAATTTCCTATTTGTTAAGAAAATACCTGTATCTTGAGAAGAATCAGCAAGAAACCCAGCGAATCGAAACCTTATTATACATAAGTCATAAAAAGAAGCTTAATAAGTCCACGCATTCTTGTCGTTTTAATAATTTTAAATAATTTTATTTAATTATTAAATTTAATTAATTTAATTAATTTTTTTCTAATTTATTATACGCCCGATGAACTTGAAATTTGGCATACATATCTAATCCTTTCTGGAAAATTCAACCCATAAAGGGGTTAAATAGGGATTTCTAGCTTGTTATTTTACAAAGATAAAACGATTAAGATTTTTACTATGAAAACCTTTCTATGAGAACGTTAAATAATAAGTTTTATTCCGATAATTTTATCTTGTTCTATTGCAGATTTTCTTTTAAAACATTCTATTGCGCAAACAGTTATAGTTCCGTAATAACTGCTAAAATAGATAAAACTGAAGCGCTGTATAGACTTGAAACTTTAAGACATATGTTCTATGTACAACATAAAATACTTACATCCAGAGAAAAAGTATTAAAGCTTAATCAACTGATATCTATTTTCAACCATCTTCAAAAAAATGAGGAGATTCCATTTGGACTGTATTATTTAAATGTTTGTTACCTCAGAACTATTTTCTAGTTGAACCGATTATGATGATTCTTTACCACTTGTATTTAATACCAAGGTGATGCCTTTTTGGCTTACGTGATAGATCAATACTAATTTATTTAAATTTTTTTAATAAGGCTGAGCAAAAAACACACAATCCACCTTATGGTAAGTGAATGCAGTGGCACAGAGACATTTCTACATCTATCCGCAATTAATAATCAAAATGCAGATACGTTGTCATCCGTGAGCATAAACACAACAGCATTAAGCTGCTAATTTACGCTAGTATTCTGTGAGAGCGTGGTACTACTCCGGTCGAATTGACCCATTCTTGCAAAAACCATAATATATTCATTACTCTCCTTTATTATACACAAGCGACCAGCTAGATACAAGTTTTTCGTATAAAATATAGCCCTCGTCTTTGGGATTGCTTTTTAAATGTTGGTTCAGTTATTCCGAAGATTAGCCTAACAGACAGACAGACAAAACTTTTAAGAACGGTTATTAATGACTTAATGACATGTAAATAACCCCTTCTGCTCAAAATGACAGTTATTTATATAATACAGACATAAACTTTGATTTTATTTATACATAGATGATCGGTTAATTTACTTATAAACTTTTTCCGACTACGTCACAGTTCCTACGTTAGCACTGTTGTTATATTCATAGTTTAAAATATTTTTCTTGGAACATCTTACGTCTACAAAGTTTATGAATGGAGCAAACGTTTAGGTTATTGCAACATCTGTTGCATTTTGCGCATTAGGCATTGTGACCTTAAATTATTCGTAAGGAGTTTGCTTTTGATTAAAATGTAACCTTATAAACGTAAAGTTTGACGTTATATATATATATGAAAGTGAAAGAAATTATATTGAAGAAATTTAAAGAATAATAGTAGGCAAAACTTTAACCGGCAAACAGACACACTTCACCATCACTTAATATTTCGGTGCGAGATCACAACTGTCCCCTGAGGACTATGATGGAATGCCTCATTACCAGTAAAAAGAGTATCCGGTTCTTAACCCATAAACGAAGCACAGCAGCATTACGCTGGTATTCTTTGAGAGCCTGTTCCTTCTCGTGTCTTCACGACCTATTCGTGCTACAACCATAATATAGCTGCAGCATAGCTCTACCAACTAAAAATGCGTAATCATGTTTGAAAAAATGAGTCGGTTTGACCTGTGAAGGACTACACTAGCACAAAATAATAGCGTCAGATATTAACTTAATGCTGTTGTTATTTTAGTACCGCTCATGACGAGAACCGGACATATATTTACTTATAACGAGGAATTCTATCTCAGTACTCAGAGAATCTATGCGTTATATCATCTAGATAACGATAACGTTGGAGTACGTGCTCATATGTCACATTTACGTGATGTATGGAAAAATGCCGTTTAATTAATATAAGTAACAAAAAAAACTAGGGCTAATTAATGTTTGCATTGTGATGGTGATGTAAGGACAGGTAAGTCGTTTGTGAATTCCTTTTTATTAAATAAAAACCAACAGACACCAAAGTTATGCTTTAAAGGGACCGCTTTACATATAATATACCACGATACGTTATATATTATATAGATATTTAAAAAAAAATACATTTCTTGCAATGTAGAAAATAAGATATTACAATTAAAGAAAAATAGTTGAATAAAGCCGCCGTGTATTCACCGCGTAACAGTATCAACTACCCAATATCATACAATATCGTACGAGGAGAAAGAGGAAAATTGAAACAGGAGCGTATTCTTAAATTAACTAAAAATAATTTAAAAAAAAACTTTGGTTGCAAATCAGCCTGACAAGCATGGAAAGTATGACAAAATTCCTAAAAAATATTCCTAAAAAATATTGTAAGGACTAAATTCACTTAAAAACACAAATTCACTTAAAATCACGTAAAACAGCTTGGAAGTGACCACTTCATTCACAGGGGTTATTATCAACCATGTATTCATTTATATTATAATAACCCTTGTTATACAGTATCAGCTTAACAAAACATTTAAGCTTGGTAATAAAGAGAGCCTGTACACTTTTCGGGACCTTGTTGTAATAGCGTATACATTGCCCCAAGAATGAATTACTCTGTGGAGTCGAGAAACTGGTATTTTCCTTGTGTTTTCAGAATGTATATCACTTTATTTACTAAAACAACCTTTGTTTTCGTGAACATAGATTAAATTTTTGTAAATATACTGAGAGACCAAAATTAATATATTTATTTCTTTAAATTTATCTCTAAGAGATTCTCTCGGTATTAGGCTGTAAGTAGCTCTTATGGCCCTTTTCTATAAAACAAAAATAGGAGTCAGTATTATTTAGTAGAGTTAGCAGCCCATTTAAACATTTCGTTAAGCGCAAAATTGTATTTTCACACGTTATGTACCTTGCCTTAAATTAAACGTCTCCAGCTAAAAGGACCATGCTATCACAGAAATGCAACTGAGTATAACGTTATGTGGTAGCAACTCTCAACACTAAAAAACTAAACAACTCGACTCAGTTTATTACTTACAACGAATATTAATAAGGTAACTTCCCGACAACTTTACTTTACTCGGAGTAAACTAAAAATACTTCTGTTGGGAGTGGTTCACGAGAGTAGTCGAATGGAGGATTTGAAACCACGACTTATTAGTCTTATAAATGTAAGGATGTTTACTTTTCGATTGTATGTACTTTTTAATACAGATGTTATACAATATCTTTGTCAATCGTGAACCGAATTTGATGATTCTTTTTATTAAATAATTTAAAAGTCAGGGGTTTTTCGAAATCGTAAACAAACGTGTTTTAATTTTATCTTCTAACCAGCAAACTAGATTATGCTACACGTTTTTACATCGTGATATGGTTAGGCTATTGAAAATGTATATAGGGCTTACTTTCTATATCGAATAAAGTGTCTATACGTTGCGGGACATTGAGTTTTCACTAATCCCAGACTTTGCTAACCTAACAGGGGTGGTTCAATACTTTGAAGAAAAAACCACCTTAAAAGGTTTTTATTGTAACTGTTTGTTTGCTGTTATTGTACGTTTAATGATTTCTTATATTTACGCAAACACTAAACATTTAAATAAAACTAGTTTTACGGAGTTAACCGCGTATTTTAACTGATATTATACTCTCGATGTTTTGAGTACTTTACAGCACCCATGGGGTGGACTGAGGTGTTAAACGTCGCAATGTCTAAGTTAACCAAGACTACCTCCTGATTAAAATTTATTAATTTTTGTTCCGATTTACGCACGTTGCCGGTCAGGCAACATACCAACACCGGGAGCAGCGTCAAAGGTGTGGGACATATTTTAGGGAGGCCTAAGGCCAGCAGTGGGTTTTAATGGCATTGGTAAATTTATAATAGCTACATATTAAAAAAAACATTTAAATACAGTACTTTACTGAATACTGTAGAAGATTTCACTGCACTATTGCACTTGAAAAATCGTTGACTCTTGGCCAACCGCTTATTTCCTTCGCGGGATCAGTTTATTCGGGTCACTCGTAAAGGGTCCCTCGCTTTGCGTTTTACAAAATATTCTAGTTTAAAAAGTGACAGTACTTTGTAGTACTGTCACTTTTCTGGGTTGTGAAATAAAATCTGTTTTCTGTATTTCTTATTTTTATAATTTGAATTTTTTTTCCATGATCAATAATCCGTAATCCATGATATTCCAATATATGAGTTAGTTCAGAGAGAATAGTTCATAATATGAGTAGGGCTATAACATGTCTTTCCCCCAAGTACGAAGTAGATGTCTTCAAGGCAGGAGTGAATAGGCTTTTACAAAGCTAAGTCAGTGCGCTTCACCATCTTAAACTGCATCATCTCTTACCATCAGGTGGGATAGTAGTCAAGCATTGATCTTTAGTAGTGAAAGAAAAACTCCGTACAAAGGGACTTGATATCTCTAGCAGTAGGCTTTTAAGCGCTGATCTTGAAGAAGATGAATAGAGAATTAGAACATCGATGCCGCTGTTACACACCGTTTAATAACCTAAAAAGCACTTTTCGCGCTAAATTACATAGTAGTTATGCGTTTTGAATATCCTCTACCTCAAATCAATTCGTGGATCTGGTAAAAGGCAACAAAGGGAAACCAACCAGGAAGAGGCAGCAGTGGCATCCTAGTATCCTATTATCAACTACTTTTATGTCCAACTTTTTTACGTGGTAGAGCCATGCTGCAGCTATATTAGTAGTATAGTTGTAGCACGAATGGGTCGGCTCGACCGGGGAAGGAAAACGCTCTCACAGAATACCAACGTAAAATAGCAGCTTAACGCTACTGTGTTTCGTATGGTGAGTGTAGAGAACCGGAGACCCTTTTTAGTGGAAAAGAGGCATTACATCTTAGTCCTCACGGCTGACAACGCATCTGCATTTTATTCGCTAACGAGGATAGGTGTAGATGTCTATGGGCTATAGCAACCACTTACCATCAGGTGGGCTGTGTGCTCGTTTGTCACCCTATCCTATAAAAAAAATAAAAATAAAAAACTGCGGTTGCCAACCCGCCTGCCAAGCATAGCAACTATGCCAAATATCATCCCTATGACGCAATCGATGGAGAAGCCTTATTTGCAACAATGGACTCTTATAGGCTGTAACGGTATTGGCTTCGGCGAACATTGGCGAAGCACTGCAGAGTGATCAATATCCTGAACGAGATATTAAACTAAAACCGCAGCGTATGTCTTGGTTTCTGTATGCATATAATAAAATCGTGAACAAATTTTATGTCCATGCATTTCTCCACGATGGATAAATTACTTATCTACTTTTATATTTAATAAGTGGTAGCATTTTTTTGCCTAGGAGGCTGTCAGAGTATATACTACTACCCTCTTACCTGTTTTTACCGTCAACTTGCGGTACCTTTACTACTGTGCTCCAGTCTGAAGAGTATAGAGGGTCAGTATAATTACAAGCCGTTTATTATTCCATCTTAGTTTGTAGAGCCTCTGTAGCATCCTTTGTTTGATGTTGGCTGCAGGTGTCCATGGGCTGCAAGAGCCCTTTTCCATTTGGACCGTAAGTTTATTTGTGACTTAATTTTTATCAAAAAAAAGTGGAATGGTTTTAGATAGATAGATAAATAGAAAATTCTTTATTGCACTCAAACAAAGGCGAACTTGATGCCAAAATGGCATTCTCTGCCAGCTAACCTTTGGTAGTGTGGTGAGAGTTATGGGTAGAGCTGCAACAGAGGGAAAAAAAACTTATTTTCACATTTTATTCAATAATATAATATAATGTAAACATGTTACTTTATACATATTTACATTTCATACATACACATATATACATATATATATATATATATATATATATATATATATAAATACATACATACATACATAACATACATAAACACTCACGCCTGTCACCCAGAGGGGTAGGCAGAGACTACGGACTTCCATTTGGCGCGATCCTGACACACCTCTCTCGCCTCTTTTACATCCATATATCTACGCATACACGCTCGTCGGTTAAGGGTACTCCTTGTATATATATATATATATATATAAAAATGTATATATACATGTAAACAAAAATACATACTGTACCAATAAAATGCATACAATCTAGTATAGGAAAATATAATATTATATAAACCAATAACATCAATCAAGTAATTTATATAATGTGCCTCAATTTCACGTTTAAATGTATTTATTGAGGGAGCATCTTTTATATCTCGTGGAAGGTTATTCCAAAGTGTAATTGATGATACCGTAAAGGAATCTGAGTTGTATGTAGATTTATGCAACGGGATAGTTAGAGTTTTGTTAGTCATCGAACGGGATAAGCTTAAGTATGAAAAACGCTCTTTCAGATAAGCTGGGGAACAAGGATTGTGAAGAATACTATACAAAATGGTTAGAAGGTGTATTTTCTGGTTTTACTGGTGGATTAGGGTAATCTTGGGATAAAAGTTAGTGCTTATGATCTGCCTTCGACTGCGTTCACCATGAGACATTAATCAGGAAGCAACAGTACTATGGTGTCAAGAACACAACGCTTAAACTTATTATTTCATATTTAAGTAATAGAATGCAGGAAGTTATTAGTAATGGTAAAAGTTCTTCCGGGTCACTTGTACTAATGGGTGTCCCTTAGGGATCGATTCTCGGCCCATTCCTATTTCTACTGTATATTAATGACTTACCTTTTCTTCTAGGGTATAATCATGATATAGTATTATTTGCTGATGATACTTCCTTGATTTTTAAACTTGCTTATGATCTGCCTTCGACTGCGTTCACCATGAGACATTAATCAGGAAGCAACAGTACTATGGTGTCAAGAACACAACGCTTAAACTTATTATTTCATATTTAAGTAATAGAATGCAGAAAGTTATTAGTAATGGTAAAAGTTCTTCCGGGTCACCTGTACTAATGGGTGTCCCTTAGGGATCGATTCTCGGCCCATTCCTATTTCTACTGTATATTAATGACTTACATTTTCTTCTAGGGTATAATCATGATATAGTATTATTTGCTGATGATACTTCCTTGATTTTTAAACTTAAACGTCTATCATTTAAATGTGACGAAGTGAATAATGCTATATCAAAATTAGTTGCATTGATTTAACGTTAATAATTTGCATTTAAGCGGTAATAAAACTAAATGTATTAAATTTACAACAACGAATGTTTAAAAATCTGAGTACCAATGTGTTTTCAAATGGGAAAGAATTGAGCCCTGTTGAATCCACTGTTTTTCTTGACATCATTTTTCTCGACGCAAAGCTTCATTAGGGCCCCCATATGACTAAACTAGCAAGCAGACTAAGTTCTGCAGCCTATGCTGTAAAAAAGATTAGAGGTCTCACCAGTGTCGAGACAGCTAGATTAGTTTATTTCAGTTATTTCCATAGCATAACGTCTTATGGGATTTTGCTATGGGCTGAAATGCGGCTGATTCAGAAACTATTTTTGTTTTACAGAAGAGGGCCATTAGAGCTATTTACAACCTGAAACCAAGAGAGTCTCTTAGAGATAAATTTAGAGAAATAAATATATTTACTTTGGCCTCTCAGTATATTTACGAAAATGTAATGTTTATTCACAAAAACAAAGGTAGTTTTAGTAAAAAAAGTGGTATACATTCTGTAAACACTAGGAACAAATACAAGCTAGTGATACCAGTTTCTCGACTCCACAGAGTCGAGAAACTGGTATGGAGAGGTGGTCGCTTCCAAGCTGTTTCTGAAATAAATTTTGTACTTATATAGTTTGTACAACCATTAATGTAAAATTTGCTTTTAAAAAAAGTCCCGCTGGGTTTCTTGCTGATTCTTCCCTGGACAGAGGTTTTTTTTTCGAACGAGTGGTAAAGTAAAAAATGACTTTCAATAAGAATAACATATGGCATCTATATTGAATAAAAAAAAATATTCTATTCTATTCTATTCTATTCTATTGTGTTTTTTAGTGTTTAATCCCTGATGAAAACGGCCTGGTGTTATAAGTATGTAGTGTGTATCTGTGTTTCTATCTGTGGTTGTTAATGGGCAGCGGTAGTCACTTACCACCATGTAAGCCACATGCTCGTTTCCCCTCTTTTCTATTAAAAAAAATCAAAGCTCCTAAACAGATAAACCGATTTTGATTGTTTTTTTTTCGTTTGAATGCTGTCTTAATCGAAAATGTTCTTAGCTACGTTTCAAAAAATCTATTCAGTCGTTTGAAGATCATCAGCTCGTTTTCTTTCGGAGGTTATTAGTTTATTTGCATTATATTAAAATAGGTTATTAAATAAAAAAGATTGCATAAATAGACAGGAAAGCGCAGCTCGGCTAATTTATCGACGTGATACAAAAACGTAAATTGACGTGTAATAATGGTTTCTTACATTTACGGGAACACTGCACATTGAATAAAACTATTTTAGGGATTTTATCGCATTTAATAAAATTATTTTAATTCCCAATATTTCGGATGCCTTATAGCATAGTCAAGGAGAGGACTGAGATGTTTGAGGTCCCGATGTCATAGTTAGCTCAGCTACCTTCAGTTATTGAATTGCTGAGCAACTTTTAGCTTACTTCTACGGCCAACAATTAAGGATTAAAATATTTTAATAATAAAATAAAATGAAAATAAACTGCTAACTTTAAATAAATGTAGATTTAACGAAAACGTGATGACTATTAGAATGCCTGTTTTTCATTAACATGCATTACCTATCTGTATATGTATAAATATATACCAGATTTCAGTATACAATAAAAATTAACATGTCTAAATAAGTTTTGGTTTCGGTTTCGGTTTCGGCCGAAACTGACGCCCAGACCGAAGGTTCGTTTTCAGTTTCGGTTTTGGTTGAAAATCCTGTTCCAGTCGGACACTAATATTTATACGTATATATGTACATAGAATATTTTTTAGAGGTTTCTATTTTGATTACTTTTGCACCGCCTCTTGTTTGTATATCTTTGTTTAGCCTAATGGTTGACTTGTAGAGAATGCCCTATGGCATTAAGTCCGTCATATGTACAACTTCGTGGATTAAAGATTAAATTAATAAAAAAACTTCATACCTTGCAAAATACGGAAAAAACGGGTGAACATGATATAACCTTTTACAACGTCCCATAATAAAATTATATTTATTTGCCGGGTTTAACATTTGTTCATTATTTACTCTGCTATTTGCGTATAATCTATTCGAAAGTGTGATTATGCTTGGAATAACTCCAAGCATACTTACACTTTAGAATAGATAGCTCGGAAAATCGATAGACGACTTAACTCGATATTAAATAATGCAATAGCTTATCCCTGGTATAGTTAATCGTGTTTTAAACGAGTTTTAGTCGAATCCATCCTTAATTATTAAATTTATTTGCACCTATTTTTCATTTGTTGGAAATAAAAGTTTTAAGCGTACATAGGTTGTCTGGAAGAAATCACTTACAGAGCGACGAGACCACCTTTTTATAGAATAAGGTGTAAAAGGAGCACACAGTCCACTTAACGATAAGTGCCTCATAGACTTCTACATCTATGCTCAGTCAATAATCAATATGTAGATGCGTTGGCATCGCTAAGGATTGAGATGAAATACCTCGCTTACAGTAAAAAGAGCCTCTGTTTCCTCTACACTCACCAAACAAACCACAGCAACATTGAGCTGCTATTTTACGCTGGTATTATGTGAAAGCGTGGTCCTTCCCCGGTCGTGCAGACTGTAGCAGTAGCTGCAGCTTGGCGTTACAAAGTAAGTACGTCAAATATCGGAAGCCATAAGGTTTTCCAGGCATTTAACAAATTCGCAACTGACGTCACCCACGCCACTATATGAATTACATTATTGTGATTAGATAAGAAAATATACTGAAAATATTATGATTAAATTAAAAATTGTGCTAAAGAAATTATTCGTACATTTTTAATTTAGACAGGAAACACCAAATGTAATATATCACTCCGTAATAAATAAGATAGTAGACAGAGACAGAGATAGTATAACATTTATGTTAGATACTTCCCATAACACATAAATAATTGTAAGCACTGTTCTTATTTAATTAGTGAAGCCAGCCAATACAAGGAAAAATACAGTAATGACTTTTACGTGTACAAATAGGGATAACAAAACATGTCTGTTGGGCATGAAGTAAGCATGTAAATAGCAACACTTGTATAATAAGTGCTATATAAAAACACTTTCATTCGTTTATTCATTACAACCCTTCAGAAGTCCATTGCTGAATATTGGTCTCTTCAATAGATTTCATCTCGATATAAAACCTCAACCTCTTAGTTACCAGTAAAAGCTAGTCTATTCACATTTGCGTTGAAAACACCTATGTGTAAACACTGCTTATAAGCAAATAATAGTTTGTTCCGTCAGACTATAAAGTATTTGATGGACAAATTTATTTGACGATAAAAAATCAGCCCCTAGATTTATTAAGTGCCAGAATTGTATGCCAGAACATAACTTGCAATTCATTTAATATGCGAAAGGAATAAATAAATTTAATATCCACTTAAATTTCTTTAATGCTTTTAAGAACAATGAAACTTAAACTGTCCTCAGCCTAAGCTCCTACAAAAGTAAAAGAATTAAATATTTATTAGCCTTTAGTCCCTAGGGGCTTGAAATAATAGTTTAGTATAATAGTCTAGTAATAAAAATGTTTGTAGCAAACTACAAACATTTTTAATTTTGAATTGTAGAGTAAAGAATGAAAAATAATTATTTTAAAAAGTCTAAATATTTTTGTCCTGTTGTAATTAAATAATGTAACATACCTCCTTTTGTTCAATCTTTAAATTTGTGTTGTTACTTATTTTTAAACTTGCCAAACATTTACGTTTGATGACGAGAATCGCTCTCTTACATAAAAATGAACCGCCTTATGTACTTCTAATATTGTACACAGTACAACACGACTATATAACATAGTAATATATAAACCTATGACATCTTGTTTATATGTTAACTATATAAACTTATATACATGTAACTTTAATTATATGAATTAAATACCTACTACTTATGTATTATATTGTTATGATTTCATCTACATAAATGAACTCGTATTTAGTTCCTTTAGCAATTCTGTATAATGTTTTTTAATTTTCTCTTAAGTGATCCTTTACTAATTTTTACTTTTTCTCTTTATAGATCTATTTTGGTATACACTTTACCTACCTTAAACTTAAAACTCTCTTACCATTATACTTTATTATTTTTAAGCCAACTTAGAAATCCAAATCATACCGACACGATCATTCCTGCGTCATCATGTCATCCGTGGCAACATAAATTAGCCGCTTTTTATATTAATCGTTTGTTTACTGTACCGTTAAGTTAAAAAAATTATTTAAAAGAACTTAATGTGATTTATCAAATTGCGGTCTCTAACGGTTATTCAAAGAATATCATTGACAATGTAATAAAAAAGAAACAAAAACTTGTCGTACGCAATTCTCTGTACGCGGTTAAACCTCAAAGTGATCGTCGATATGTTGGCAGTTTGACCTACTTAAGTTCTATATCTGAAAAAATAGCTAATACTCTTCGACAGAGTGGCGTGTACGTGGCATTTAAAACAAACAATTCACTTAGGAATATCTGTTATTATAAATATAAGTTAGATATTCGTCTAAAGTCTGGTGTTTATAAACTTGTTTGTGACAAATGCCAAGCCGTTTACGTGGGTCAGACTGGTCGCAACTTCGAAACACGTTATAAAGAGCATTTAGCCGCGTACAGGAATTGTAACCCCGATAAGTCACATTTTGCTAAACATCTCTTAGACACTGGACACAGCCTATCCAATGACCACTCCTTTAAAGTCTTACATACTTGTAATAAAGGGCTACGACTGTGTGCTGGAACAGTTAGAGATATTATAAAATATTTACGGTAATATTGCTCTGCTGAATGAACAAACAAATGTTTCCAACTCGCCTCTCTTAAACATGTTTAAGCCTGCTCCTTGATGATATATAGCCTCGCAACATGGTCGTTTGTCACCCTCACGATGCGGTGGTCAGCGTTTGGTTGCGTGGTTGTAGGGTAGGCGGACGTTTCGCAGTAGTTTGTTGTTAATTTCACAGCAAATATCGGCGTACGTCAGGCGGTGATTGATCGCATGACGTAATCGCTCGCTACGTGATTGGAGCGCGGTTGCGTCAGCAAGTAGTATAAATAGCAGTCGTTTCAGCTAGCCGCTCACTTAGCGGCCAGCCTCCGCAGAGTATACTTCACTTGAGGATGCCTCGTGTAGAGGCGAAACACGTGTAGTATTTTCGAGAGTGGTATGTCGATCCTAGTGTGCTGGTGCTGGGGGTGGTAGTGCTGGGATTAACAGTGACGGGTATAGTGCGCGCGATTGAGGGAGGGTGGGAGGTCCGCTTAAAACTCGGCAGGACACATCATTTTCTTAATTTAAGCGGAATTAAGCAAATTAGTTTATAACAACCTTGAACATATTTCCGTTTTCATTAGTCATATCTTGACTGCCCAATATTTATTTTAAAATATGTAACGTAATTTAGATAAGTAATGACCCTTTCAGCGTACAAAATGACTGTCTAGGGACATTTAAAAGAATAAGGTTGAGAATACTACTGTTTGAGGTTGTAACAAATTATAAGCGCTACCAATTTACTAACTTAAATGTCCTAAAATAATCCTGACTACTGCTACATTATCTTTAAAGTATGATACGACCAGGATAAAAAAATTACCTTACTTTTAACATCACAGCCTTAGAAGTGGGTTAATATTTTTCGAGTGTGTATATGTATGTTTCGCTCTGTAGCCTAAACGGCTTTACTGATTTTAACATACAATACCCTTTAATCCTTAAATTTGTAGTTGTACTGGAAGTAAGATAGTGTATAAAATTTATACATAATCTCCATATCAGTGAAAATATTAATATTTCAAGGGCAGGCACATGAAGTGCCTTTTAGTTTATCAAGCAACAAGTGAGTTCCACCAGCTTTATTCGATTTTAAAAAGCATTAAAATCGGTTACATTTAATTTTTATATTTGTTCTTCACAATTTTTACAACTTGGCAACACTATTGAAGCAATCTATGCCTATGTGTCACAATTAACTTTTGATAGGCTGCAACGGTACACCGGAGAATTAATGATTCCTTATATTTGCGCGAATATATTATGGTAATTATTATATTACCAAACAAATTTTACTGGCTTCCGAATTTATAGTATTTTATTTTCATAAAAGTTATTAGTTTTTTATAGTGACGGATGTTTGAAGCCAACGCATCATTAAAAGTGAAGATAACGCAATCCATTCATTTAAATAATGCTAAAAGTTTATAAACTTAAAGTTACCTAGTTCTGCTATCAAAGCTAAAATTTTAAAGTTTTGTCAAACTTGATATTTACTTATTGGAACTCTGTATCTACAGAACCTTTTATTTTTGAGAATTTTGAATGACATAGAAATTATTTCAATACTATGGTTTTTTTTGTGCTGAAAGCGTTAGGCTGTATATTAGACTATCGATGAGACGACTATATTTGTCGAAGGAAGAAGTTAACTAAGACTTGGCAATCTCGAACAGTTTGGCAGATTTGCCGTCAATACCACGTTTCTTCTTAATTTTCATCATCATAAGCCTATAGCACAACAGCTTACTGCTATGTATGAACCTTTATACCCGATATCAAAGAGAGGAGGAGGCGTTTTACGTTACGTGATAACTTTGTCTTTTTTAACTAATCCGAATTCAATCGGAAAAGATTATAATAATATCACATTCTAAATTCGCAGCTTTAGACCTTTATACACAATTTCTTGCATACTCTATTGACTACGTATATATTTTTTTTAAATGTTACTCCCACACTGTGATTTTCTCCTGTGTCGTGGAGGCAGTTTACAAACATAAATTGCACAAGGACAAACATCCAGACCCGGAACAATTATTTGTAGGCCATACAAATACTTGTTTCGTGCGGGATTCGAACCCGCGGCCCCCAGCGCAACAACTGATTGAATTACTTACCCGTACTAACTGGTATATATTGTATAGTTTAGTATTATAATATATATGTTATATAATATATTAAATATATATAAATAACTTAAATATTAATTACTGTCTGGGTTTATCCAAAGGCTCGGTATGTAATAATGCCAATCAAGTTCAGATATTGTAGCAATAAGACTTAAGTAATTCCGTAGATTAACTTCAGTTATTTTCCTCTCGTTTTCTTTGCGTAGCAACTTATAAAGGTTAAGTAACATTTATGTTGTAAGCTTATGCCGGATTTGTAGAGAAATATATCGTTGAAGATTAAAAAGAGGAGCGTTGTCCGAAAGCTTTAATGTGTCGTAGAGCAAATTGACCCATCAAAGTAATGTGCTTGCACTAGAACAATGCAATGTAGACATTGTTGACCTGGATTTCCAGATTCCACAAAGCGTTTCAGTATTATATTTTTTTTTTGTGGCAATCTGTAGAGGGATAATATTACGTTCACTTGTTTTGTCTTGTTTTGTGCTCTACTGTAGAGATGATGAATAATATTCTTTTTATGTATTCAAGTATTTGCTGATGTGTTTCGTATGGTAAGTGTAGAGACCGGTGACCCTTTTTTGCTGGAGACGAGTCATTCCAAATTAGTCCTTACGGGTGACAAGGCATCTGCATTTAGATTCTTAATAGAAGATAGATGTAGATGTCTTTTGTCTCTTGCTATTTTACCAACAGTGGTAATAGATAAAAAGTATAATTGCAAGAACAAACTAGGAAGCAATATCATTTTATACTGATCTAAATTCAATATATCAAAAGTAACTTTTTATTTGATCCTTTTCGTGTAACTACATACATTCGCAAAATACTTTAAATAACAGTATAGCTCTTGCTTCCATGCGGACGCTATAAACTATATGGCAACGCAGGTGCATTTAGTAACAGATATTTTACATCTTTGAGGACTATGTTGCTTTTTATAACATACGAGTACAAATACAAATTAGCGTTACAGAGAAAACCTTTTTCTAAAACTTTATAATTGGTGTAACTAAATAAATGGAAAAGAATTTTAGAATATGACAGTTCCGTAGCTCAGTGGCTTAGCAAACGTTTAGACGAGTCATTTTCCGGGTCTATATATGTATCCTTGTGAATTTAAAGAATGTAATCTGCGGCCATGATAAAGAAGAAAATTCTTGTGTATGGCTAGAAAAAGAATTTAAAGGAATTTTTAACGTTCTATCACTAAGTAAGATACTATGTAAGATAAAACTCATAAATAAAATAAACAAACATGTTATAATTTTATTTTCTAACCAGCAAAATAGATGTTGCTACAAGTTTTTACACCGTAATATGGTTAGACTATTTAAAATGTATATAGGGCTTACTTTTATATCATATAAAGTGTCTATACGTTGCGGGAGTAAGCACTGACCTCGAAGAAGATGAATAGTCACGGCAGGGTTTATTGTATTTCCTTGCTGAGAATAATGATGCCGCTGTTACACACTGTTCAATAAACTAAGAAGCACTTCTCGCGCTAAATTACATAGTAGCTATGCGTTTTGAATATCCACTACCCCAAATCAACTCGTGGGTGTTGTAAAAGGCAACACATGGAATCCAACCAGGAGCAGCGTCATCCTAATATCAACTAAAATACTGCAGTTGCCAACCCGCCTGCCAAGCGTAGCAACTATGGCAAATATCATCCGTATGAGTCAATCAATGGAGGAGCTTTATGTGCAACAATGGACTCTTATAGGCTGTTACGGTATTGGCTTCGGCAAACTTTGGCGAAGCACTGCAGAGCCAGCAATATCCTGAACGAGTTATTAAACTAAAACCGTAGAGTATGTCTTGGTTTGTGTATGCGTATAATAAAATCTTGAACAGATTTTTTGTCCATGCATTTCTCCACGATGGATATACTACTTACTTATTAATTAATAATTAATATAAATAAATAATCTATTCTAAAGTGTAACTATACTCGGAATAACTCCAAGCATAATTATTACACTTTAGAATAGATTGCTCGGAAAATCAATAGACGACTTAAGGCCTTAACAGTGGTTAAAATGCCTAAATCTAAGATATTTAAGTAAAAAAAATCTCAATAACTGTTCATTTAATCCACAAAGAAAAAATACAGGGTAACAGAAGAGGATTGGGGAAATGTTTTTAATTTAACAAAATTGTATTTTTGTCAACCCCTTATTAGAAAAAAAATCCCCAAAGAGTACCTATCATTGTCATATTTTGCAAAATTTCTCCAAAACGGCACAAACTTTTTAAATAGTTCTTACACTAAAAAAAGGTCTTAAAAATATTAATATTTTTAATTGAGAGTTTTATTTTTATTACCTGTTTTATAAGAGAATATATCATTTTTCCCTGAAATTGAATATATTTACGCGAGCGCGCATGCTCCGTCGCCATGTAAGCTCTGTCACAGTCCGTTTTCGGACATTGTCGAGGGTGGACCGCACGTCGGTGTTGGAGCGACTTCGTACAAATATATATTAGTTTTTTAAAAGTTTATACACAATTATAAATATTTTTATGACTAGAAATACTTAATTTAGTTAATATCTGTACACTGGTAACTGTAAATATTATTTTCTAAATAAATGAATTTTTAAAGTGCCCAAAGAAGAAGAAATTTTTGCGGCGACGTTGATTAGTGAAATTGAAAAATGCATTTTTATATAATTTAGATGTGGAACGACGAACATGCTCTCGTTACTTAGATTGCGATAGTTTTTAATACCTATGTAATTTTATTGTTGCATATTTTTATTAATTAGTTGATAATGAATTTTATAATTATGTATTACAATAAAACGCTGTTTTTATAAGTATGACTTTATAAATTACTAAATATTATTGGGGAAAGAAATAAAGATACAAATACTTACATTTAGTTACACTGTTATCAAATTAAATCAAACAATTTAAATAAATAAAAGAATGGTGCTTACCTAAGTATAAATAACTATATAAAGACATTCTTGTGTTTATGGTTTTTTTTTGTTAGACAAACTATCATCTAAAAAATGTAAAAATTTTAAATTGGAGAGGGGTTTCTCTACGTGATAAAGTTAGAAATGAAGGTATTTGCATAAGAACCAGGGTAACTGACATAGCTCAACGGAATATTACAGTGAAATGGCAATGGGCTAGCTATATAACTTGAAAAACTTATAAAAAATAGGAAGAAAGGTCCTCGAGAGGCAACCTCGTACAGGTAAGCGAATTAGTACTCAACCTTTATTCCTCTTCACGTATTCTCATACGCTTTTCTTCACACATACACACACACACGCACACGCGCGCAAGCACGCACGCACACACACACACACACACACACACACACACACACACACACACACACACACACACACACACACACAAATAGGTCGCAAATAATACTTACCTAGTACTATTAGGCAAGAGTGAATAGGTTTTTGTTAAGACAGTGCAATTCACCATCTTAGACTACATAACCACTTACCGATGGGATTGTAGTTGCTTTACTACTTGCTGGGTAAAAATAGTAAAAAAAATTTACCCTGTGAAAGTTTGCATTTAGATATAATTTTTCTAACCAACCATAAAAATATGATGAAAATATGTATATAAGTATAAAGGTTGCCTCACACGGGACAGTAATAATATAATATTATATATTCCATTATCTCTGAAATACGAGGTACGTTCATATTAAGAGGCTGAATAGAGCAACATTGAAATGCATGGGGATGGTTTTGTAATTTCACGTCATTATCGAAAAAAAATTGTACGTATTTCAGGTGGCGGTTTGCAAAACACGATTCCACAAAAATTAACTCAATAGAAAATAATTGCAAAGTTGCTTCTAAAAATACTTAAATTTTCAACGTCAATTTTTTTTTACGTGGTAGAGCCATGCTACAGCTATATTTATTAGGTATAGTTGTAGCACGAATGGGTCGGCTCGACCGGGGAAGGGCCACGCTCTCACGGAATAACATGTAAAATAGCAGTTTAACCCTGCTGTGTTTCGTATGGTGAGTGTAGAGAACCGGAGGACCTTTTTACTGGAAACGAGGCATTATATCTTAGTACTCACGGGTGACAACGCATCTACATTTTGATACGTAATCGAGAATAAATGTAGATGTGTATGGACCGTAGCAACCACTTACCATCAGGTGGACTGTGTGCTCGTTTGTCACCCTTATTCTATTTAAAAAAAAATTCTGAGATTTCAGTAAAATAATGTTAAGCACTCGTACAATTATGTCTCATGTTAATAAAGCTATTGGGCTATTTTGATTTGTAATAAAGTGTAAAAAAATATTTATTAGGTTATAAAGCAAGTATTTTTGTAAATCTTTTGTATGTAAATGTAAATGTTTTCATTATTTTGTTATTCTATTGTTTACAGTTATTATCACGTCTTAGCTTTACACCAAGAATTACATTAGAAATTTTTGATGGGATGCGATGTAACGCGCATACATTATTTTCATCAAGAACTATAATATATATATATATATATATATTAAATATATATATATTATATATATATATATATATATATATATATATATATATATATATATATATATATATATATATATATATATATATATATATATATATTGGAGTCGTCTTGCCGAGTTAACGGGAAAGCCAGTAAAAGAATTAAAACCCAAAAATTCCTTGTGTTTGTATTGCAAATAAAAGTATGTTAAACCAAACGCAATAGCCGACACAAGTTCTATGTCCGCCATGCTTGGATATACGTAGCACACTGACGCATTCACAAGCATGTAAACAACTTTCAAACTCCAAACGAGATTTGTGAACGCTTGGGGCTTGAAGACGTTTGCCGAGGCTTGGCAAGCGTGGAAAGGCACCATTACAATATCACACAAGTGATGTGGGCGAGTAAGTGTTGTACGTGTATTTTATTTTATAACACCTAGTCAGGTCATAAATTCTGAAACATGTTTAATATAAAATAATTGAAACAAGCTTATTCATTATGTAACCATTTATATACCAAAATGAACTTAACAAAACATAGATTCTTATGACACTAAAGTTTATTCAAAATGACCTCCGTGATTTTGAATACAGGCCTTCAATCTGCGCGGCCAGTCGTCTATCGCAGCACGAACGAGATCCATGTCAATATCGGCTACTGCATTAATCAAGGATGTCTTGAGTGACTCCAAATTGGGATTAGGGTTTGAGCACACCTTTTCCTCCGAGTGTTGCCATATCTTGTAATCTAACGGATTCAAATCTGGACTGGAGTAGGGGCGATATTTTTTTCCCGCGTACCGCTTCAACAAAGCGCGGCATCTCTTCAGTCTCAGGTCCATTAGACGAGCATTCAAACGATGTCTTGTTTTTCTTCGATATGCCCGAAGCCCTAAGTCTTCATTTAATACACTTTTCACCGTGGTTCTGCTTAACCTCATCTGAAGGGCCAACAGTTTCTGCTTAGGTTTGGGATTTCTTTGAATTCGCGCCTTCACAGCTTTTAAAACTGTTGGAGTCCTAACAGACCGAGGGCGACCACTTTTTGATCTGTCATCTACACTAGAGTCTTCATTATATCGTTTGATGGTACGATAAACGAATCTTTTGGTTATATTCAAATTTTTTAGTATGTCAAAAATTTGAATTGGCGCGTAACCGCAACGATGCAACGCAATAACTGCAACACGGTCTTCTTTAAGCGTCCACTCCATATTTAAAAATGAGTAAAATTCTAAAAAGTATACAGTTTTATTTTCATGAACAATTCGAAATTCGAATTCAATAAACTTTTTTGTGGCCAGCATTCTAAAAGAAAAGTTTTTACTGTGTGACAATACTTATGACCTGACTAGGTACAAATGTTGCAAGAAGGCAGAGACATGGATCGAAAAAAAAATACAAAATGTACTAAGCCGGTCTAATCACTCATAATAGAATAGAAAATTCATAAAACATTTCTTACTAATTCGGCGCCGAGTTGCACCATGTTGTGTCATGTCACAGAATTTCATAAGTACGATACCGCGACGTACATTTAGGGCTACTAAATGTACGTAATATTGAAATTCGTCGTGTAACACGAGGTCATTGGTCATGACCAACTACCTCTTTATTTACGCGGGGAACGCATATGCATACCCGCCGCGCTGGGGCAAGGAGGGTTTATGTCGGACTCTCATCAACTAAAACCCCATGGTGTCCCACCTTGGCCGCATACTGGCAGGGCCACGATAACGCCTTCATACAAGTCCGCGGTCACACAGGCACCGGCCTCTTCATGACAGTCCCTTCTCGAGTAAGAACTTTCCTTTTCCTTTGCAGGTAAGGCGCACCAGGAACACGAAGCCCGATGCGGTGCCGGCTCTACACCTCGAGCCATACAAGTGGGTTCCTCTATGTTCATAAAGATTGACAAAGCCACCCATCTACCAATAGTTTATATTATACGGGAGCATTATTCCTTTCGAAACAGAGATAAAGTCACAGGTGAGAGGGGTAACAGATAAAGAAGAGCTAAGATTTTTTTTATGGAAGAGGAGTCAAACGAACATACGGCTCAGCTGATGGTAAGTGATCACCGACGTTCATGAACATCTGTAACATCAAAGGAATTGCAGGTCCATTGCCAGCCTATTACAAAGAAGTTGGCTCTTTTCTTTCTGGTTAATATGTCTTATCCGTCCAGAAAAGCTGCTGGCGATGACAGTGATTTCCTGAGTGTGTTCATGCGAGACAAAAAATCCTGTGAAACTCTAGAAAAGAAAATCCCAAAACGGTCACAATTTGTTCAAGAAATTTAATTAAAAATAAAGTACCTGTATCATGCAATGTTTTAGTTTTATTTCGTCACTATTTCCTTTGATATTTAAAAATAATATTTATTGCTTATTTTGTTCCGTAACTTTAAAATATCTTACTCTTTAATTAAGGCTATATTTAAAAGCCACACGTTAAAATAATTGTCTGTTTCTGTTTCATTTACGTTGCATATAATAAATTAGTCTCAAAGTATAAAACCTTTGGGAGCACAGTGTTAATATGATTTTCAAAGGGATTGTTTGGTTTAGAACTAATTACGTGGAGAGTGTTCCCATGTTTCCTACAGTCGTTTTGAGGGCATTGGTTGCGTTGGGTACTTGTGCTAGGGTAACTTTTTTTACGTATATTAAATTTTGTAGTCTTATATACTAAACAAACCAACAAGACGATTCTGAAATGTAATAGATATATTTGTAGGAAGGTGGTATTATTATAATGTATAACTTAAATGGAAAGCTTTAATCCCACTTGTTATATAGGATGTATTAGAAGGTATAGAGTCATAAGAAAAAGGCTTTAGAATAGCAAATAATCACTTTTATTCAATATAGTACTATTACCACCACCAGTTCGGATAAAACCTTTGTCCTGGGAAGAACCGGCAAGAAACCCACCGGGACTTTCTTTCTTTTTAAATACGATTAATATGCAATATATTACTTAATAGTTTATATTTACTTATTTTTACGGATTCTATCGTGTTTAATTTAACTTTTTGGCTGCCGACTTTTTGGGTAATTTACATCACCCATGTTCACGGGGGAGACTGAGTTTACTAAGTCATACCTAGTTTGAAGAGCACTTCCCGCACTTCCTCTATATGGTGCACTATCTCCGTAACCACTAATCCCAACACCACTACACTAGGACACTAAGACACACCACCGTCGATATACGACACGTATTTTACCTCTAAGAGAGGCATAATCAGCTGCAATAGACTCTAAATACTCGCTAAGAATGAAATGGAATCTACTGGAGCTGGACGATAAAAAGCGTGTAAGCTTTTATATCGTTCGAATTTTCCCGAAATCGTTAAGTAAATATTCGAAATTTATATAATAACTGGCTTAACTGCCTCGTTGGTCCAGTGGTTGTAATTGCTGATCATGAGATCCGGGGTTCGATACCCGAGTCAAGCCAAAATCAGAAAGTCGGCGGTGTTTTAATTCCATGTCTCGGAAAGCATGTTCAGCCGTTGATCCTGCGCCTATCTCCCGCAGTTCGAGTCGGATTACTGTCCCATCAGACTGTAAGTGTGTGTAAATAGCGAGTAAACCTATACTTGCGGATATACTCGGGCACTTTAATTCTGTCCTGTGCAGTAGGCTAGTCTCTGTTGAGTCTAGCTGCCGTGATAGAAAATCATCCGCTCCGAATGGGATTCATTTTCAATTCACTCCAGATTTAATTCAATTCTCAGAACCAGTACCCGCAGGTTGTGTCTACAAATGAAATTGTTAATTACAATTTTTAATGCCACTTTACCACGTCCTCGGTAATGAAAAATCGCTCTATCATTTTATTAAGAATGAGAAAACTCCACATAAGTCCCGGCTGTAGGACGTAGCCACCGATGTTTTATAAAACAAGGGTGACATACGAGCACATAGTCCACCTGATAGTAAGTGGATTTTGTGGCCTATAGACAACTACATCTATTCTCTATTAAGGATCAGAATGCAAATGCGTTGTCACCCCTGTGCCTGAGGACTAGTTTTCATTAAAAAAATCTCCATTTTCTACGCCCACTATTTGAAACACAACAGCAATAAACTGCTAATTTACACTCGTATTCAGTGAGATTGTGACCTTTCCCGGTTGAGCTGACTCGTTCGTGCTGCAACGATAATATTGCTGAAGCATGTTTTTCCCACGTTTAAAAATAAAGGCTGGAATTTTACATTAATTTACTTTAGATTAATTAATACAATAATTAGAAGATGGGTGCCGCCTAATCTTCGTATTTACCAGAGACTGTATTTACCGCTAACCCATTCGTAATACGTCACTCAATATTTGCAAGGACCTCTCCAACATTTCTGTTAAAGTAATTTAGCTGAAAGTGATATCCCAAGGGTAAACGTTTAATGAAATAAGTGTATATAAGAATAGAGGAAAGACACAATTTTTAGGTTAGTTGTCGCCGTTTTATATTCGGGGATATTTTACGTCATATGAATTTGCTAAACCATGTAACCATAAATATAAATGCACGTTAGTACACCGGTATAACTATAAATTAAATAAAACTAACATAATATAATAATAGCCTATATAAGTCCAAGCGCTAGGCAAAGGCCTCTTCTCATTTCCAAGAGCAAATTTATAAAGCAATATGGCCAATATTTTTATTCGTTATACATGTAGGTTTCATCACAGTGTTTTCAATTCACATTTCGGGAATTGAACCCGGGTCGCCGGGTACTGTGAAATTTCAAAAAACGCTTAGCTCCTGAGCTGTACCTGTTTTAACTTATTATAAGCCAGTGCTTAACCACGATCCCTCCTGCTGGTAAGTGGTGATGCAGCCCTAGATGGTAATTCGCACTGTCTTAGCTTAACAAAAGCTTATTCACACTTGCCCTGTGGACACCCAGATTGTATTCGGACGGAAAGATAGACGCCGGTAAATAATTCCACTCCATTGCTGTACGTATTACAAAAGACGATGCAAGCCTTTTTGTTCTTATGCGTGGAATATCCAAAACAAAGAGGTGAAGACCCGCCAATCGCCTGGTTGTACGATGGTGGAAAGGTGAGGGAGGAATTAAAACGTGTAATTCCTGCGCACACTCACCGAAATGCATCCTATAGAATATCGTGAGACTGGCTACTCTGCGCCTGTGCTCGAGGCTGACATGTTTGGTTTCAACCAAATCAAGGTCACCAATAAGCCTGTTAGCACGTTCCTCTACTGAGTCCAACGCTGCCAGCCAGCCATATGTGACAGCAGTACTCCATGGACTTGCGCTTATATAAGGTAAAAAGCTGCCCCGGCGTGAAGTACCGCCGCACCCTTGCAAGGACAACAAGTTTCCTTGCGGTTATTTTGGCTCTGGACTCAATGAACCGCCCATAGTTGAGGTTCACACGCATACTCACACGCAAACGCACACGCACACGCACACGCACACGCACACGCACACGCAAACGCACACGCACACGCACATGTACACGCACACGCACACGCACACGCACACGCACACGCACACGCACACGCACACGCACACGCACACGCACACGCACACGCACACGCACACGCACACGCACACGCACACGCACACGCACACGCACACGCACACGCACACGCACACGCACACGCACACGCACACGCACACGCACACGCACACTCACACGCACACATACACACACACACACACATACACACACACACACACACACACACACACACACACACACACACACACACACACACACACACACACGAACACACAACATTGGAAACGAAGCATTTTATCTTAGTCCTGAGTGGTGATAACGCATCTGCATTTTATGCTTTATTGAGGATAGATGTAGATGTCTATGGGTCTCACCATCCACTTACCATCATGTCTACTGTGTTCTCATTTTTTACTCTTATTCTATAAAAAAAACTCATTTAATAACCTTCACATAATGAGTGAAAATCACTACAAAAGCAAAATAGTTTAGCAGTAGAACTAGGGATGAGGATGAGGCACCTGTACAGGTGCCACGTACACATATTTTGTTATATTCCTCTTAATGTTTCTAACAAATTAATTCTCATCTAACACCATAGTTAACACGAACTTTAATGGCAACATTCATGAAGTACGCACGAGTATTTCGTTATCATATCTAAACAACTTGTATAAAGTCATACCCAAAGGAACGTACGCAATAAATCACGACGCAATTGGCTTTACGAGTCCCCACGCAATGTTTACTGTATAAGTATATTATTTACTTCATAAGTACTAGCTGATAAAATTTAAGTTTGAGATACGAATACTTATAAACCTAACATAAAATTATATGCGTGGAGTTAATATGATAGTAAGCAATTATATTTTTATTGTGTTATTTTTAGTGTGATCATAAAAAAAGGGATAGGTTTACACCTCGGAAAATCATAAAACAGTGTCTTAGAAAGAAACCTCCATAAAAGCATTAAGACAAAACTTACCAGGAAAAAGCAGTACTTCTTATAAGGCGTAAATTAATTTATATATTACTGACGTAAGGATAAGTAGTTGGCGTATCTCAATGCCGAGATGTGTTCTAAATTCGAATGTTTACCAAATTTTTTAAAATACAATATTTAAATAACCAAAAGTTCTGTTATATATTTAGGTTGTTTAAAGATCGTGTTTTTCTATAATACATGTAGGCATATATTTAAACGCGATTGTTTATCCTAGTTAATCTCCGTTTTATCATGACATTGGAAACTAATTCTAGGGTATTTCAAGTCCGATAAATATTTAATATAACAGTAGCGTGATTGTTGGAGATCAATACAGTCCTTCAATTCGCTGCTTCGGGGATTATCCGATAATGGAAAACTACATACATGGAAAGATTCATTTAGCGCTCTTACGGATTTTTGTTCTCTAAACTTTGTTATCTTGGTAAAAACTTACTTATTATTAATTATGGAAAAAACCTCGTGTAGTTTTTGAGAGATAATGTATAAAAAGAAAAAAGGATAAATTTGAACAGCTCAAAGACACAACTACAAAGAGAAAAAGAAAAGTTTAAAACTAAAATATGTAAAGTTTTTACTAATTTTAAGCTTATGTTTTACGCTTATAATAATAATAATAGCCGCAAGTTAAAGATGAAGAAGACAAAGAATAAATTGGGCAATAATAGAGAATTTCTTAGCGCGGTTTTACGTACATTGCATTGCGTTTCTAGCTACTAGCAATTTGCCTCGGTATTTAACGGGCGATTTATGAGTCTCGACAACAGCGCCACCTACCGGATCTAACTATAGCTAAGAACCATCCAGGTACCGCCGTATATACCCTATAAAAATTAATCAAATTCGGAGAAGAATTAAGAATACATGCACACCGGTAATTTATATATAAACATTTTAAATCATCTTATCAACAAATTCTTGCTTAATATAATTCACTATATTAAGCTAGGTAAATATATTAATAAGACGTTTCATAAATTCTGTAACGAAATCAAAATTAATTCACAAAGACGGCAAATAAATATAAATGAAAATGAAAATATCTGTCCCGAGAGGCGAAGTTGTATTCAGGTCATTACGCTAGGTGAATAGCTCATAAACATCCTGTTACAATGTTTAGCTACGAACAACGTACAAGCGGTAATAGATCATTTTCCTTTTGAAATCCAGGATCACGCTTTGTGTTTGATTACTTCTATGGTAATTTTCATTTGAATGTGCCAGTCAAATGGTTAGTGTTTTTTATGATTGACAGAAACATAACTTGGGCTCTCGGTAGGACTCTTCTTCTGTCTAGGAGTCACTCTGGTTGTCTGAAGTCACCAGTGCAGTATAGTAAAATTACAAAGTTATTAATGCAGCTAGTTTTAGGTCATTTTCTATGGAGTTGTAACGAAATTTTTACTAATCCAATTGTATTTTATAAATTGGTCGACTATTACTCGTTAACTTCTTAATTATACTTAGCTGTGATAGTTTTTTAGTTTTTCTTTTAACCTCATTATATATACTATTATTGAGCATACTTTTCATATTTTCAAACAGTGATTTAATTGGTAGCAGGGGGGGGGGCACATAACTCTAATGAAAAATACCATTTTAAAGCTAAAAATTACGCAAACGGACCCCTGAATCGGAAAGATGTATTCCACAACCCCAATTTTTTTGAAACAGCTATTTAACATGATGGAATAGACGGGTAAAAAAAACCATCCTCCATTTACTTGTATAGGAAGTACCCAAAACTTAAAATGTTTTTTAATATTTTATTTCACAGTTTTCTAGGTTTGAATAATATCTATAATTATGCGAAATTACAGATTTGTAGCACCTAGGGTCTCTGAGAAAACCCGCGGACGGACGGATGGACGGACGGGCGGACGGACGGACATGGCGAAACTATAAAGGTTCCTTGTTGTGTAACTACGGAACCCTAAAAGGGTATTTTATATCTTATTCTTTTTTAGTCAACCCTAGTAAATTGTGTAATAGTTGCTCCCATATAATTAGAAAATATTTAATATTTTTATTAATAATTACATAATATAATATCAATAAATAAACCACACCGTGTATTCGCGCTGTAAGAATACCCACTACCTGGGTGTAGTAATAGATATCAAAGGGAAACTGAAACAGGAGATGGGCAGTAGTACTTTCCTGATATTTACTTAAAATAATAAAATAGGATTGGCCGCAGATTTTATTATTATATACAGGCTGAATATTATCCGTCTCCTTTTTGTTTAATAGTTGTTAATTACTTATAATAGTTTTATTATTTCATCACCGCATAACCCCAGATGACAGTGGATAATAATAAAAAGGGATAGGTTTACACCTCGGAAAGTCATAAAACAGAATCATAGAAAGAAACCTCCATATAAGCTGGTTTATTGCATTAGGACAAAACTTACAAGGAAGAAGCAGTACTTCTTATAAGGCGTAAATTAATTTATATATTACTGACGTAAGGATAAGTAGTTGGCGTATCTCAATGCCGAAATGTGTTCTAGATTCGCATGTTTACCAATTTTTTAAATACCATATTAAAAAAACCAAAAGTACTGTTATATATTTAGATTGTATATATATGCTATTTTTACATAATACTTTTAGGCATTTATATAAACGTGAACGTTTATCCTAGTTAATCTCCAGTTTATCATTACATTGGAAACGTAATAATAGAATATTTTCAATACGGTCCTTCAATTCACCGCATCAGGGATTATCCGATAATGGAAAACTACATACATGGAAAGATACATTTAGCGTTCTAACGGATTTTTGTTCTCTAAAATTTGTTATCTTAGTAAAAACTTACTTATTATTAATTATGGAAAAAACCTCGCGTAGTTTTTGTCAGATCATATATAAAAAGAAAAACGAAACTTATTTGAACAGCTCAAAGACACAACTACAAAGAGAAAAAGAAAAGTTTTAAAACTAAAATATGTAAAGTGTTTACCAATTTTAATGTTATCTTTTACGCTAATAATAGCCGTAAGTTAAAGATGAAGAAGACAAAGAATAAATACGGCGATAATAGGGAATTTCTTTGCGCAGTTTTACGTACCTTCCATTACGTATTATTTATAGCTACTAACAATTTGCCTCGTCTTTGAATAGACGATTTATAGATCCCAACAACAGCGCCACCTACCGGGTCCAACAATAGCTAAGAACCATTCAGGTAATCCCATAAAAAATTGTCAAATGCTGCGAAGAATTACGAATACACGCACACCAGAAATTTATATATAAAGATTTCAAATTCTCATAACAATATATTCATGCTTAATATATTTCACTATAAGCTAGGTAAATATATTAATAAGACGTTTCATAAATTCTGTAACAAAATCAAAATTTATTCAAAAAGAAGGCAAATGAATATAAATGAAAATGAAAATATTGCTGTCTGTCCCGAGAGGCGAAGTTGTATTCAGGTCATTACGCTATATGAATAGCTCATAAACATCCAATGTTTAGCTACGAGCTACGTGCAAGCGGTAATGGATCTTTTTCCTTTTGAGATCCAGAATCACGCTTTGTGTTTGATTACTTCAATGGTAATTTTCATTTGATGCCAGTGAAATGGTTAGTGTTTTTTATGATTGACAAAAATAACTTGGGCTCTTGGTAGGACTCGTCTTCTGTCTAGGAGTCACTCTGGTTGTCTGAAGTCACCAGTGCAGTATAGTAAAACTGCACTGGTGTGTTGTTTAAAATTTCAATACGACGTACTTTAAGCTAACTACTCGGATTCAGTATACATGGGACGCGAGTGGAGTACTTTGAGCGACATGTGCAAGCTGGACCAGTATACAGCGTTCGCGTGGCACTTGACTATGTCAATTTAGGTGTATATTTTTGCAATCAATATATTATATTTGATTTATAAAATCACTACATTTTAATTTAAATATGCATGGAGGGAACACTGCAAAATGATAGAGCAAAACTTATGCTTAATTTAGTAGATTTAAGACACTCAAATTATATTAGGTATTCACGAAAATTTTGAAAATACGAATCTGTGGAATCTTTTCATAAAAATGGTAAGTAGTTTAAGTTTTTCATTACATTAGCTTGTATATATTATAACTATGACAGTAAATAATCACTATATTTTTAAGTTATAAATTATTAAAAGTTCTATACATTTTATACTGGTCTAAGTTGAGATAGACCAGTATACGTCGTGATAGTTTACAGTAATATTACACATGACTTAGTATTCTAATTTTTAGTAGTAAAAGGATTAATTCTAAACAGTCGTCTGTTTGTCAGTCTGTGCTGCCATAATTTGCCTCATTAATGCCATGATATGAAAAGCATGTCTACTTCATTTTCAGAGTCCCCTTTGACACCTGTTGCTTACTTTACTAAAGATGAACTGTCAATTATCGATCACGTAAACCTAGAATATATTGAACCTATTCTAGAATTTTGCCATCCAAAGCCTCCACATTTCCTGATAATATTATCGATACGTTACCTAAGTCAGTCTAATCGCCATCAATAATAGAACATTCGAGAGAATCCTCATCTATCGAGATATTTCTAAATGGACTTAAGACAAAGAGTATTACAACCCTATACCTTCACCAGCATTTTCTATTTTTAGTGTAATAGCTACACAAACTTTAGTTTTACTGTACCTGATAATAATACCAGCGATTGGTCTTACATAGAAGATACTGATTCTGCAGTAAGTACTCCTAACGAGCCAAGCAATTGACGCAAGTGAAGTTCAAATATGAAAAAAGACAAGGGTTGCTTAAGGGAGTAATTTAAGCTAGAATGAAAGGATAGCGAGAGAAAATACAGAATGAATAGAGGTATGGATTACACCAGTAGAAATGGTCCATCATAAATGTTATGATAGGATATCAGAAGAGAACGGAAAAATAATTTTTGAGATGTTTTGGAGGATTGGCAATCATTCACGACAGTGGGATTTTATCACTAAGTACGCTATAAGTATAAATACCAAAAGTTAATTTTACTGTTTCTGAAAATTTGATATTATTTGCTATGGTTGGAATCAAAAATGACAATGCAGAGATAACAAGAATATCTGTTTGTAAAACAAAATTTCTTAGAACCCTCTCGATAAGTTTCAACTTTGTTTATACCACTCTAGAAAAATTTGATCGTGGAAAAGTGTTTGAAGAATCCGATCACCATCCAAAAACTATAACATTTAACATGGTACGTGGTGTGATTGATCACATTATTGAAACTCTCACGCCTTTTGAAACTCATTACAATCGCAAAGATTCGAAATGTAAGTATTTGGATGGCTCATTGCGTTATGAAGAATGGTTTGATTCAAATGTTTATTCTGGCAAAGCATTTAACTTACGATAATATCGTGATATTGTAAATAAATAATTAAATTTTGCTTTTCATAAGCCCAAAAATGACGCATGCGAAAAATGTCACACATTTGGAAATAAAATACAGACTACCGAAGAAGAAATACAAAACCAAAGATATCATTTAAAAGAAAAGAAAACAGCTAGAAAATTAAAAAAAAGAGAAGGAATTAGCAATGCAAATAGAGAGGTTTTAGCGTGTAATTTTGATTTAAAGAAGTGTCAAATGTACATTCTATTGTAAAAGAAAATCGTCCATGTAAAATTTTATCATGTGTCATCACAAGGTTTGCTACTCTTGGAATCAACAGACAGCTAAAAGGGGAGCTAATTAATTTGCAAGCTATGTTTATAAATTTATTGAAATTACAATACCAAAATGTATAAAAGAATATTTTTTCTGGTCTGACAATTGTAGAGGCTAGAATTGAAAACGAGTCGTATTTTTAATGTATGTAACAAATTTTATATAAGTGTTATTCATCGTTTCCTTGTCGTTGGTTACACCCAAAATGAAGAGACAACATGCATTCCTTGATTGAGGGACAAATTAAAGACAGGATTATTTATACCCCAGACTTAAAACAGACGGAAAGCCCTATAATGTCATTGAAATGTCACAGGAGTTGATTTTTTATCTTAAAACACATTTCAAGCACTGCAATCATTAGACAACTACTAGCTATGGAACTAAAATGTCATGAACAATGTAAGTGAATTTAAAATACAAGTAATGATCACTTTAAAATTATATTTAAGTACAACTATGAAGACAATGCTGTTAAATGGATTAACTGCTTGAATAAACCGAAGAACACACGAAACAAAAGGGAAAAGGTGGATCTGCTTCTAGTCAGTGCTTATGAAAAACTCCTGGCAAACGACAAAAATAAACACAAAGACTTTATGAATCTTAGTAAAAGTCACGTCAGACACCAAAAGAATATCACTTATTTTATAATAGTCTGATTACAGGCAATATTAATAATGATGAGTCTAACTGTGATTAAAATAACCTAATTCATCTACTCAGACATTGTTTTGTCGTGAAGATATTTTATTTTATTCATTTTACTAACAAAACAGATACTTCTGAAAAATTCATTAAATTAAGAAGAGAAATAAGATGTTTTATTTTGTTAATTAGTTTTAATACTAAAGAAAAATAAAATTTTGTTCTCTGCCTTTATGGGTGGTGTATTAAGCAATGTTTTATGGAAGGTATATACACTTTAACCTCGTGATTATGAATTGAATAGGTTTTAATAAATAACAAATAACAAGAAATAAATCTACTTTCTATCATATGAAAAATAAACAAGCTAAAAGCATGATTATTTTTCAGATATGTCAATTTACTGCTACTCCATCAAACGGATTTTGGACATTACAATCAGTGTATAATGAGTCAACTAATTTATTACCGTTTATTCTGTAGATACAATCTCAGTAAATTAATCCAAGAAAATGAAATAAAATTCTGTATTTGTATTTTTATAAACCTAATACTTTTTCCTCGAGATATGGTAAATATAGAAATACATTGTAAACGAGTGTATGTGGCAGTTAGCTCATTATATGCCATAGTTTATATGATGTATACTAAGTCAACTACATTATCTTGGAAAGTCACTAAAATAGGTCTACTCTTTTATTATCTAAGGGTCTCAAATATTAAAATAGTACGAATTTAAAAAAGTCTAAATTCTAGGACCAAAACTGAAAAAGTTATAAACAATTAACCTTTGATAAGCGCTCCTGTAAAATTTTAATAATGTAGTTTACTCATTATAATTAGGAGGTATCGAAATAGGGTTGGCCGCAGATTTTATTATTATATACAGCGTGAATATTATCCATCTTCATTTTGTTTAATAGTTGTTAATTACGGCCAAAATTTAATAGTTGTTAGTTACAAACCAAACGAACATCGATTAAGATCTCGATCGACTACAACGGCCCACACTATAAACGTGCTACGAACGTGCAGTCACTACGCGTTCAGTTACCGAATCATCCCTGTTCAATATTGTGTGAATAATACAACCATGATGCCCGTTATATCGATATTATATTTTACCTGTGTTTCCGCGTGAGAATCGGAGTGTGGTTATTTTGAAATTCATCATTATCAATCATTACAACCCTTCACAAGTCCATTGCTGAACAAAGGCCTCCCCTCAAGGAATGTCACAAAGCACGGCCCTAAGCCACCTGCATCCATTGACTGCCTGCATAATTTACCAAGTCGAAACTCCATCTAGTGGAGGGCCGCCCAACACTTTGCCTACCGGTGCGAGGCTGTCTCTCGAGAACCTTTCCTCGCAATCGGTTGTGGGTTCTTCGGGTTATATAACCGGCCCATTGCCACTTCAGCTTACTAATCCGTTAGGGTATGTCGGTTACTCTGGTTTCTAATGCGCATATTCTCATTTCTAAATTTATCACGCAGAGAAACTCTGAGCATAACCCTCTCTATAGCATGCTGAGCGACTATGAGCTTCCTAATATGGCCATTTTGAAATTATTAATATTAAAAAGTAGTAAAAGAATTATTTTCAATTATTGCCATTATTTTGGACAACGGTGAGCATACATGGTTTTAACACCTTTGGTCGTTATAACCGCGTACGTAGTTATCGGCCCGGCCTTGATATGCTATGGTATATCATCATCATCATCATTACAGCCCTTCACAAGTCCACTGCTGAACATAGGCCTCCCCCAAAGAATGCCACAAAGCACGGTCCTGAGCCACCTTCATCCATCGACTTCCTGCATATCTTACCAGGTCGTCACTCCATCTAGTGGGGGGACGCCCTACACTTTGCCTGCCGGTACGAGGCTGCCACTCGAGAACCTTTCTTCCCCATCGGTTGTCGGTTCTTCGAGCTATATGGCCGGCCCATTGCCACTTCAGCTTACTAATCCGTTGAGCTATGTCGGTCACTCTGGTTCTACTGCGGATATCTTCATTTCTGAGTTTATCACGCAGAGAAACACCGAGCATAGCCCTCTCCATAGCTCGCTGAGCGACCCTGAGCTTCAGAGCAGTGGAGGACCACGTCTCAGTTCCGTATGTCATCACTGGCAACACGCACTGGGTGTACAGTCTCGTTTTCAAGTTTTTTTACAAAGCGCAAGTTCAGCCCCACATGGAATACTGTTCTCATCTCTGGGCCGGGGCACCTCAGTGCCAACTTCTTCCACTTGACCGCATCCAGCGCAGAGCGATTCGAATCGTCGACGTCCGAGTTCTTTCTGATCGGCTCAATACACTGGAACTGCGTAGAGATGTTGCATCTCTTTGCGTATTTCATCGCATCTATCACGTGGAGTGCTCTGAGGAATTGTTCGGACTAATTCCAGCCGCTCAATTTCACCATCGCACATCGCAACAAAACTCGCGTTATCATCCATACCATCTGGATGATTGGCGGTCCACCACTGTGCGATTTAGAACGAGTTTTCTCCCTCGCACAACTTCTTTGTGGAATCAATTACCACCAGCGAATTTTCCGGACCGACACGACTTAGGAACCTTCAAGAAAAGAGCTTACACCTTTCTAAAAGGCCGACAACGCATCTGCAATTCCCCTGGTGTTGCGGTTGTTCATGGGTGGCGGTAGTCACTTACCATCAAGTGAGCCGCATGCTCGTTTGCCCCCTATTCTATAAAAAAAAAGATATTTTATATTTTTTAGACAATACTTAATAATATCCTTAAGCGCTAAAAGTCACCACTAATCCCAGCTCCATTACTCCCAACACCACTACACTAGGAAAAACATAACACTGACGACAATACGACACGTGTCTAGTCTCTACACGAGGCATCCTCAGGTGATATAGACTCCACGGTGGCTAACCGTTAAGTGAGTGGCGAGCCAAAACAACTGCTATTTATACAGACCGCTGAAGCAACCGCTCCCTACTTAAAGAGCGAGCGACTGCATCATACGATAGAACGTGCGACCAATCAGCGACTTACGCAGCCATTTGAAAAATTAAAAACAAACCGCCGCGCAACGCCCGCCTACCCTCCAACCACGCAACCAATCGCCGATCACTGTGAGGGTGAGAAATGACCATATTGTGAGGCTCTTTATTATTAGAGAGCAGGCTTAAAGATATTTAAGAGAGGCGAGTTAGTAACATTTATTTGTTCATTCAGCAGTGCGACGTTATTATTATTACTTTTTAATATCTCTAACTGTTCCAGCACACACAGCCACAGCCCTTTATTACACTTATGTAAGACTTTAAAGGAGTGGTTGTTGGCTAGGTTGTGTCCAAAGTCCAAAAGATGTTTGGCAAAAAGAGATTTATCGGGATTGCAATTCCTGTACGCGGCTAAATGCTCTTTATAACGTGTCTCGAAATTGCGACCAGTCTGACCCACTTAAACGGCGCGGCATTCGTCACAAACAAGTTCGTAAACACCTGACTTTTAACAAATATCCAATTTATCTTTATTGTTACAGATATTTCTAAGATAATTGTTTGTTTCGAACGCCACATAAACGCCGTTTTGTCGAAGACAACTTTTGACAACTTTAACAATTTTGTTACAATTTACACACAACGAGGCCATTGTATCTATACTAATTTCTTAAACCAAGCCCAACCTTTCAGTCAGCTAAAATGGCATTGGGGGCGCCGTACCGGTAAGCGAAGTGTAAGATGGCCTCCTACTAGGTATAGTGACGATCTACTAAGAGAAGCAGGAAATAGATGGATGTAGGTAGCTCAAGACCACGTTTACTGGCATTCCTGTGGAAAGCATATGGGAAAACGTTCAATAGTGGATTTGTTACGGTTTGTGATGATGGTGATACTCTAGTTAAAGGCGCGCGTTATACATAGAAGTTGATCAACGAAATGCTATTGTTTCGGCCACTAACGCCTTCTGCGAAGGTGAGTGCCCTCTGCAGTATAAAGTGAGGAGACAAGAAAGAAGCCCGCGAAAGAATCCTGCAATGAATTTTTTGTCAGCACAATTTTATTATACGAACTAAATAAGGAAATTATATCTATACGCTGATGATCTGCAGCTATATGTGCATTGTGGCGTCGAAGAACTACATAGTGGAATTCACAAATTAAACCAGAATTTAAACACTATTAAAGATTGGTCCTCGCGCTATAGAGTCTGTGTGAATCCAGTAAAATGCCAAGCGATTTTAGTGGGAAGTAAAAAGATGCTGGCCAGGGTTAATCAAGCAGACTTCCCTCCTATTTGCTATGATAATATTATTGTTCCATTTAGTGAGTCTGTTAAAAACCTTGGCCTGTATATTGATAGCTCTCTGAACTGGAAAGTGCAGGTTATCGAATTAAGTCCGAAAGTTCTTGCCACCTTACGTTCCCTTTATCATCTCAAACACTTCCTTCCTATTAAGTCTGAGCTCATACTTGTCCAAACTCTTATTTTACCTATCTTTGATTATACAGATATGTGCTACCCAGACCTGTCCCAAGAACTTCTTAACAAGCTAAAGCGCCTGCTTAACAACTGTATTAGATTTATTTTTGGTCTGCGTAAGTATGACCATATTTCTCATTATAAATCTCAGCTTAAGTGGCTTACCATAAGGCAAAGGCGCAATTCCAGAATATTACTTGTTCTTTTCTCAGTTCTTTATGATCCATATTCACCTTCTCACCTCAAAGAACGATTTCAATATCTCTCTTCTTATCATGATAGGGTTCTTCGATCTTCCTCTAATAACAAGATTTATATTCCTACTCATCTCACCGGGTTCTATGGTAACTCCTTCACTGTACAGGCTGCACGTCTTTGGAATTTCTGGCCTGATGATATCAGAAAAGCACCTAACAAATACTCCTTTAAAAAGAAGGTACGCGAGCATTTACTGAATAATCATTAGAATTACAAAATTGTTAATTAATCGTATTTATATGTACGTATTAACTTTATATTTAAGTATATTTATATTCATATATACTCGTATGTATTTATGTATGTTTATATCCATGTACATGTATTTATGTATGTTTATATTTGTTTATTGGCATATAAATATATTTATATTATGAATATGTGTTAATATATGTAAATGTGCGAATATATATATATATATATATGCATTTACTTATAATATTATATCATAATCTGTTTTGTTACATATGATGTGTATTAATTTTAGTTTATTTTTTTTCTTTTCTTTTAATTGCTACACCTACGACAAACTCTCACCACTCCATAGGTTGACTGGTAGAGAATGCCCTGAGGCATTGTGTCCGCCCTTTGTATCGTTTTTTTTTCTAAAGGGACGCAATAAAGTTTAAAAAAAAAGTTGTAAGCATTTTATGTATTAAATTATGTAAGTGCAAGTGTTAAATTGTAAAATCACTCGTCGTTTTAATATTTTGATCCATTCCGTAAATAAAAATTATAGTATAAAACTTAGATTTCACGCAAAGATCATAAGCTTTGATCGTCTTAGTGAGGCTATTTGGTTACAGAAACAGAAACAGAATCTTCTTTGTTCAATACAGTTTATAAATAATAGTTATTGAAAGTCACTCTTTTGTTTTACCACTGATTCAGAAAAAAACTTCTGTCTTGGGAAGAACCAGCAAGAAATTCAGCGAGACTTTTTTGTAAATAACAGCTTACAAACATGTATGTTATACACAAAAGAAATTAAAAATAGCTTGGTGGCGATAACCTCATTCCCTGTGGATTATTATCATCCATAATTTCCTTAAAGGGGTAAAAGGGGAACGGAACTACCATCTAATCCAACCCAAAAGCCAAAAAACTCACCTGCACATGGTGATCCCTGCTAGATAACAGACCAGGCTCTGGAGACCGATCAATGGCGGTATAACCATATGCATCCAACATAGTGATTGGAAAAGGAAAGCAGCGGCCTTGAGGTACAAGTAACCTCTAAAATGTCGGGTGCAGAAGACAAGGGGAAACCACTGCACTATTTTTCCCAAGTTATCGTCAGCTTTATGGAAAAGTCTATAGAAGAAATGGCCCCGCGTCCCTGGCGTCCCTTGGATGGTACAGGGGTTTTTTTTTTTTATAGAAGAGGGGGCAAACGAGCATGCGGCTCACCTGATGGTAAGTGACTACCGCCGCCCATGAACAACCGCAACACCAGGGGAATTGCAGATGCGTTGCCGGCCTTTCATAAAGGTGTAAGCTCTTTTCTTGAAGGTTCCTAAGTCGTATCAGTCCGGAAAATTCGCTGATGGTAATTGATTCCATAAGGAAGTTGTGCGAGGGAGAAAACTTCTTCTAAATCGCACAGTGTTGGACCGCCAATCATCCAAATGGTATGGATGGTAACGAGATGTGCGATGGTGAAATTGAGCGGCTGGAATTAGTCCGAACGATTCCTCAGAGCACTGCCCGTGATAGATGCGACAAAATACGCAAAGAAATGCAACATCTCTATGCAGTGCCAGTGTATCGAGCCGATCAGAAAGAACTCGCTCGTCGACGATTCGAACCGCTCTGCGCTGGATGCGATCAAGTGGAAGGAGCTGGCACTGGGGTGCCCTGGTCCAGAGATGAGAACAGTATTCCATGTGGGGCCGAACTTGCGCTTTGTAAAGTTGCAAGCGATGTGCCGGCATGAAATACCGTCTCACTCTGCTGAGCACGCCAAGCTTTTTAGAGGCCAATTTGGCCTTCTCTTCCAAGTAACTACGAAACTGCACGCTATTTGATATGTCGACGCCAAGGATTCCGATACTAGCTGAGGCGGCACTCCCCGCCTTGAAACTGAGGAAATACGACAAAGGCGTTCTTTTTTGCGGTAAACGCGCAAACTTGTGTCTTCTGGGGAAAGACTCGATTTCAGACACAAGTTTGTCCCGGTAGTCAGCGATGTTTTTCCGAGAAATATTGGCACGGCCGGTATATAAGTCATCACCAGTGCTGTCGTCCACATAGCAATGAATGCTACCAGTTTGCAACATATCATTGATATACAGGGGAAACAGCGTTGGTGATAGCACGCAGCCTTGTGGAACACCAGCGTTGATAGGTTTGAAATCAGAGCATGCACCGTCTAATTCGACCTTGATGCTCCGATCAGCAAGGAAAATGGTGATCCATTTGCACAATTTCTCAGGAAGCCCATAGGAAGGAAGCTTCGAAAGAAGCGCTTTGTCCCAGACCCGATCGAAGGCCTTCGCTATGTCCAAACTAACGGCCAATGCCTCCCCCTTGGACTCTACTGCCTCCGCCCATGTATGAGTCAGATAGACTAGAAGATCACCAACTGAACGATCTCGACGAAAACCGTACTGGCGGTCACTTATCAGCTGGTGATCCTCAAGGTACCTCATGAGCTGGCAGTTTATAATGGATTCCATTATTTTGGAGAATAAAGAGGTGATGGCAATATGTCTGCAGTTGGACGGGTCTGAGCGGTCGCCTTTTTTAGGGATCGGGTGAACCAAAGCTGTCTTCCATGAAATCGGAACAATGCATTGGGAGTAGGAGTACCGGAAATGACGCGTTAAAACCGGTGCCAACTCCGGAGCACACGTCTTTAGTACAATTGGAAGGACTCCAATTTACTCCAATTTAACGGTGGTAGAGCCACGCAGCAGTTTTTGCTGTTGCATGTATGGGCCGGCTTGAGCCGGGTTGGTACCACGATCTCACAGAATACCGGGGTGAAGTAGAAGCTCTGCTTCTGCGTTTCGTCTGATGAGTGCAGGTGGCTGGAAGCACAATTCCCCCCCCCCCCCATCAACATGGTAGCGGAGTTACACGATGAACTACCCCAGGAGGGTACCAGTACCCCTGGAGAATCCCTCGCTGAGCATTCACGACCATGTTATTCCGATCCTGAGCGTGGGTGCTCAGGCTGCCCCGCGTATTCTGGGGGGGGGGGGGGGGCAAAATTCCGCTCAAAAGCATTGCTGCTAGGGGAAAACTGAGCAAGAACACCAAGGCGACCCCTGCCACGCTATCCGTGAATTTCTGCAACATAAGGGGACTTCACTCTAACCTAAACGCCGTCCACTACCATCTCGAGACGGCGAAGCCGGCCTTGCTCTTTCTGACCGAGACGCAGGTTTCCTCTCCGGCTGATATTTCGTATCTCTCCTACCCGGGGTACAAATTGGAGCATTCCTTTGTGCCTCGGGCTGGAGTTTGCGTGTATGTCAGAGAGGACATCTGTTCTCGACGCCTCGGCAGTCTTGAAGGTTCGGACCTGTCCATCCTTTGGCCACGCGTAGACAGCGACGACCATCCGCGCGTCTACGGGTGCCTCTATAGGTCCCATAGCGGTAATGCCGAAACAGACCGACTCATCGACCACGTCCAAATGGCTACAGATTCTTTGCTACAACAGGTCCCATCCGCAGAGATCGTGATCCTTGGCGATTTTAACGCCCACCATGCCGAATGGCTCGGTTCCCGTCTAACCGATCATGCGGGGAGATCTGTTTATGACTTTGCCTTGGCATATGGTCTGACACAAATGGTTACTTCGCCTACGCGGATTCCAGATGTGGAGGATCATACACCTTCCCTGTTGGACATTCTGCTGACCTCTCATCCGGACGGATATCAGGTTTCCGTCGATGCCCCTCTCGGCTCTTCGGACCATTGTCTGATCCGGAGTGTGGTGCCACTCACGCTCCCTTCGCGGTTGCGTTCTGCAGGTTGCCGCCGTGTTTGGCATTACAGGTCGGCGGATTGGGACGGAATGCGGTCTTTCTTTGCATCCTACCCATGGGGGCGGGTTTGCTTCTCGCCGGACGATCCCAGCGCTGTTGCTGACTCTGTCACTGATGTGGTGCTACAGGGAATGGAACTATTTATTCCATCATCTGTGGTACCCATCGGAGGCAGATCTCAGCCTTGGTTTGGTCGCTCCTGTAAGACTACATTACGCAGTAAGCAGGAGTGTTATCAAGCCTGGGCTGCGGCTTCGGCGACTCGGGATGTAAATACCAGCACACTTAAAAAGAAGTATAAATTCGCCTCCAGGTCCTTCAAAAGAGTTATTGCCAAGGCAAAGTCAGAACACATAGGCAGAATTGGCGAGAAACTAGTTCGCCTTTCTTCGGGAACCCGTGCATTCTGGTCTCTCGCCAAGGCTGTCCAAGGGAATTGCTGTAAGCCATCACTACTATCTCTGCACAGGGAGGATGACTCACTGGCCCAAGACGCAAAAGACAAAGCCGACCATTTAGGCTCCCTTTTTGCGTCCAACTCGACTCTTGATGGCGAAGAGATGTTGCATCCCTTTGCATTTTCTTTTGCATCTACCATGGGGAGTGCTCAGAGGAATTGTTCGGATTAATCCCAGACGCCAAATTTCACGAACGCACATCGCGGCAGAACTCCCGATACCATCCACACCATCTTGATGATTGGCGGTCCACCACTGTGCGATTTAGAAGATGTTTTCTTCCTCGCACTACCTCCTTGTGAAATCGATTACCATCAGCGATTTTGCCCGACCGATACGACTTAGGGACCTTCAAGAAAAGAGCGTACTTACTCCTTTTTAAAAGGCCGGCAATGCATCTGCGATTCCCCTGGTGTTGCAGTTGTTCATGGGCGGCGGTAGTCACTTACCATCAGGTGAGCCGCATGCTCGTTTGCCCCCTCTCCTATAAAAAAAAAAGGCTCCATCGGGCCCACTCGACTTGTTGACGTCCAGGGAGAAGAGTGCTTTGCGAACCGAGCGCTGTGTAAACCGCACATCCGGCATGGAGCACTCACATGGCGGAATGGTCAGCGGTGTGTTGCCTCCGTCATCTAGAGTCGAGTTGGACGCAAAAAGAGAGCTCAACAGATCGGCTTTCTCCTTTAGGGCATGGGCCAGTGAGTCGTCTTCTCTGCGCAGAGATGGAAAAGATGGCTGACAGAAGTTCCCTTGGACAGCCTTGGCGAGAGACCACAATGCACGGGTTCCCGAACGAAGGCGAACTAGCTTCTCGCCAATTCTGCCGATATGCTCAGACCTTGCCTTGTCAATGACGCTTTTGAAAGACCTGGAGGCGGAATTATACTTCTTTTTAAGTGCGCTGGTATTTACATCCCGAGACGTTGATGCATCAATCCAGGCCCGGTAGCACTCCTGCTTATAGCGTGATGCTATTTTACAAGAGTGACCAAACCATGGCTGGGATCTGCCTCCGATGGGCACCAAAGAGGATGGAATAAAAAGTTCCATACCCTGAAGTACCACATCAGCAACAGAATCGGCAACAATGCTGGGATCTTCCGGCGAGAAGCAAACCCGCTCGCAAGGGTAGGATGCAAGAAAAGACCGCATCCCGTCCCAATCAGCTGACCAATAGTGCCAAACACGGCGGCAAGCTACAGATCGCAACTGCGATTGGAGCGTGAGTGGCACCGTACTCCGGATCAGACAATGGTCCGAAGAGCCCAGAGGGGCATCGACGGAGACCTTATATCCGTCCGGATGAGAGGTCAGCAGAAGGTCCAACAGGGAAGATACATGGTCTTCCATATCTGGGATCCGCGTAGGCGAAGTAACCAGTTGTATTAGACCATATGCCAAAGCAAAGTCATAGACAGATTTACCCCCATGATCGGTTAAACGAGAATTTTTGTAGTGTGCATTTAATGTCGGAACTCGGAAGGTGCTGAATGAAGGAGACGTGTTGCTTGTACAAGAACTTTAATTATACTTTCTTATTTTTCAGTGACCTTCTGTAAAATTATTATTAAGATCTATTTTTTCGTCACATCCGGGTATATATTCCGTGTAGTCCGGGTATGTAATTGTGTCAGTTTGTGTAAATTACCATAATTAAATTATATTGTAATTTTAATCATTTTGTAGGCCGCGGCGGTGCGCGTGCATTGTAGCAGCGCACCGCCTGGTAGGGTCGCCATGTAATTTCTCGTTTCTCGTTTCTGTAAATATAACGTACAAAATGTAATATAGGAACTATGTCAATAAAATTGAGGCATGTTGCTGCTTCTATAACTTTAATTATACTGTAGTTATTCTACCTTAACACTAAAATATATATATAGTCGCGGGGGCTATACTACACTACACCAAGCCATTCAGCGTGGTGGGCGTTAAAATCACCGAGTATCACGATCTCTGCGGATAGGACCTGTTGTAGTACGGAGTCTGCAGCCATTTGGACGTGGTCGATGAGTCAGTCTGTATCGGCATTACCGCTGTGGGACTTATAGAGGCACCCTTAGACGCGGGGATGATCGTCGCTGTCTACGCGCAGCCATAGGATGGACAGGTCCGTACCTTCAAGACTGCCGAGACGTGGAAAACAGATGTCCTCTCTGACGTATACGCAAACTCCAGCCTGGGGCACAAAGGAGTGTTCTAATTTGTACCCCGGGTAGCAGAGATATGAAGTATCAGCCGGAGAGGACACCTGAGTTTCGGTTAAAAAGAGAGAGGCCGGCTTCACCGTCTCTAGATGGTAATGGACAGCGTTAAGGTTGGAATGAAGTCCCCTGATGTTGCAAAAATTCACGGCTAGCGTGACAGGGGTCGCCTTGGTTGTATTGCTCCGCTTGCCCCGAGCAGCATTAGTCGCGAGCGGAATTTTGCCCCCCCCCCCCAAGAATACGCGGGGCAGCCTGAGCACCCACGCTCAGGAGTGAAGTAGTTTGGTCGTGGATACTCAGTGAGGGATTCTCCAGGGGTGCTAGTACCCTTCTGGGGTAGTATTTTATTTAATTCCACTACCATGTCGATGGGGGGGGGGGGGGGTAATTGGGCCTCCGGCCACCTGCACTCACCAAGCGCAACGCAGAGGTAAACCTCTACTTCACGCTGGTATTCTGTGAGGTCGTGGTACCACCCCGGTTCGAGCTGGCCCATCCCTGCGGCAGCAAAAGCTACCGCTTAGTTCTACCACTGTTAAAAGGGGTGCTTAGAATCCCCAAGTGGAAAAAACAACAAATGGAGATAGTAACGTGGAACGTCAGAAGTTTTAAGATTCCTAAAAAAGTCTACAATATTTGCAAAGAAATGTAACGAATGAAGATTAACATCATGGGACTAAGTGATATCAGATGGATAGGCAAAGGTAAACATCAAATAGATAATAGCTGCACCATGTATTACTCTGGTTCTGACGATAGCTCCAACAAGTATGGAGTGGGAGTAATCATAAACACCAAATGCGTTAATACGCCTGTGAACTTACTACCAAAATCAAACCGAACCATGTTATTTCAAATAGAAGCCAAACCGAGAAATATTAACATCATACAAGTGTATGCTCCCACTTCAGATGAGGTGGATCAAGAAGTTTAAAACTTTTATAAGGAAATAGAAGACCTGCTCCAAATGACAAAAAATCACGAAATAAATCTAGTGATTGGCGATTTTAATGCTATATTGGGGAAACGAGAAGTAACAAGAGTAGCCGGAAAGTTCGGGCTTGGGGCAAGGAATGAGAGAGGTGATTCCCTTGTCCAATACTGCAAAGAGTGTGGTTTTGCTATCATAAACACTTATTTTCAATTACCACCAAGGAGGTTGTACACATGGACGTCACCTAAGCATAACCTTCAGCAAATTGTAAGAAATCAGATAGATTACATTATGATTAAAAATCGCTTTCGTAATTGCATCAAAAGTGATAAGACCTATCCTGGGGCTGATATAAGATCTGACCATAATCCAGTTATAGCGATAATATCATGTAGACTTAAACAACTAAAGAAGAAAACACAGTACCACACATCAGGTGTGAGATGTTAGAAAACTCAAAGTGCATAAGATCCAAGATGAAGTGACGAAAGAAATAAATGAGTGGGCAGCAGATAAGAAACCATGGACAATGCGTACGGTGGAGGAAGAGTGGTGTTCAATGAAGAATAAAATATTAAACATCAATAAGACACACTTGAAAAGAGATTGGAATCCTAAGCAGAGTTGGATGACAGAAAAAATATATAATCTTATGGAAGAAAGGAGAATCTACAAGAGTTCTGACAAAAGCAAGTATACTGAGATTGATAAGATAATTCGGCGTGAAGTGCGCTATGTTCGAGAGGCTTGGTATCAGTGCAAATGTGATTTTGTGGAGGACCTTTATGCTAAACATGATGCATTTAACCTGAATAAGGAAATAATGTAATCTTTTTTATTAATGTAATCTTTGGTAGGGCACAAAAAGACCACTCATCAACTAACGGATGAAAATAATATTCCCATATTAGATATATCAGGAAAAAAACACCTATGGGAACAATACATCTCATCAATGTTTGCTGACGATTTTCGAAGCATAGCGGTAAATTGTGACACATATGAGGGATATTCTGTCCTAAAGAATGAAGTCACAAACGCTCTTAGAAAAGCTAAAACGGGAAAATCGACCGGGCCGGATAATGTTCACATAGAGGTACTTAAACTTATTAAAGAAGAAAATATTGACTTCCTGGTTAAATTTTTTAATTTGATATACAAAACTGGCCACTTACCCAAAGACTGGTTAACCTCAACTTTTGTTACACTTCCTAAGAAGACCAACGCAAAAAGGTGCGAAGAGTTTCGAACGATTAGCCTTATGAGTCAAGTATTGAAACTATTTCTAACTGTCATCCACGGGCGAATAAGAGCTAAATGTGACGAACAACTCACAGACAACCAGTTTGGCTTTAGGACAGGAGTGGGTACGAGAGAGGCTCTTTTTGCAATGCAGGTTCTGGTACAAAATGCAGAGACATGCAACAAGACGTCTTTCTTTGTTTAATCGATTATGAAAAAAGCCTTCGACAGAGTACTGCATGACCATCTAATTTCAATATTACATGGTATCGGCTTAGAGGACAAAGATATACGTATTATCCAGAATCTGTATTGGAACCAGAAAGCTATTGTACGAGTTGGCGATGAGGAGACTGATGAGGTTGAAAAAAAGAGAGGAGTTCGACAAGGCTGTATATTATCACCAACGCTATTTAATTTGTACTCGGAAACAATAATAGCAGAAGCAATTGAATACCTGGAATGTGGAGTCAAAATAAATGGCCGGTATATTAACAACATCAGATACGCTGACGATACATTTCTAATAGCATCATCTCCTGAAGATTTACAACTGATTGTGGATCGTGTTAATGAGTGCAGTGAAAACAATGGCCTGCGGATGAACACATCAAAATCGAAGATCATGGTATTATCTAAGCATAGTTTCCATGACATTGATATCATTGTAGCGGGTCGCAAAATTGCGAGGGTGCGCAAGTACAAATATCTATCGACGTGGCAAGGAATACTAATGACACCTGGAGCTATGAACAGGAGGTAAAGACACGCATAGAAATAGCTCGAAGTGCCTTCTGCACGTTAAAAAAGTACTCTGCAATCGCAGACTTAAGATCCCTGTGCGCGTACGACTCCTACATTGCTACATCTGGCCTATACTTCTTTACGGATGCGAGGTGTGGACAATTAAAGAAGACCTCATGAAACGTATAGAAACTTTCGAGATGTGGGCATATAGATGTATGTTGGCCATTAGTTGGACTCAAAAAATCTCGAACATAGAAGTTCTGCGACGCGTCAACTAGAAAAGGCAACTTTTGGAGACTGTCAAGAAAAGAAAAGTTGCATATCTCGAACATGTGTTTAGGCATGAAAGATTTGAACTTTTGCAACTCATTATGATGGGAAAGATTGCAGGAAGGAGAGCTGTTGGTCGCAGAAAAAAGTCTTGGCTGCGCAACATCCGAGAATGGACGGGAATCAGGAGTGCTTCCGAGCTCTTTCGCCTCGCGAAGAAAAAGAAGGAGTATTCAAAGCTGACTGCCAACCTTCGCTAGTCGAAGAGGCACTCGAAGAAGAAGAAGATAAATTCCTTAATATTATAATAACGTTTATATAAACTTGGTTTAATAAAGTTTTGAACTTTGAGCAGGTCAAATTTTGTATACTTTCTGGAATTTTGTTGTAAAAGCGTATACATCGCCCCAATAATGAATTACTGACTCGGTCGAGTAACTGGTACTGCTTATTTTCTACCGACTTTAAATAGGAGGAGATACTCAATTTAACTGTATGTTTTTTATGTGTGTTAGCCTATATTTTTTTTTGGGTGAACCGATTTCAATGATTATTTTTTTAAAAAAAGCTGGTGTCATGTGGTTCATATAAATTTGATCAAATTCTGACCAATCGTTTTTGAGTTAATCTTAATAATTTATATTGAAATTGATTGCACAAAAATTTTTATTATAATTATGAATTCAATGTATTGTCATCACTTTAATACAAAATTGGTTAACTACAAAGTTTTATTTATTCATATATATTACATTTTATACGTGATTATCTGCGATTATTAATGACCTCGCCGAAGAGGACGACGTATTTTTTAACTTGCTGTGTGTGTTGAAAAATACATCAAATGTATGTATGTAAATAATCGGTATTTTTTTACTTAACCTGCACGTAAAAATATCAAGTTGTCTAATAAGTTAACTTTAATATCACCTTTTCAATTTCCTGAGAACTTAGGTGCTGCAAACGTCGAGAACATAACTTAAAATAACCACTTTGAAAAGCAGTTGCTTAAATTATAGAATCCTACAGAAAATACAATACAGCTTTCTCGGAACTGCTTGATATCAGTGCAGTAGAGCCATGCTGCAGCTATATTAGTAAAATAGTTGTAGCACGAATGGGTCAGCTGGAACGGGGAAGGACCACGCTCTCACAGAATACCAGCGTAAAATAGCAGCTTAATGCTGCTGTTTTTCGTATGGATATTGTAGAGAACCGGAGACCCTTTTTTACTGGAAAAGAGGCTTTCTATCTTAGTCCTCACGTCTGACAACGCATCTGCATTTTGATTCGCAAACGAGGATAAATGTAGATGTCTATGAGCCATAGCAACCACTTACCATCAGTTGGACTGTGTGCTCGTTTTTCTCCCGACCCTATAAAAAAATTACATAGATAAACGTAATGCGTGTTATATATACATATTAATTATTTTGAGTAATTGAGTATCTCTGTTATATCGAAATAACTGACTTCTATTAAGCTCAAGGAGTTATTTACATGCTATTTTGAGATGAATATTATTTTTGAAATGTTTGTCTGTTGTCTATCCTCGCTAATCTACAAAATGGCCAAACCGATTATAATCAAACTTTGGAACAGATATATAGAATGTGAAATAATTTTATTCTTTATTTAAAGTTAATTTTAACCCTTTTGAGTGGATTAAGGAATATCACAATCTTAATTTTGTCTAAATATTTACATTGAAAACTTCATCCCTTATTTTGGCACCGTTAAGGGTGGATTTCTCTCTTGTTTATTGGGACCACCTCTAAACTATAAACCTATTCTACAAAAGTAGTGTAGATATTTCGTAACATATAAATGTATATGTAAATATAAAAAAAAACATACAGTCGAATTGTAAACCTCATTCTTTATTTAAAGTCGACTAAAAGTTATATAATTTTAAGAAACTACATGGAGCCCAGAAATGCGAATAAATTTGAAAGAAAACAACAAAAAAGAAACGTATTTCTTTTCAGGAAACAGTATTATGCATGACACGTATAACTTGTTGATTGAATAGCGAGGGCGCCGGCTTAGTACAGAAGTACACGCATGTTTGTCAAGAACGCTCCCTCTTTTTGCTTTGTGGCGCAGTTGAGACCGGCCTAAGTGCTCTCACGCTGGATCCTAGTTATCAAAACACTTGAATAAAGAGTGTTGTTATTTATTTATTTATTTGATATAATATCAGAGTATTGCAGAAAATGAAAGATACGTTAAAGTTAAAATATTAAGGTAAACGAAAAAGTAGGACTGTACCCAGAAGTGGTCTGTGCACAAAAATCCTCCACACCATCCCATTTTTGAGAGGTTTTAAAGGTAGGTAGTATCTGCCACACCGCTTCAATACGTCACATGTCACCCGATGTTTTCCTTCAATGTCGATACTTAAAATTGCAATAAATAATTTCATTGGGGCCGGTTAGAATAGAACCCATGCATGCATACTGTAAAATTTACGACAAAGGGCTCAGCCTCTTAATTGCCACAGCTCTGGGCTTGGATAAATTTTACTATTGTATGACAATAAATATATATACTCGTAAGAACACTAGAAAAAAAAACACGAGAAAACAAAGAAACTATATAAAAATAACATAAAATCTCACTACACGGTAAAAGAGAACCTCCCACTCTTTCTTAATTGCGTGCGCTCTCACCGCCACTAAAACTATCACTAAACTACGATAGATGATGAGAGGTGAGTCATTGCTAAGCGATGATAGAATATATAGAGATGCAGAGAGTACCTGGTGAGATATGCAAGAAGCGGATGGATGCAGATTGCTCAGAACCATATTTTGTAACATTCCTTGTAGGAGTCCTATGTATAGCAGTGGACTTGTAAAGAACATTAATAATTTAGGTTCAGCCAGTGTTACTTAGTACATTGTAAACATGCGCAATGCGGAAACTAAGGATTTTCCCGTTATTATGAAAGCAAACATTGCAGTAGACTTCCATTTATGTACTTAAATAATGCTTAGCAAAAGCGACTTTTGCAACTCTTCACTCATAGATAAAGTATTGAGAAACACTATTTTGCACTCAATAACCCAATAAACGTGATACCCGTTTTTATGTGTAATTATAATAGTACTATTTAAAGTTGTTATTATTATTAAAAGGCTATTTCAAATGTGAATTTCGCTTATTTCGTGTATCGATCTAAAACACATTTTCTTGTTTTTTTTGCATATTTTTAAATTAATTTTCTCTTCCACGGCTTTTCTTTATTACCTGAATTCCTGTTTCGCTGGTCATAGGATTCTATTCACTGCAATTACACCGGCAGCTACAAGGAGTTCTTAAAGTGCTCTTTTGTCATAATATACTTCTAACAAGATTGTTCAGATATTTTTGAGTTATTGTTAATAATTTATATTGAAGTCAGTTGTGCAAAATTTTTAATTTTAAATTATGAAACGATGCATTTAATCTAGTCCTCAGTGGCCACAATTTATTACATTTTGATTCTTAATCGAGGATAGATGCAGATATTTATGAATCACATCATCCACTAACCATTAGGCGAATAGTGTTCTTAACCTTAACCTATCAAAAAAATCACGTTACGCAAGTAGGCATGTGATATATTTTATATTATATAAAAGCAAAAATTCGGGTTTCTAAGTCACTACTGTAGCCTTTAATGAACTTCAAAGAAATACGTCTGCAGATCCATTTTCACCCCCGAGGCCAAAGATGAAACCTGTATTTATCCTGGCATTCTTAGGCCTTCAACAGAACGCAGGTACACTGCTACGTGTTAAAAATAGGTTAGAGGTGTTATACTCATACGAACTTCTAGGCAAAAACAGAGAGCCAGTTTTAATGAAAGAAATGTAGTTACGGTGGTTCGGTCACCATTACAAGAGAGAGTGTTCAAGAGGCTTACATCAATTTGAACGCATGTCTAGAATAAATCATCCATTAATGTGGCCGTCTTTTAAACTCTTGTGTAATTAAACAGTCACTGATTTTATTTTGAGGCGGAGATACATTTTTTTGACTGCGTTCCCACAGCTTTTATTTGCAATGCGTGGTTTCGTCCGTTAAGTTTTGCATTATCATTGCCGTTTATTTATTTACCGTTGATTGGATAGTTATAAACTTACAATTTATTAAATTGGCAGGATTTATATATAGACATAAATACGTAAAAATATAAAGAGATTTTTTCCAACACTTACATCTACACACATGACACATTAAAATAAAAGAAAAAAATATTTTTTAAAAAATGAAACAGAAAACAAGAAGTACACGTATTAAATGTGTATATAAACACACACTCACACACACTCACACACACTCACTCACCCACTCTTTCACTCACTCACTCACTCACACACACACACACACACACACACACACACGCACACACGCACGCACGCACGCACGCACGCACGTACGCTCGCACGCACGCACGCACGCACACTCGCACGCACGCACGCACGCACGCACGCACGCAGGCACGAACGCACGCACGCACGCACGCGCGCACTCTCGCAAACACGCACGCACGCACGCACGCACGCACGCACGCACTCACGCACGCACGCACGCACGCACGTACGCACGCACGCACGTACGCACGCACGCACACACGCATGCACGCACGCACTCACGCACGAAAGAACGCACGCACGCACGCACGCACGCACGCACGCACACACGCACGCACGCACGCACGCACGCACTCACGCACTCACGCTCGCACGTAACAGTCACAGTAACGAAATTTTCTCGTACCAGTAAGCGAAGTGCAGGGTGGCCCCTCACTAGAAAATGTGATAACCTGGTAAGATACGCATGAAATCGATAGCATATACATAGCTTAGCAGTGTGACATTTTTTTTTGCATTTCTTGGAGAAACTTATTTTCAGCACCTGTGAAGGTCTGTAATGATGGTGATGATGATTGTTAAAAAATAAAAACAACAGGAAATTTTAACTAGAAAAATTTGAACCACAATTTTATTCCACGTAAAAGACTAATTTCAGGTAGTAGAAAGTATAACGTTATTTCATCGAGTTTTCGTGTAAAATCCACGCCACAGAGCCTGAGGTTTAAAATGAAAGCTCCAACCGAAAGCAACCGAAAAGAAAGGGCTACGAATCGTCACTTTATGCGTTAAAATTTTGCATATTGTATATACCGTTAAAACTTCTTTTAAATAATCTAAATATAATATGGAAGAGTATTTTTTATAAGAGGAGGCAAGTGTTCATATATCATACCTGATAGTTAGTGATCACCGACGCCCATAATCTGCAACATCGGGTAAATTACAGGTGGGTTGCCTGCCTTTGAGAAAAATTAGTGTCAATAAATTAAACCAAGTTTTACGGAATTTATCGCCTTTAATTTAACTTTTTAATTCCCGACGTTTCGGGTGGTTTACAGCACCCATGGTTACGGGGGGGGGGGGGGGGGGGACTGAGTTTTTGAATATTAAATTTTGGTCCGATCTACGCAGAATGAGCGTACAGTATCTTGAAACCTTGCAGTGGTATGCTTGGGATTGGATTTCATTTTATTAATTATAGGACCCTAAGCAGATAGCAGCACCCATCCATCTTCTCAATTGAAATTAGGATGTTTTTTTTTAATTTCAATAGTCTCACGAATCATCCTTGGTAGGAATCGGTGTTCTTTTGCGAGGATTTGTGGTCTATCAAACCGTAATGTAATGGCGGGGACGATCTTGAACATACTGCAGACTTCCCGGAACGTCGGTGCTTCAAGTAAGCTATAAGTTCTTTTACGCTGGTTTTTATAGATCATATTGTTTGTCTTATGTAAGAGAGACTACATTCACAATCCAGCTTGTACACTCCTGTATTTTGTAGAGGGCTATGACACTTGACGGATGGGAAAAATTTACTAATCTTCTTCAGTGGCTTGAAGTATGTTTTAATGGAAGCTCGCTTCAAGATGTAGCCAAGCTTGCTGTGAATAATCTGACATAGGGTAGTACAGCAGGTATACGCTCGACTGTGGCCGGCTTCACTCGGTCACTATGACGTAGGGTCGGGACCCGAAGCTTGTTGTTTTGCAATGCTTGCTCGACGTGCTGAAGCTCGGCGGCCAGATGTTTTCTGACACAGATCCCTCGTGCTCTCTGAAACAAAGTTTTCCCATGGTAGCTAACTGTGATGGATGATGGTGCGATTCACTATTTAAATATCGGTTGGTATGGGTATTTTTCCTATACACAGTGTGACTAATAGTGTTATCAGAATTTCGGATAACTAAAACATCTAGGAAATCTAAAGAATTGCTTGCCTCTAACTCCATTGTGAATTGTATTTTATAGTTTATGGAATAAAAGTGGTCTAAAAATGCAGTTACTTTGTCAGGTTGTAAAATTGTGAAAGTATCGTACGCGTACCGCTTGTAGAATCTTGCATTTACAGGAATAGTAAGAAGGTTTTTCTCCTCAAAGTCCTCCATGAATATGTCGGCGACTAGGGGAGGTACAGGTGAGCCCATCGCTACACCATCTAATTGCTTGTAGAACTCTTTCTTCCAATCTAACTTTACAATATTTTAATTTCCCTTACATTGCCTTAACATCAAACTTACCATCTCCAACAACTGCTCTCGGATAAAAGTGGGTTTGGACATGTCTGAGGCCAACACCACTAAAACAAAAACTTCTATAAGCCCACTTTCATTCGTATCTATAGTAGACTCGGGGTAACACATTCATACTCATTCACTTATTGATCCATTCTTTCTTAAAGGATAATACCGTCTCCCTGACATGCCCGCTTGGTTTCCTTTACACCAGACTAGTAAGTGGTTCACTTGCTATGTGTAGTGGGATCATTTCCGCTCCGTTCGTCTCATTTAAACATAACACATCTATTCCTCTATCAAATATCATTTTTTACTTTACTTTTAAGCAATATTGTTGATATGTTTACGTACGTTTCTAAATCAGAAAGATATTTGTAAAATTGTCCCATAAGAAAGAGCACTGTTGCCTGAGATACAAGCTCAATGCTTAGTTCAGGCGCAGATGCAAATGTATGTTTTTGAAAAAAAAAATCCTGAATAAAGAAATTATTGGGGTTATCTATATAGTTATCTCATCTGGTTGGGCTGTTTAAATATATAATAAAGAAATTATTATTATTTTGCGTAGCCAGACAGGTTTGCACAATCTAATTTTCGCACCTGATTATAAAAACGGTCATTAATGCTTTATTAACATGCTTATAAACACCCTGAGCTTAATAGAAGCCAGTTATTTTAAAATAAAAGACAGACACTTCAATTTCATTTATATGACATACGAGTAGATAGTTTGTGTTTTTGAATTATGCATGAAAACGTACTTGGATGACCCACCCATAATATTTATTGCCTATGAATTCTTATTACACGTTTCATATATTAGCTTGAAGTATGCGACGTAGCGAGTAAATAATATATATGAATATAATGAAACTTTGCAATTCATTTTTCACCCATTTCCAAACGTCTAAATAATCTTAGCAGACATCTTAATAATCTGTAATTTTGCAGACGTATACTGATAACAATGAAAAAAATTTGTGATAATGATCTAGTATTTTATTAGAATAGTAACATCTCACAATAAGCGCGAGTTAAGTTTTTTTTTTAAACTATTATGTTATTTTATTTTTTGGCTGTATTCTCAATAAATATTTGTTAGAAGAATATAAAACTTATTTCATTTAACAGTTCCTTGCCCTAAAATCCACTCAGAAATGAGAGGAGGCCTGTGCCCAGCAGTTGGACGTAAATAAGCTGTAACTTTACTTTACTTTTTTGTCACCCTTATCATGTAAAAATAAAATATACAGTCCATTAATCTCTCTCGAACCGTTCTCTTCAAATATAATATCATACATTTTCAATGCGCATAATTACTTTTTACTATAGTTTTGTATGCTTGTAGCCTTAATCCATCTTCAAAACACGAAAAAGTCGGTTAGAGACTCATCTCTATTTATAACCTGTGATTGAATACTGCCCTTGACGTGAATGTGCCCTCCTGCTCGATTTTAGAATAAACTTGTCAAGTATTTTAAGGATTAAAAAATATATGCTCGGGCAATATGAATTTTAACATACGTTACTACGGTATTGTGCCAAGATCTCTGGCTGCGTTTCGTGGGTGAATGGCTATAATAAGCCATTGAGCAAGAAAAGAACCAGCCCTCTTATCAACAACAGCGACGATTTCATATTGAGATAAGTCAAAGCCAAATAAAAATAATGTGACATTTTTATTGTAAAATATTTATTTTATTATTCGCCTACGTATTCTTTTTAATGAGTCATATCTTCTATTCAAGTGGATTAAACTTTAAAATGCATTTGGTTTATTCATAAAATTTAAATAGATTATTGATTTTGGGATTAGTTTGTTCTTTTTCAATATACTTGTTTTGGATCCAGATTTAATAATAATTGATTTACGCCTATACATTTACGGTTTTAATATGTTCTCATTAATAAAGACTATCGATAGCTGAAACACATCGACTATATTACAGTCATTAATATATATTAATTTAACTAACAGATTAGTTTATTTTAACATGAATACGTAATTTACCGTAATCAACATAATTGGTTATCCGATACACGTTAAATTGATGCAGTGTGATTAGACGTATGCTGTATTTATAACTATTAAGTATTGGAAAGCTTATTTACTACCCATTTATATTTATTTACCCTATATATATTTATTATATATTCTACCAATATATTTACTCAGTATTCAGAGCAAGCAGACAACTTCAAATATAGGAGACTACAAATGCGCTGTCACCTCTGAGGACTGAGATAGTCACTTACCGTCACGTGAGCCGCACGTTCGATTGCCCCAGCAATAAGTATAAAATCACAATTTTTCCTTACATAGAATGAAGTCTGCCAAATAGACTAGCATTTTGGATTTTTCTGACATTGGTTAAGCCAAATTACTATTCAAGATGTCAATGTAACAACTCCTAACCACTATCAACACATATTCGTACTATCCTAATTGCTTCATTTCGGACGCATTGCATCAAAATATGTTGGACATCTCCATATCTTTGATAACGCAGGTGTACGCTTAAGATTGCATCAATCCAACTTGAGCGTCTTTATAATTTCGCTATAAGGTACATATTTTTTGCACTAAGCATTTGAGTGGACAGACTGCGCTGAAATAGTCAAATTCTATCTCTACTGTACTCTACTTCACGGAGTGTATTATTTGATCCTAAAACATTAAGAGAGTTTATAAAATGAGAATGTTGCGTTTTTTCTACGACGCATCTGTTTTTTTTATGTATATGTCGGAAGTATAATGGGTAATAGTACAGAGACTAATTTTGTAGTTAGGAATAATAATTAATTCGTTTACACGAATTAATTATCCAATGAGTCGAGGATAAACTAGTTACGGAATACGACAATTGTACCGTTCCACCTCAGAGCCAAGACTGTCTTAACGGCGGCCGCTCAGTCCGTTTTATACAAGCAGGACGGGCGGTAACGCAGGTGCGATGCCGCAGGTGTGCGGTACACGTGTCGTTTACAAGAATGATGTCTTGCAAGACCGACGCCACCGCATCTACAACGGTGCAGGTGCCGTCACGGCCATACTGACATGCGTGCGTCCTCGCACGCGCTCCATTACAATTTTAGTTATCTGTAACAACTGTAATCTGTAAAACATCGTTCGATTATCCTGACAAAACAGCGTCTGGTCCGGTCTATACTGACCCTTCAGACTCTAGTGATAATCAGTTTTGTTCCGGCACTAAGCCCTACGAAACTTTTATCAACTTTATGCTAGATCGGAATGATTAGTCTGTAGCTTTTTCTATTTTCTCTTTTTTTTTCAAGTACTGTTTTCGCTAGTCCGGAATCACTATTCCCTATAGCTATATCACTGGACCGGCACAAAGCCCTGCAATGATTGTAAGAACTATTCTTTTTTCTTAATCTCTTTTTTTTTTCAGTACTATTTATGCTAGTCCGGAATCACTATTCCCTGTAGCTTTATCATTGGACCGGTAAACGCCCTGCAATGATAGTAAGAACCACATTTTTTTTCTTACTCTCTTTTTTTTTTCAATTCAGTATAGAACAGTTACAGACCAATCATACCGCAAACATGTCCCCGTCACAATCACACAAAAGTGTATCGTGAGGGACGTAGTGACACGATAACACCCAAGTATGTAAACCAATAGCAACACGACACATATCCCAGTGCAGCACAGACCAGCCTTCCTGCAACTTCATGTTCCTTTCCTGCACTAGAATAATTACTTCGCTAGAGTGTTGCAACGTCTCTAGTATTTTCTAGATGCACAGACACGGCTACCTCTGACTGTCGCACGTCCTCGTGCGGTTGACAGTGAACAGCATACGGTCTATCAGGTATCACCACCTGCTAACAGATATTAACTCTTGTTAAATATTACAACGGTCGACCATCCCAGACTTCATTTAAGTCATGGACGCGCTGATATGGCCACCTCCAGGCAAACGCACTCCAACTTTCCGTTCTGCTGCGTTCGTGCCACATTCGCGCTAGCAAGCCGTCGCGCCGTAATGGCGCTAGCGAATCGTCGCATTGCTTTGCAAAATTAAAAATTAAGAGAAATGGAGATAAATGTATTGCGAACCATGAAATTCCAAGATTCTCTTAAGAAACGGCAACTGTATGCCATTTGAAAACATTGCAAAAAAGGGAAACTATGTGTAGAGACAAATACCATCACATATTTCAAAGGGAAGGAGGCAACTGCGCATAATCTACGAATGCCGACCAAGCCTCAGACGTTCATTTACAGCACCAAAGGACCATGTGTTCGGCGGCCGCTTGAATTGTCTTGCCGTAAGATCTGCCGATAAGTTACAGACTGTAGCGGTGTAGGCTCAATCTTACTAGCGCTCGGCCGTACCTGACCATATTCGATTAGCCGTCACAACAACTTCCTCATTGATCATTGTTGTAGAGAGACTTGTACGAATCTGTCGACATCAAACCCCAATCTTGTCGACCACACAGTATTCGGAGCAAACTGCAACACTGATCAACACATTAGAACACAAAAATGTCACTTATTATTTTCAATCCATAGCGTGTTAAAGTTAATCCTTTATTGTAGTACAACCCTTAAACGGTTTGAATTTCAAAATATAACTGATGATAATCATGTTTCGCATGAACTATCAAATTACAACAAAACGAGAGCAGCAGGAGCACCTGAGGGTTTACAAGCATCGTCGGGGTTGTAGTCATCATGATCTGCGTGAAAAACAAATTGTTAACTATAAGGACAACATACACAGTTGCCTGTTCTCTCATCTATCACACATACGAGGCCCTAAAACAGAAATTCGTTCTCATACCTTGGACTATAATAAAGCACTTCGCTTTCACAAGTAAACATAGGTCTTCATACGAAGTATCTGACACATACCCTTACTTGAACTTGCGAGATCCCACGTTAACTACGTGAACCACATTAAAAACGTGAACCAGGACAGCGCCTGCCAGGACAGAGCCTAATACATGTTCAGAAAACATTACCGTGCACACAGCATACGACTTCCGCGCACACAGTGTGACTCCCACGCATACAGAGTACACGACTTCCGAGGCATCGCCATGTACAGCATACGCGCGCTCCGGGATGGCGCCTGCGTATACGCGCATACGCATCTGCTGAAACCAGGCCATGTTACAGCTGGACCTGGCAGTCCGTTACGACCAGCAAGGCACACACTCACGCACTTGTAATCACATCACACGTGCTACTGTAACACATAAAAGAAAACATTAAAAATACTCAGTCGGAACTTGATTTCAAGAAATGCAGCACTACTCTTGGTACACCATTCGCCTTTCTAGGGCACTAAATACTGAGCTGCGGCTACACGACAACCTCTGGTATGGTCCGATCCTCATGTAAACTTAAATACTCTCTTCAATGTCAGAACCAATTGGCTCTACTTCACTTTCATCAGTTATACTTCGGTTTTCCGGCATTTTTCGCAACCAATTAAAAATGTAATCACTCATTCTTACAAAATAGTTTCTGAGCCAATGTTTAGGATAAATTTACTTTCCTCATGTATCTAATGGTGATCAGTAGCAGCGACAAATAATAAGTCCGCGGCGTCATAAGCCGACAGCATACTCAAAAGCGAGCGCTAGAGCTCCACGCTTTCCACTAAACCATTCCGAGTTTGTCGACTACGTAATGCTCGGAGTAAACTGTAACACTTATCATCACATTAGATCACAAAAATACTACTTAGTGTTTTTAAGTCATAGCACGTTAAAGTAATCATGTTCTTTTTTTCGGTACATCGTTTAAACGTTTTGAACTTTAAAACTAGGCCATGTAAATCACACCTCGTGTATCAAATTATAACATTACTTGAGCAAGTTAAACTTCCACTGAATGCAGACTATAACTCATTCAGAATATCTCCAACATTTCTTTCATTTGTTAACATATTTAGGTACGTCAGAAATAATGAAAATACTTGAGGGTACTTTTAATACAAATCGAACAAAAGGATTTATCTTTTGGCTTAAATAATTTCACTTTATCTTTTCTCTACACTTTAATGATACGACAATATCGTAAGTAGGACAGCAAATTTTATTACGGTATTTAACATAAAAAGAGATCCATCAATGTGAAATGCATTATAGCCTTTACAAATGTAATAATTCTCATACTATTCAAAGATTGTACGTGGGCAAAAATGGGGACTTTATCCCACTTCTGATGTCGGAAGTATAATGGGTAATAGTACAGAGACTAATTTTGTAGTTAGGAATAATAATTAATTCGTTTACACGAATTAATTATCCAATGAGTCGAGGATAAACTAGTTACGGAATACGACAATTGTACCGTTCCACCTCAGAGCCAAGACTGTCTTAACGGCGGCCGCTCAGTCCGTTTTATACAAGCAGGACGGGCGGTAACGCAGGTGCGATGCCGCAGGTGTGCGGTACACGTGTCGTTTACAAGAATGATGTCTTGCAAGACCGACGCCACCGCATCTACAACGGTGCAGGTGCCGTCATATATTTACTGAGTTCTTGGACACCACCGAACCAATTTAAAGTTTTCTTAACCGACTTTAAAAAAGGAGGAGGTTAACAATTCAACTGTATTTTTTTGTGTGTTACCTCAGAACTTTTTTTCTAAGTGAACCGATTTTGATGGTTATTTTTTATTTGACACCTGGACACCTGGTGCTTTTCATGTAGCTCTATATAAATTTGATCTAGATCTGACCAGTAGTTTTTGAGTTATCCTTAATAATGCGTATTTAATTTACTTCGACTACATTAATGATGTTTTCATTTTATTTATATTGAAGTCGGTTGTACAATTTTTTTTTAATTTTACCACTTGTTTCTATAGGCTGTGTAGTTTAGGTGGTATCATATAAACTTGAAGAATATTTCTATTCCTGAGGATGGCAAAATACGGAATAAAGATTTTAATATAACTATTTAGACGACATTCTAGTTATTGCCTAGAATTTGTAATATTGGATAGAACAGTTAAAAGAGTATACTATAGTATAAAGTTATAATGAATACTTTTTTTTTTATAAAAAGTACTAAACAAGTTTCTGAAGCCTTTATGTGAAAATAATGTTTTTTTTTTAGTTTTATAAGTTGGTTTGTACTTTTTAATAAAGGAATATTCTTATAATGTCTTATCCGCTGCATTAAAATAAGTTTGTGGTTATAGAATAGAATAGAATAGAATATTTTTGTTTATTCAATATAGATCACATGTGTAATTCTTATTGAAAGTCATTTTGAACTTTACCACTGGTTCGAAAAAAAAAACTCTGTCCTGGAAAGAACCAGCAAGAAACCCAGCGGGACTATATAAGTACAAAATTTATTTTAGAAACAGCTTGGAAGCGATCACCTCATTCCCAGGGGTTATTATCAACCATGTATTCATTAATACTATAATAACCCTTTTTATACAGTTTCAACTTAACAAAACATTTAAATTTGCTAATAGAGAGAGCCTGTACACTTTCCGGGACCTTGTTGTAATAGCGTATACATTGCCCAAAGAATGAATTACTGACTCTGTGGAGTCGAGAAACTGATATCACTAGCTTGTGTTTGTTCCTAGTGTTTACAGAATGCACATCACTTTTTTACTAAAACTAGCTTTGGTTTTGTGAACATACATTAAATTTTCGTAAATATACTAAAAGGCCAAAGTTAATATATTTATTTATTTAAATTTATCTCTAAGACTCTCTCGGTTTTAGGTTGTAAATAGCTCTAATGACCCTCTTTTGTAAAACAAAAATAATTTATGAATCATTTCCTCATAGCAAAATCGCATAAGACATTATGCTATGGAAATAACTGAAATAAACTAATCTAGCTGTCTCGACACTAGTGAGACCTCTAATCTCTTTTACAGCATAGGCTGCAGAACTTAGTCTGCTTGCTAGTTTGGATATATGAGGGCCCCACTGAAGCTTTGCGTCGAGAGTGATGCCAAGAAAATTGTGGATTCAACAGGGCTCAGTTCTTTCTCATTTAAAAACACACTGGTACTCAGATTTTTAACATTCGTTGTTGTAAATTTAATACATTTAACTTTTATTTCCGTTTAAATGTAGATTAATAACGTTAAACCATATGAATATATATGTAATGTGTAATATATATCTCTTTTTCTTATATTTTCATACCCTATAAGTAGTTCATAATTTGTATTCACTTGTACACTTGTGTCATCATTGTGAACACATTTATATTTTTTTATTATAATCACCAAAGGTTTGTCTGAAAGAGATTGTTGTTAAGCGCGAAGGTCATCAATTTATTAATTTAAATATATTGTATATTATTATGTATGTTATGTATATTATGTATGTAAATATATTGTATATAATTTAAATATATAATATAATTTAAATATTTTACTATCAATGTTTCTATATTTTGCTACAATTTATAACAAAAGTTTTTACGTACTACACTGTATATTAATTTAATAAAATAAAAGTTACATCAATTATCATTAGTTAAATCTAAAAGTACGTTCGGTACAGAATTACGCCTCGAAACGCCATAAAAGTATATCATTGTCTGAAAGGGTTTTCTTTGTCATCGTGTTATTGAATTAGGACTGGACCAGTGTGATGCAGGAGCGGTTATTGCATGTTGAAAATTGTACTAACGAAATCGAATTAAGTTTTGCTTTGTTAGTAAAACTGGAAAATAGTGTTTTTGTATAAGTACTTATTTAAAATAAACTGAAGTGGCAAACGAATTTAGAGTCCAGTCGTATAATAATTTTCTGCTCAACAGATGTTGCTAGTTGACACTGAGGTAAAGTTTTTTGTTACCAATGTAATTTAATTGAGAAGTTGCTTTTTCATAAAAGTTTATCAGTTTCTAGAGTATTATATTAATATATATAAAACAATGCGTCCGTGGTTTGCTCTTTTAATTTTTTGCACATTTTTTACTTTTTTTTTAATTAGTCTACTAAAATGAATATCTGGGGTTTGGTTTTATTATTTTTAATATTATTAATGTAAAATATAGCTTAAATTACTGAAAGAAACAATAAGTTTAACATTTTCCGAACAAATTAACTTCCACGCTATGAAATCTCTCAAATATTATACCTCACTTTCTAGTGGCGCCGCCCTGGTAGCAGAAAAAGTTGTGGATTCCCTCACTTTCTAATATGTCGAATGAACAGCGCAATCAACACTCTTCTGAAGGCTGCACCCGACTTTGATATATTTGTGGATAGTTGGAATGTGCTGTTGTCAGCTTGTTTACGATTTTGCGAAAGTAATGATTTATTATTTGTATTTTTCGTAGTATAGTTTTAGTTATATCATAGTTTATTCTCATGTGCCTTTCGAAATTATTATTTACTGTAACTGGATTAAAAACCTTTTTAATTAAAATACTCGTATTACGATCAATCTTCTATGAAACTCAAGGTTCTTAATAGCGCAATCCCATTTATTGAATTGCGAGGGAAAGGGCTAGATATAATACAGATATGGTGATTGTTAAGGACGTCTATTTTAGATATTGAGAATCACTTAAATTGTAAGTAGATTAAGTGACCGTTAGATGAATAGTTTGAACAATACTTACGTTGAAAAAATTACTTTTAATAATAAGTAAAAGCCAACTTCAAATAATTAAATAGGATAAAATAATTAATGGCTTCAGAAGTCAATGCGAAGGCATAATGTATAGAAGTATTAAAGCTCCGACTTCAGAAGCTGTTATTTATTAAATGTTTTTAGTTATTTGAAGTCAGCTTTTATTTTTTATGGAAAGGAAATTTCTTACTATTCTTATTTTATTCATGTAAAGGTCCCTTAATTACATCTTAGCTTAAAGGTGACAACGTATATGTAGCCTTATTTGCTTAAAGTCAACTTAAATTATATTCAATAAATTTAATAATCTTAATAAAATTTAATTAGTAGATACATTCCATCGGATGGACTATAACTTAAATTTTTACAAAATTTCTCATCCAAACAAAAATACTATAAGGGAATATCCAAAATCAATATACTTATTGAATATCTCCAACTGAGCGCATTCCCAGACGATCTTGAATTACAAATTGACCTTGTTCAAGATTGTGATACGATCACTCTTAGCTTAATGTATATTTACAGAAATACAAAACTAACGCTTAATAATTTACTAAGGTATTGTTAGAAACTCCAACGTTAATTTATTAGTTCAAAATTACTAATTTCCATGCCAATTTAGCAAAACAGTATAATTATGGAATTTATTACGGTTTGTCTATCTGTCTGTTGTCATAGGTAATTATTATTAAATAATTATAACTATTTTATTAAATACTATTTTTTTATAGAATTAAGGTAACAAACGAGCACACAGTCCGCCTGATAGTAAGTGGTTGACATCTTCACCTATCCTCGATGAAGAATCAAAGTACAGTATGTATCAAAATGCAGTAGTCACCCTTGAGGACTAGGTGTTATGCCTCTTTTCTAGTGAAAATAGGAAAAAATAATGAAAAATTATTCTGCTGTTTCATAGTGGTATTCTATGAGTGTGGTCCTTCCCTGGTCGAGCCAACCCTATCATGCTAGAACCATAGCATAGCTGTAGCGTGGCTCTACCACAATTTCTACGACGGTTCCATAAATCGCTTGACAAATTATTAGAAGTTTTACTTTCAATTCAAATATTTATTTCGTTATATATATATATATATATATATATATATATATATATATATATATATATATATATTTGTAATATATATTTGTAGTTATTCGAATATTAATTACTTAATTTATTTAAACTGAGGGCGAAACTTAGGATACTGATGATGATGATTTGGATATTCAATACAAGTTGGCTTCATGATGAGTTAACAAATTTCATTGATGATGTTAAAGATTATTAAAAGAAAAAACTTATTGGTAAATCGTAAGTGATGAATATTTTTACTAATCCCTTTAAATGATGTCCTAGTACCCATTTCTATGTTTTTGTGAGATTAAAAACTAATAAGTTTTTATTTCAAGAAATTAATTTCTATTAAAACATTAATTTTCTTAACATAATCAGTAAAAATCTTCAAAGTCAACAACAATTAACATATGGTTGTTCACTTGTTAAAATGTATGTTTTTCATTGAGGTTTTCATTGTGTTTGTATTTTATTTTACAATAATGTTACACAATAATAATGAAATAATAATTAAGAATTACAATATTATTTCATTATTATTGAAGACGTCCGTTAGACCATTAATAACTTAAGTTTAATGAAACAGTGTTATAAAGACATCTAACCTAATACCCACAGCGACAGTTTTATTGTGTCTGGGGGATGTTTGACCCCTACGATTGGTCTAGCTGCTCACAAAAATTATTGAAATAGTTACCTAAGTATCGTAAACAAATAATCCGAAACTATGAGTAAGATCTAGTTTTTTTTTTTTTGCGAGATCTAAAAGCATAATTTGCCGCCGACAGTAAATGGCTGGCATGTTGATTATTAGTTTTCCCACAAGATTCTGTAAGAAAGTGAGTAATGTATTTGCGTTTATTGACAGTACCAATACAAAGAAAATTAATTTAAAAAGTAATTTAAAAAATTAAAATTAGTATGTATTGTAATGACATAGGCAAAATTTGCTTTGTGGCATTCCTTGGGGGAGGCCTATATCCAACAGTGAACCTGTGAAGAGCTGTAATGATGATGATGGGGCAAAAATTTGGGCATGATGTTAACAACTTTTTAAAAGGACAACTGATCAGTAATTATTGCATGCCTCGAGGATCCTTTAGTCATATAACGAATATAATATTAGCTAGTAAGTTTTGTCCTATTCATTAATTCTTGCTGGGAGAAGAGGTAATGTAAACAAATATCAATTTTTTTTTATATTTTTTTTTTTATAGGAGAGGGGGCAAACGAGCATGCGGCTCACCTGATGGTAAGTGACTACCGCCGCCCATGAACAACTGCAACACCAGGGGAATCGCAGATGCGTTGCCGGCCTTTTAAAAAGGAGTACGCTCTTTTCTTGAAGGTCCCTAAGTCGTATCGGTCCGGAAAAATCGCTGATGGTAATCGATTCCACAAGGAGGTCGTGCGAGGAAGAAAACATCTTCTAAATCGCACAGTGGTGGACCGCCAATCATCCAGATGGTGTGGATGGTATCGGGAGTTCTGCCGCGATGTGCGTTCGTGAAATTTGGCGGCTGGGATTAATCCGAAAAATTCCTCAGAGCACTCCCCATTTGTCTCTCATTTGTCACTCTTATAGAATAAGAGTGACAAATGAGCACACAGTCCGCTTGATGGTAAGTGGATGGCTGTGGCCCTAGATTTATTCTCGATTAAAAATCAAAATGCAGATGCGTTGTCACTCGTGAGGATTAAGATGGAATGCCTCTTTTCCAGAAAAGGGGGTCTCCGGTTCCCTACACTTACCATACGAAACACAGCAGCCTTAAGTTCCTATTTGAGGCTGGTATTCTGTGAGAGCGTAGTCCTACCCCGGTCCAGCCGACACATTCGTGCTTCAACTAATATAGCTGCAACGTGACTCTACAACGTATATTGATTATCTTAATGCGCTTTCTCACCTGTTACCTACAACTACCTAAATTGTAGTACATAAAAATAAGTAACGTCTGGGGCCCCGAGATCTTGGATTGTAAGAAAGGAACGTAAGTGCGATCTAAAAGCTTGAAGGTCAATCCAAAACTTTGTTATCTTTCAATAGTATATGTATGTTCATCATAATTGTCATTTTGATATTTGACGTCTCCGTGGCGCAGTGGCTTAGCAATGAGTTGCAGCGCTAAGGGCCGTGGGTTCGTATACCGTACGGAAAAAAGTATTTGTATGGCCTATAAATAATTGATCAGGGTCTGGATGTTTGTACTTGTGAAATTTATGTATGTATACTGTCCCCACGATACAGGAGAAAACCCTAGTGTGGAGGTAACTTTTTTTTTTTAATAAAAAAATAAATTCTAAAATCTTTGTAAATTGCAAAGTGGTCGATAAAATGATAAAATTGGACTTTTAATATAAAGTAATAGTTAACTTCAAAGATCTAAAAATAATAAATAATTTCCGCATAATTTTATGCGTGGTGGAGTCATGCTGCAGCTATATAATTTTAGTATAGTTGTAGTACGAATGGCTCGACCAGGGAAGGACCACGCTCTCACAGAAAACCAGCGCAAATTAGCAGCTTAAAACTGCTGTGTTTCGTATGGTGGGTGTAAGGAACCGGAGACGCCTTTTTCTGGAAAAGGAGCATCCCATCTTAGTACTCACGGGTGACAACGCATCTGCATTTTGATTCGCAAACGAGGATAGATGTAGATGTCTATGGGCCACAGCAACCACTTACCCATCAGGTGGACTGTGTACTCGTTTGTCACCATATACTATTTATATAAAAAAGCTTCAGAAATTGGGGCCTTAACACTAACAAATACTATGTTTTACCATGGACTGCTGAAGGTATCATATAATTTTTTATCTTTTTACTATTTATTAAAAAGTCATAAGTTTCTAATCATTTTGAGTGGACTAAGGCTCGAAAGCTCAAAAGCTCGAATGTCATGTAAATAGTAGAGATGGGTCGAATATTTGTTTCATATTTGGTATTCGGCATATTCGGCAGCTTTACCGAATATTCTTATTCGGCCGAATATTCGGTTAGATCACCGAACATTCGTTAAAGTGGTACTCAAAATGTCAACTGTAAATTGAAATGTACGAACATATTTGTCCATATGTCAGATGTAGCTGATAGACATTTGGCCTTGGATAGCACACCTTAAATAGTGCTTTTGAATTTTTCATTCAGTTGTGGAATAACTTTTTCATCTATATATTTTCGACTCGGTATTTGGTATTTGGACTTTACCAACTGCATGAGCGGATTAAAGCCTTTATCTTCAGCGATAGAATTCATAATTTGATCGTCGATTCGCCATGGAATTAAACGAATCTTCTAATGTAGTTTGAGTGGTTGGACAGGTTTTAGCATTTGTAGATTGAGCACTTCTGGTAGAGGGTTGGGTGACCTGTAAAACTTCAGGTTCATGCTGTGTCGTTTCAATATTTTGTATATTTGAGCCAATTTTAAATTATTGCTCAAAAGCAAGAAAGCCTTCCTGCCGCTGCCACCCCGCGAAAGTATTTTTTCGCAAATTGTACATTTCACTTTAATTTGGTCGTCAGTTTTTCTAAAATAATTCCAAATAGTAGATCCCCTCCTCCCACTCATTTTATCATATAATTATCAATTTTCATTAAAAATAACACAACGAAACACTTTTTTCTCACAAAAACAGTTAAAAATAAGCACATGCCGGCAATTTGTTTAGTACTAGATGATGCAATAACATGTCAGGTGTGGCGAGGAGCGAGGAGCAGGATCCAGCGCTCATCCCGCACGCTTTAATTAATCAAGTTTCGACATGAATTGGTTAGGTACTGAGGTGATCCTGCCGAATAATGTTCGGCCGAATATTCGGTTCGGTAAAAGTTTTACCGAACTTGCGACCGAATATTCGTATTCGGTGAAATCCATATTCGGCCCATCTTTAGTAAATAGTAACATTACAATAATCATATCTTGTTTTCCACCATTATTTATTTATTTATTCATAGGACACCAGCAGTGCACACATTATTACATTTTAATGAAGGTGGGCTTAATCTAGGGACTGATGTGTGCACCCTTATAGGTGGCAAAGTATTACAAAACACTTTAAAAATTAAGACAGGGCAGAGCTACAATAGCTTATAAAGTAATGTGTCAAAAAAAATCTCAAATATAAAATATAACTAAGACAATAAAAACATGCACATAACTCAGCAGCAGCTGTAGGGAACATGGATATTAGATTATCCATCTTTTGACCATCGGACAGCAAGGCAGTGGGCGGGTCTTCACAACTTTGTTGTCGACATTTCACGGCTTGCTTCCTCTTTCCTAATGCGTACAGCAAGAGTGGAATAATCTGTCGGCGTCTGTCTTTCCATCTTATTAGAATCAGGGTATCGTGTAGGCTTTAGTTACGCTAAGACAGTGCGATTTACCATCTAGGGCTTCATCACTACTTACCATCAGGTGGGGTTGTACTCAAGAACTGGCTTATAATAGTTAAAAATAATAAAACCCAAAATCAGCGAAGAGGAAAAATGTAAAAGATTTTACAAGCTGCAGAAATGTATATTATGGTAGTAGCAAGAATGGGTCGGGTCGACCATGAAGGGATTATGCTCTCACAGAATACCTGCGTGAAACAGCAGCTTAATGCTTCTGTGTTTCTTGTTGTAAATGCAGAAAAACGGAGACCCTTTTTATTGTAAACAAGGCATTCCATCTTATTCTTCAGAGATAACTACGCATCTGGATTTTGTTTCTTAATCGAATAATATAGATGTCTGTGGATCATAGCATCTACTTACCATCATATAGGCTCGTTTGTCACCTTTACGCAATAAATAAATAAAGTGATCGGCAATCTGTCTGCTAAGAATAGCGATTAGGGAAAGTCCCACTTACATCGGGAGACACCAATATTTTGGATAAAAAATAAAAAAGTTATTGTTGAATAGTTTAGTACCTTTAACTAAAACAGACAATTAAAAATGAGATACGTAAATATCAAACTACATAGGTTAAAGGTATTCTACATTGGGAGAGATCTATGATCAGCGGTGAACTATAACGGGTTGATGAAGAAGGAAAACAATTGATATTATTAGCTGGTGGTATTCCTTTTCTGCCAAGGAGTCCGTCATCACACCACGCTCTTATATATTTCTGCCGCCAAATAGCTCTGCTTGCATTGCTGTGATACGGTGCAGGGGTGCAGAGATACCGTATGATTACTGGCTGTGATTTATGCCATGTTATATCTCAGAGGTGACAATGTATCTGTAGCTTACATTGTATGGAGTTGGATGCATGGTACACATGGCACTAGGTATTCATGGGCTACTGTAGGCACTTACCAGTTTGACTGTAAGTTTACTGTAAGTTTTATAAAAAAAAATATTCCTATATAGTTAGGTTGATAAACGATCACACAGTCCATCAAATGGTAAGTGGATGTTGTAGTCTATATACATCTATATTTAAACTTGATTAAGGATCAAAATACCATCTGTATTAATACCACCGTTGTCACCCCTGAGGACTATGTCAAAATGCCTCGTTTCCATTAATAAGGCTCTCCGGAGCTCTACACTCGCTATACAAAACACAGAAGCATTAAGCTACTGTTTTAATCTAGTATTCTATGATAGCGTGGCTCTATCTCAGTCAAACCGACCCATTTGTCATCATCATTACAGCCCTTCATAAGCCCACTGCTGAACATAGGCCTCCCCCTAGGGTGCCACAAAGCACGGTCTTAAGCCAAATTCCTGTATGTGTTACCAGTTCGTCACTCCGTCTAGTGGTATGACGCCCTACACTTCGCCTGCCGTTACGAGTCTCGAGAACCACTCGAGAACTTTTTTTCGGTAGTCGGTTCTTCGAGCTATATGGCCGGCCTATTGCCACTTCAGCTTACTAATCCATTGGGCTATGTCGGTCACTTTGGTTCTCCTGCGGATATCCTCGTTTCTAAGTTAATCACGCAGAGAAACCCCGAGCATGGCCCTCCGCATAGCTCGCTGAGCAACCTTGAGCTTCCTCATGTGGCCTAAAGTGAAGGATAATTGATCATTGGCAACATTGTACAAGTTAGTTTTCAAGTTTTGAGGTATACCTGACGAGAAGACGTATCGTAATTTCCCGTACGCTGCCCAGTCGAATTGAATCCGACGAAGTATCATCCGGTCGAAGTTGGACTTAACTAGTCGGACTATTTGTTAGCAATTTCGACTTTTTTGCTCCCAATCCCGATCGTGATACAACCATAATATAGCTGCACAGTGGCTCCACCACGTTAATATTGCTCTTATATTTTTATTATTTATTATTTCTGTCACTCCATGACAAGTACCCAGTAAAGATAAAACTAAAAGTTATCTTTTTACCATTTTCAGCGCTAATAATCTGTGATGTTTTTACGCCAAAATACAAAATAATACAATAACTTTATTTGTTAGCAATTTCGACTTTATTGCTGCCAATCCCGTTCGTGATACAACCATAATATAGGTGCACAGTGGCTCTACCACGTTAATATTGCTCTTATATTTTTATTATTTATTAATTTTGTCACTTCATGACAAGTACCCAGTAAAGATAAAACTAAAAGTTATCTTTTTACCATTATCAGCGCCGATAATCTATTATGTTTTCACGCCAAAATACAAAATAATACAATAACTTTATTAAAAATATATAATATGAAATATAGATATAACTTAACACTATTTAGGGAACTTTTTTCTTTGGCGCGTCTCAATGCGGCATCGGCTTTGTTCTTCCACGAAACTCAGGACGTTTTCTCCCAACGTACTTTTGTCCAAACGGGAGATGTAGAGCTGTGTGGTTGGCTCCACAGTACGCAGAGTTGTACACGCGTTTATTTTGGCGGTCCGACGCTGTTTATAGACGGATCTTGACCGACGTCTCTTTTCAACAAGAGTAAACCCGTCCTTATCAATCTTGTCTTGGGTCGCCACTGGAACTGATTTTATTTCCACATTCTTTCGCTTTCGACCACAAGAACGTGTCGGTTGTAAAGATTTACGGGCAACATCCGCAAACGTCTTCCCTTGTTTTGAGGTTGGTTTCGGTGGAGGAGTACTAATGGGTTCAGTCAAGGGTTGAGGTGGTGATGCAATGACGACTGAGGTTGCCCTAGTTTCACGGTCATCAACCCGCTGGCAGACGGTATCGCGTGATGGAGCTGCAATCATCAGTGAAATATGACTACTATTACGGTTACCGCGTGTCGTATTTACATTTTGCGACGGCGGTGAATTCGCAGATGTTGCAATTATGTTGCGCAACATATTGACTTCGTTCCTCAGCTCCGTTGCGGCTCGTTCCGATTCGTCAAATTTGAAACGAATGTCGGTAGCATCAGCTTTCAACGAGGTGATGTCTTTTAACGATCTAATCACGTCTCGACGATCGAACGCCACGGCAGGCAGCTTCTTGAGATCACACGCGACAAAAGTTGGGATGTCATCAGGGTCGGTCTCATTGAACAGCCTGAAGATGTCTTGTAGGTCTTTCTTACCACGTCCATCACTGTGACGTATGATAAAACGGATTTGGGTCACGGCTGAATCTGCTAACACGTTCTTCGCTTGGATGATCTCGTCCACGGTGAAGCTTGGCATCAGTATCTGCTCCAGAGACACCTCGTCCATGACGTCCAATTTTTGTTGAACAAAGGCCAGGAAATCATGGACATTTTGAATTATTTTAGCGTAGTAGGTATGCTTACGCTACGAAAATATTTTAGGTCCGGCATTAGAGCCGTCACGTCATTATGCAGCGACTGCACTGACTGGTAGCAAAATTGCGACTGCAATTTTGCTACCGGTCAGTGCGACTGAAAAACAACGCCCGAAAGAATAACTTCAAATAATAGCTTGTTTGTACTTGGTTTATGTTCTATCATTTGTAAACATTGTCTGTTTGTTCAATTCAATTGACTTCCACTCATGGGCCCTGGTACGGTCGACCTATGTCGGGGCAGCTAAGGGCGTGAACAATTATTACACATTTTAAAACATTTTCATACTATCATTTCGACATAAACTAATGGAAAGTGCGTATAAAGCAAGGATAGTAGTGTGACGACATCTAACACTTCTCTTTTTTCAGTAAACTTTTTTACATAGTCGAATTTTAATTACTAATTGGACTTGTTCTTGTAACTTTGGCTATAGAGCAAGATGTTCATCCTGGAGCGGGGAGCGTTCAATGTTCCATTATATACTAATAGAGATTGTTATTACGTAGTCATTCAGAAATATTGACAGCGTGATTTAGACTTCGGTTGCTTGCATCTTTTATAACGGTATGGCCACGATGCTGGAAGCAGGAATGGAACAAGCCGATGGAGGGGAGAGCAGTATGAATAGCAGCATACCGTTGCTGTGTTTTGTATGGTGAGTTGATGAGTGACGCGAATTGGAGGCTCTTTCTAACAGTAACGAGGCATTTCATGTTAGGCCTTACGAGGGGTAAATCATTTATCATAACTTATTTTTATCGATTCAATATCTATGAATAGAATAGAATAGAATAGAATAGAATAGAATATTTTTTATTCAATATACATTACATGTGTAATTCTTATTGAAAGTCATTTTTTACTTTACCACTGGTTCGAAAAAACCCTCTGTCCTGGGAAGAACCAGCAAGAAACCCAGCGGGACTTTTTTTTAAAATAAATTTTACAATATAAATGATTACGAACTATTTACAAAATTTATTTTAGAAACTGCTTGGAAGCGATCACCTCATTCACAGAGGTTATTATCAACCATGTATTCATTTATACTATAATAACCCTTTTTATACAGTTTCAGCTTAATAAAACATTTAAACTTGGTAATAGAGAGAACCTGTACACTTTCCGGGACCTTGTTGTAATAGCGTATACATTGCCCCAAGAATGAATTACTGACTCTGTGGAGTCGAGAAACTGGTATCACTAGCTTGTGTTTGTTCCTAGTGTTTACAGAATGTATATCACTTCTTTTACTAAAACTATCTTTGTTTTTGTGAACATACAATAAATTTTCGTAAATATACTGAGAGGCCAAAGTTAATATATTAATTTCTTTGAATTTATCTCTAAGAGACTCTCTCGGTTTTAGATTGTAAATAGCTCTAATGGCCCTCTTCTGTAAAACAAAAATAGTTTCTGAATCAGCCGCATTTCCCCATAGCAAAATCCCATAAGACATTATGCTATGAAAATAACTAAAATAAACTAATCTAGCTGTCTCGACACTAGTGAGACCTCTAATCTTTTTTTACAGCATAGGCTGCAGAACTTAGTCTGCTTGCTAATTTGGATATATGGGGGCCCCACTGGAGCTTTGCGTCAAGAGTGATGCCAAAAAAAACAGTGGATACAACAGGGCTCAATTCCTCCCCATTTAAAAACACATTGGTATTCAGATTTTGAACATTCGTTGTTGTAAATTTAACACAATTAGTTTTATTTCCGTTCAAATGCAGATTATTAACGTTAAACTAATGCACTAATTTTGATATAGCATTATTCACTTCGTCACATTTAAATGATTGACGTTTAAGTTTAAAAATCAAGGACGTATCATCAGCAAATAATACTATATCATGACTATCCCCTACAAGGTGAGGTAAGTCATTAATATACACCAGAAACAGGAATGGGCCGAGAATCGAGCCCTGAGGTACACCCATTAGTACAGGTGACCCGGAAGAACTTTTACCATTGATAATAACCTTCTGTTTTCTATTACTTAAATATGAAATAATAAGTTTAAGCGCTGTGTTCTTGACACCATAGTACTGTAGCTTCCTGATTAATGTCTCATGGTGAACACAGTCGAAGGCCTTGGAAAGGTCACAAAATGTACCCAAAGCATCCTCTGAATTCTCCCATGCACAAAAAATATGTTTAATAAGCTCAACTCCAGCGTCAGTTGTCGAGCGACCCCTTGTAAAACCGAATTGATTATTATGTAGCAATTTATTAATAGTAAAGAAACTTAACATCTGATCTAAAATAATTTTTTCAAAAATTTTACTTAATGTAGTACAGAAATTGGTCTAAAATTGGCGGGGTCTAATGTACTACCAGATTTAAATATAGGTATGATTTTACTATGTTTCATTAAATCAGGAAACACACCAGATTCGACGCTTATATTAAATATAGTGGCTAGATAAGGTGCTAATGTATCTATTATAGATAAAATAACTTTAACGGAAATCCCCCATAAGTCTGCCGTTTTCTTAACATCAATAGTTTTAAAATATTTAACGATATCTTTTGGCAGTACCCTATGGAATTTAAAAGTATTTTTTTTTATTTTTTTTTATAGGAGAGGGGGCAAACGAGCATGCGGCTCACCTGATGGTAAGTGACTACCGCCGCCCATGAACAACCGCAACACCAGGGGAATTGCAGATGCGTTGCCGGCCTTTTAAAAAGGAGTAGGCTCTTTTCTTGAAGGTCCCTAAGTCGTATCGGTCCGGAAAAATCCCTGGTGGTAAACTATTCCACAAGGAAGTTGTGCGAGGAAGAAAACATCTTCTAAATCGCACAGTGGTGGACCGCCAATCATCCAGATGGTGTGGATGGTATCGGGAGTTCTGCCGCGATGTGCGTTCGTGAAATTTGGCGGCTGGGATTAATCCGAACAATTCCTCAGAGCACTCCCCATGGTAGATGCGAAAGAAAATGCAAAGAGATGCAACATCTCTTCGCAGTGCCAATGAATCGAGCCGATCGGAAAGGGCTCGGTCGTCGACGATTCGAGCCGCTCTGCGCTGGATGCGGTCAAGTGGAAGGAGCTGGCACTGGGGAGCCCCTGCCCAGAGATGGGAACAGTATTCCATGTGAGGCCGAACCTGCGCCTTGTAAAGTTGCAGGCGGTGTGCCGGCATGAAATACTGTCCCGCTCTGCTGAGCACGCCAAGCTTTTTAGAGGCCAATTTGGCCTTCTCTTCCAAGTGACCACGAAACTGCACGTCACTCGATATGTCGACTCCGAGGATACCGATACTGGCTGAGGCAAGAAGGGGAGTGCCTTGAAACTGAGGAGATACGACAAAGGGGTTCTTTTTAGCGGTAAACGCGCAAACTTGTGTCTTCTGAGGATTAAACTGGACTAGATTTAGTCGCCCCCAATCCGAGACTTTGTCCAGCAAAGACTCGACTTCAGACACAAGTTTGTTCCGGTACTCGGCGACGTTTTCCCGAGAAATATTGGCCCGGCCGGTGTATAGAGCATCACCAGTGCTGTCATCCGCATAGCAATGAATGTTACCAGTTAGCAACATATCATTGATATGCAGAAGAAACAGCGTTGGTGATAGCACACAGCCTTGTGGAACACCAGCGTTAATAGGCTTGTAGTCAGAACATGCACCGTCTACAACGACCTTGATGCTCCGATCTGCAAGAAAGCTGGTGATCCAATTGCACAATTTCTCGGGAAGCCCATAGGAAGGCAGCTTCGAAAGAAGCGCTTTGTGCCAAACCCGATCAAAGGCCTTCGCAATGTCCAGACTAACGGCCAACGCCTCCCCCTTGGACTCTACTGCCTTCGCCCATCTATGGGTCAGGTAGACCAGAAGATCACCAGCTGATCGTATTGGAGGTCACTAATCAGCTGGTGATCCTCAAGGTACCGGATGAGCTGGCAGTTAATAATGGATTCCATTATTTTGGAGAACAAGGAGGTGATCGCGATAGGCCTATAGTTGGACGGGTCTGAGCGGTCGCCTTTTTTAGGGATCGGGTGGACAAAAGCTGTCTTCCATGAATTCGGGACTACGCCTTGGGAGTAGGAGTACCGGAAAAGACGCGTTAGGACCGGTGCCAACTCCGGAGCACACGTCCTCAGCACAATTGGGGGGATTCCGTCAGGCCCACTCGACTTCTGGATGTCCAGGGAGAGAAGTGCTTTGCGAACTGAGCGCTGTGAGAATAGCACATCCGGCATGGAGCACTCACACCGCGGGATGGTCGGCGGTATTTTCCCCCCGTCATCAAGAGTCGAGTTGGACGCAAAAAGGGAGCCTAAAAGGTCGGCTTTGTCTTTTGCGTCTTGGGCCAGTGAGTCGTCCTCCCTGTGCAGAGATGGTAGTGATGGCTTACAGAAATTCCCTTGGACAGCCTTGGCGAGAGACCAGAATGCACGGGTTCCCGAAGGAAGGCGAACTAGTTTCTCGCCAATTCTGCCTATGTGCTCTGACTTTGCCTTGGCAATAACTCTTTTGAAGGACCTGGAGGCGAAGTTATACTTCTTTTTAAGTGTGCTGGTGTTTACATCCCGAGTCACCGAAGCCGCAGCCCAGGCTTGATAACACTCCTGCTTACTGCGCAATGCAGTCTTACAGGAGCGACCAAACCAAGGCTGAGATCTGCCTCCGATGGGTACCACAGATGATGGAATAAATAGTTCCATTCCCTGTAGCACCACATCAGTGACAGAGTCAGCAACAGCACTGGGATCATCCGGCGAGAAGCAAACCCGCCCCCATGGGTAGGATGCAAAGAAAGACCGCATTCCGTCCCAATCCGCCGACCTGTAATGCCAAACACGGCGGCAACCTGCAGAACGCAACCGCGAAGGGAGCGTGAGTGGCACCATACTCCGGATCAGACAATGGTCCGAAGAGCCGAGAGGGGCATCGACGGAAACCTGATATCTGTCCGGATGAGAGGTCAGCAGAAGGTCCAACAGGGAAGGTGTATGATCCTCCACATTTGGAATCCGCATAGGCGAAGTAACCAGTTGTGTCAGACCATATGCCAAGGCAAAGTCATAAACAGATCTCCCCGCATGATCGGTTAAACGTGAACCGAGCCATTCGGCATGGTGGGCGTTAAAATCGCCAAGGATCACGATCTCTGCGGATGGGACCTGTTGTAGCAAGGAATCTGTAGCCATTTGGACGTGGTCGATGAGTCGGTCTGTTTCGGCATTACCGCTATGGGACCTATAGAGGCACCCGTAGACGCGCGGATGGTCGTCGCTGTCTACGCGTAGCCAAAGGATGGACAGGTCCGAACCTTCAAGACTGCCGAGGCGTCGAGAACAGATGTCCTCTCTAACATACACGCAAACTCCAGCCCGAGGCACAAAGGAGTGCTCCAATTTGTACCCCGGGTAGGAGAGATACGAAATATCAGTCGGAGAGGAAACCTGAGTCTCGGTCAAAAAGAGCAAGGCCGGCTTCGCCGTCTCGAGATGGTAGTGGACGGCGTTTAGGTTAGAGTGAAGTCCCCTGATGTTGCAGAAATTCACGGATAGCGTGGCAGGGGTCGCCTTGGTATTGTTGCTCAGCTTGCCCCGAGCAGTTTTGTTTTTGAGCGGAATTTTGCCCCCCCCCCCCCCAGAATACGCGGGGCAGCCTGAGCACCCACGCTCAGGATTGGAATAACATGGTCGTGGATGCTCAGCGAGGGATTCTCCAGGGGTACTGGTACCCTCCTGGGGTAGTCTATTGTCTAATTCCGCTACCATGTTGATGGGGGGGGGGGGAATTGGGCCTCCGGCCACCTGCACTCACCAGACGAAACGCAGAAGCAGAGCCTCTACTTCACGCCGGTATTCTGTGAGGTCGTGGTACCAACCCGGCTCGAGCCGGCCCATACGTGCAACAGCAAAAAACTGCTGCAGGGCTCTACCACCGTTTAATATTTGAACAAGCCTTTACATTTTGTTTGAGCAATGATTCGGCGACAGTAGGAGAAGAATTTAATGATTTTGTTGTCAAAAAAGGAACATCAGTAAAATGTTTCTCAAAAGCCATAGCAACTTCTTGATCAGATCGCGTTAAATTATTGTTAATATTCAATTGAAAATCCGAGTTGCGCGGTTTGACCTTGCCCGTTTCACTATTTATTATTCTCCAGGTCATTTTAATTTTGTCGGATGCAGTTTTAATTTTGTTGCTTAAATGTAAAACCTTAGCAGTGGAGCACACTTTTTTAAATATTTTAGAATATGTTTTTACATAATCTCTAACCCTTTCAGACCCGTGCCGTGACGGCGCTACTTAACGAATATTACAGAACTGATTTGGGGCAAATAACATGCGTAGATTACAAAAAAGGGGTCTTAAAAATTTGAGAAAATGGGTAAACTGTTTTCCACGATACTCACGATCGTACTATGTCGGGCCCAACTATAGCTACCCTCACGATCGTGAGAGTAATAACAATATTCAAATAAAATTAAAAATTAGGACTAATTATTTATTTTATAATCAATATTAACTTAATTTCTTATTGTTAATAAGTAACAAAAATATAACCCTTCTTTTAACCTCTATTTTTGGAGTAATTAGATGCAATAAAAATCTTATTAAGAACTAGGAACAAGGCACACAATCGAGATCATCTGTTTATAATTACTAGAAGGAATAGACTTGAGAAAAATATTAAAAAAAGTTATTTTTCATTATGGAAAACGTAGAAACAATGCTTAAAGATAAACATTGCATTTTGTGCATCTTACTTTTGAACGGCTTGTACAACCTGTCACTCGGCAACAGCGAGGAGCTTTTAGAGAATCACATACGGGCCAATGGTTATACCCATCGAGACGTTTATCTATAGTTGGAATAGGTGCAGGTTGTTAGTGGGATGTTGAAGGCATCTTTGCCATTTCTTCGAATTCTTCTCGGGTGCGTTTTCTCGTTGAGCCGCCAAGTAGAAAATCAGATACGCATATTTTAAAGTCCAGAAAATCCATGATATTAGAGTTCTTGACTTTATTTCTATCACATGATTGGCGATACTCGTACCACGAGTTCACCATGGCCAAGTCAAACAAATGCATTATTAACTTGATTGGCCATTTGCGAGTTTTATGCCATGATCTGTAGACCTCCATCATTTGGTCGCTGACGTCTACACCTCCCATATGTTCGTTGTAATTTTTAATCATATCAGGGCAAGTTACTTCGATGTATGATTTTGTAACTTTATCGTAACGCTGGACCTTATGCAATGGCAGGGCTCCAATAGCAGTTGAACAAGTTAATACTGTTTTGGAGTCTTTCCATTTAATGACACAGATATCTTTTTTATTGTTAACAACCTCGTGATAATCACCCCGATTCATTGAAGAGTCTTTGGGAAACTGGTATCCTTTAAATCTATTGGTTATTATTGTTCCAGTGCCTTCAATTCCAAGCGTTAACATCTTCTCAAGTAATGGAATGGTCGTGAAATATCTATCAAAATAGACGAAACTTCCTCTGGGCAGGGTATTTATTAAACGTAAAACTATAGCGGGTCCAAGGCCCAAAGATCTGTCTGAAAGTGGAGTGGTGTCGCCTTGATGGAGCTCAAAATCTAACACTAATCCTTTCGATGATGTCACGACATAATTTTTAAGGCCCACTGGTCTCGGTTTGCCTTTCACAAGTTGTCTGACAGGACACTTACCGAGTAATGGCACCATTTGTTCATCTATTGAAAAGTGAGATTGATCTCTAGGTATCTGTAAGCATCTGCCCCTTACAGCATCTATCAGTGGCTGGACAAGCCACAGTTTGTTCTGAGTTTGTATTTCAGGTGATACAGATCCCTTATCTACTATGTGTAAGTTTACTCTGAAAAGAAAGAATCTTTCACGAGCCATTGCCTCTGCAATACAAGATAGTCTAAATCCACACCATCTTGATTCTAGGATATCTAATACAGCCCAGGATTCCATTAATACCAAAAAACTTTTTAATTTCTGTCGCAGTAACCGGAGGATTAAGTTGTTTGTTAAAACTCGACTGATAATAAACATTCGTGTTAAAAGCAAATAACTCGTAAATTTCTTCAGTAAAGTACCTATCAAAGTATTCACTTGGAGTAAGTACTTCTTCCGTCGGCTCCGAGATCAGTGTAGGCATGGGTTTACCGACGAATCGTCTGCGAATCCATTTATTCGACGATGATGGACTTGCTACTGTTGAATTTCTTGCTTCTTGCTTGTCTTCGTTATCCGAGCTAGAATTAGTTAGCTGACCAGGTGGATGCCAATCATTATCGTCGTCAAAGTCCTCGCCCAAATCCGAGTCAGCCAGTTGATCCATTATAGCATCAGGGTCAAAAGCCAAGTTATTTCTATCCATAACAATGTATCAAATAGGCTGAAAAGTAAACAAGAGGGTTTTTAACATAAAATAATTGGTATAAATAATCACTAATCCGACCAACGTTGGGCCCGAACCCTCACGATTGTGACATCTAAAAGTAAAGTCGAAAAAGACAAACTAAAAACGCGAAAGGACGAATAAAAACATAATTTATCGAGAATTTAGCTTTTTTCAAACGAATTATTGCAATAACATTATAGTTTTTACTTACTTTAACGTGACAAACAGGTATGTTTAATTTTGGCGCGTAACACGTGTCTGTTGCTAGGCGGCAAATGGCAACTGAGTCAAAATTATTGTAATTTAATTCCACTGCTCTTTGTCATAATAAACCGAACTACACGCACGATCGTGTGACGCTGTCCCCGTCAACTCACGGCTATTGTTTAATTTTATAAAAATTGACAAAGTCACCGTCACAATTGTGAGTACTGGGACCGAAAGGGCTAAATATAACACTACTATTATATGATCTTTCATCATAAAGCTCGTATAACCTTCGCCTACTTTTATAAATTCCTACTGTCGCCCATTCATTAAATGATTTGCGACTGTTAAAAGAGAAAGTTTTAGAAGTAAATATTCTACTAAATTCACAACGTATAATTTCAAATAATGTAGCATACAAATAATTAGCACTATTTTTAAACGAAAGTGATGGAAGTCTTTTTATTATATTACTTCTAAACCTCTCCAAGCGATGTTCATTTATTGGAACAAACACAACTTTCTTATTTTTCTGTTTTTTGTGTATGTAAGGTAGTGATACTAACTGTCCACAGTGATCTGAACTTAAATTTTGAATAATTGATTTATGCAAGGGCTTAACATCTGTAAAAATGTTATCTATACAGGTCGCACTAGGCCCAGCAATACGTGTTGGTTCTAAGCTAGTAGGTATATGGCTCATAGTACCTACTTGTCATCAGGTAAGCGGCGTGCTCGTTTGTTACCCTCTGATGGTATTTACGATCTGCCTGCCAAACTGTGTTTTTTTATAGGAGGGGAGGCAAACGAGCATGCATCTAACCTGATGATAAGTTTCAACCACCGCCTATGAATAACTGCAACACCAGGAGAATCGTAGGTGCGTTGCGGGTCTTTTAAAAAAGAACAGGCTCTTTTCTTGAAGGTACCTTGGTCTCTTGCTCCAGAAATATCACAGGTGTCTTATTGCAATAGCTTATAAATCTCGTTTTGCTCTAAAATATTACAGATAGTGTTAGTAGTATTATAAATTTTTAGTACTCTTATGTAATTTAACTTATATAAAAAGTAATAACTTGAATGTCGAATAAATTAACTTTAAAACCATAATCCCTTATTTAAAAAAATAAAAATAAATTAAGGTACTTTAGGTTGGAATGTTTTCTTAAATATATATATAGACCCATACATTAAATCCGCATCTCCTTAATCAAGTGCATCAAGCGGACTGTATAGGTACCATTCATTTTGTAGAATAAGGGTAATTAACAAAAAATCACCCTTATTCTATAAAACGAATGGTACCATTCCTGAAGTATACAAATATGATATACGACTTCTTATACTGTTGACGAATAAAATATTTAAGGAAGTGTTGTATAAATATCACGCAAGCAATTAACTAAGTTTTAACTGCTTGTGTGTTGTGGACAGAGTTCGTTGCTAGTTGGTACGTGCGACAACTCAGATAATAGTTTACTTATAAGCTGCGGTTTAGTTGTGACCATTGTTCGCGTTTTTCATACGTGTGAAGATTTGTGAGGGCTTGTAGACTTAGCTATCAACGTAACTTAGTGCTAACTTAGTGGTTACGTGTCTAATGGCGAAATACTCAAACGCTTCTCAATTTTAAGATGTCGTTAAGTATAATGGTGTTGCAGTCAGTTTGATTTCAAGTGATAGAGACAGGATTAACACTTTCTCAGTCCGGTTTTCAGACACAATACTAAGACAATAACAATGACCTATATGTAGTGCACGGGACAGCGAAAGGGTTAAAATTGAGTAGCGTTTGAGTATTTGGGCATTAGAAACCGACATTAGTGCATTGTTTTGCCGCTCTTTTATCAACTGTGCAGTGCCTACATATTATCGGCTGTTCAGATTTAAGCGTACTATTTGACGTGTATGAGTGTGACGTATCAAAACAAAATTATAATCAGTAACATAAAATATCGGATAAAATAGATCGAACATAAATTGCCTAAAAGAGGCCACGCTTGGCAGCCGGTTTTTTTTTTTTACTTGTTACTAGGAAGACGCTCCTGCCCACATCTTGATTTGTTTCCCTCTGTCGTCTCTTACGACACTCAATAGTGTGGGATTGGAAGTTTGAAGTCAACCTTTTTTACCACATCTAATCAAATACGAACAATCTCGATTTCAGATTTATAATTAGATTAATTTAAAATCCAAACATGAATCGAGCGGATCCAAAAAAAATTCATAAGACATTTGTTTCACGTACGTGGGTTTAAGAGTTATAAGCTGCGTGTATCATATGAAAATAACTTGGTCTATTTCAAAATGATTTCTCTAGAAAATAGCAGGGATACTATTGATTAATTTTTGCTTCCAATATTATTAGTGACGTTATTGATTGTCCTGAAATTTTAAGTAAATTTGATTTGTGCTTTCCTTTCGTTATCCGCGTTTTGCTCGTAAGATTAAACCATTGACTAGACTTCATCGTAGAACAATGTTTGACTCCAATTCTTCAATTGATAGAATGAGTAAAATTGTTAACAAATTTAACGACACAATCAATATATTTTTCGCCCGTCCTAACAAGCTCCATCGCACATTAAGAGACCATCTCTTTTAATATTCTATAAAACATTTTCTTTTCTTTCCGCTTCTATATACTCTTGGTACTGTATATCGCTATCAATTATTTTTTTTTTATCGAAGAAATAAAGTTACACAGTGATGAGATAGTTATTTGCATGACCTGTAACCATGCCTGTAATTATTTGTACATTTAAGTTCTTATCTATTCATTGTATTTAGAATGATACACGTTTTCAACTGAACGGAAAACTGGCACGACGCGATGTAAAATATCGTGAACATTTCTTACGCAAGATTTTATCGCAACTCGATATAAGGTATGGCTTCTATTAATCGTTAAAAGTTCGTGAAGCTCCCCGTTGGTTTCGTCAATAGTGAATTTTGTGTTATTCCAAATTAAGTCGGTAGTATAATTGTAATACGGCCAATGATCGCTACAATATTTTATGTATTTATTTAAAATTTTAAACGTGTTACCTCATTGGCCCATTGGTCGTAAGCACGGTTTATAATCTTTAGGTCCCGGGCTAAAACCCGGGTCGGACCAAAATCGGTTATTAGGTTATCTATCAATAAATGCTCAGTAATAGCCCGGACTCAGGCAGTTAGCTGTGTTTCACCACCGTGCCTTTGAAAGCACGTAAAGGCGTAGATCCAACTCCTGCTCTCCCTCTGGTCGTGTCGGATTACCGTCCCATTGGGCTATGAGAGGGAGGCAATAGAGAGTGCAAGTTTCCGTTGAGAGCGGACGTCGTGAACGAAATTCAGTCTGTAGGACATTTTTTTATAGATAGGGTGACAAACGAGCACACAGTCCACCTGATGGTAAGTGGTGGCTGTGGCCCATAGACATCTACATCTATCCTCGATAAAGAATCAAAAGGCAGATGCGTTGTCACCCGTGAGGACTTAGATGGAATGCCTCTTTTCCAGTAAAATATGTCTCCGGTTCTCCACACTCACCATACGAAACACAGCAGTGTTAAGCTTCTATTTTACGCTAGTATTCTGTGAAAGCGTGTTCCTTCCCCGGTCGAGCCGACCCATTCGTGCTACAACTATACTACTAATATAGCTGCAGCATGTCTCTACAACGTTTAAAACATTACACTAGAAAAGACATGTCACCGTAGATAATACGGGTCGTGTTTCGACTCTAAACGAGGCACCTTAAGGAGTCTCTGCGATAGCTAACCGCATAGAATTATTGAATCTTATCTTATTCATTTTAACGTATTCAGCTTGATTGTTACAGCTCTATAATGACGATGTAGATTGAAAGCTAAGATGGAATGAGGTTTCATTGCCTGTATGTATTCTGTCTCCGTTTCTAATTAAACTCAAACATTGTGTTAGGTAATAGGTAAAAGGGTGATATCAACGTAGATCGAAGCCTAGACTGACAAGGAGTCACGCTTGTAGTTTTTTTTTATAGAATAGGGGACAAACGAGCAGGCTCACCTGATGGTAAGTGACTACCGCCGCCCATGAACAACCGCAACACCAGGGGAATCGCAGATGCGTTGCCGGCCTTTTAGAAAGGTGTAAGCTCTTTTCTTGAAGGTTCCTAAGTCGTATCGGTTCGGAAAATTCGCTGGTGGTAATTGATTCCACAAAGAAGTTGTGCGAGGGAGAAAACTTCTTCTAAATCGCACAGTGGTGGACCGCCAATCATCCAGATGGTATGAATGGTAACGCGAGTTTTGTCGCGATGTACGATAGTGAAATTGAGCGGCTGGAATTAGTCCGAACAATTCCTCAGAGCACTCCCCGTGATAGATGCGATAAAATACGCAAAGAGATGCAACATCTCTACGCAGTGCCAGTATATCGAGCCGATCGGAAAACTCGGTCGTCGACGATTCGAATCGCTATAGTAACAAGAGCTAGAAAATACGTGAAGTATATTTTTTTTAGATAATTTCAGAGTAGTTAATTCTCGAAGGAAAATTGTCCTTAATAGTCCTTACAATTTACTGCATGGGATTCAAATCCGCGGCCTGCAGCTTTACAGATATTTTTTGTAGTACTTCTGAGCCGCTAATATGTAAATAAGAACTATTACTTACATTTAACAATATTGTATCTGACGATATGATGTCAGGAATATAGAAGCCAATAATGCTTTGAAAGTCACTGAAAAAGAAACTTCTGAAGTCCGTTTATTCACTTGAATACCTACAAACTCAGCATTGAGTCAAGTTGGGTAATGGTATTTGTCATGCAAATAGTCCGTGCAAACGTATAAAGCGTATAAAAGGATCTTAGCAAGTTTTCTGAAGTTCGTCTATCCGAACGTGCTCTAACTTTGATTAGTTAATACTTAATAGCTATGAATTTATTTTGGAATTAAACTATTTATTCTTAAATGGATTATGAAACAAGAGATGGTGTGACGGCTTTGACGGCCACTTCGTTGTTGTGTGCACGTGTTGTTTACAATTTTTGCAAAACCGGCGTATGACGACATGTCGTCATATACATAATTTGCACATGTTCTGATATTCAGGACCAAGGGCAACTATTTGTAGGACAAGCTTATACTTGCCCCGTGCAGGGTTTGAACCCGTGGACACGCAACAGTTAAATCAAACGCATAGCCACTGCACAACCCAATCATTAATAGGTTGATAAAAAAATTATGTTTTTTGTTTTTTTAAACACAGTAGCAAGTTAACTACTGTAAATACATTATATAATTACATTAAATACACATTACATTACATTAAATATTATGTTATGGACCAAGCGATTAATAGGCCATTGTTGGTTATGTCCAGACAGTTTGAAAAATGTCCAATATGTGGGCAATATGATAAAAACTCTTGAATAATTAAATTGACCGGGTTTTTGAATAAAATCCTTATTTGGCAAAGTAATAAAAGATAGGTTATGTTAGGTTAGGTTATGACCAGATAATGTGATAAATAATGATTTTTAAATCGGTATTAATTTATACGTGGTATTTATACGTGGTAGAGCCATGCTGCAGCTATACTAGTAGTATAGTTGTAGCACGAATGGGTCGGCTCGACCGGGGAAGGACCACGGACTTAAATAATGCCAGCGTAAAATAGCGGCTTACCACTGCTTTGTTTCGTATGGTAAGTGTAGAGAACCGGAGACCCTTTTTACTGGAAAAGAGGCATTCCATCTTAGTCCTCACGGATGACAACGCATCTGCATTTTGATTCTTTATTGAAGATAGATGTAGATGTCTATGAGTCACAGCAACCACTTACCATCAGGTGGACTGTGTGCACGTTTGTCACCCCATCCTATAAAAAAATTACGTAGATTTGACATGTCATTATTCACATTGTCCGGGCATTACACATAATATCTTGATAAATCACTTGCTCCATAACATATGTAATCGTTTGTACGTCGTTGTCAGTGATCGTGTAACTTCTGAACGACTTAATTGATTGAGATAATGCATGCAATATTTATTACACTTACAATATATTACACTTATTCCACTTACCGTACGGGGCGGAACAAGATCTGCCCGGCCACTTAATAAAGTTATAAAAGAAACTAAGTTTTTTTTTGTATAATATATATTAAAAAATTAAAAACCCCCCAAAACAAAAAGAGTTGATGATCTTCAAACAGCTGAACAGATTTTCTTAATACATAGCTAAGAACACTCTCGATTAAGACACCTTTAAAAATAAATAAACTTAATCAAAATCGGTTCATTCGTTCAGGAGCTAAGATCCCACAGACAGACACACATATACACATATACACAATTATATAGATACACACGTTAAACATATAACACCTCTATTTTTCGTTGGGGGTTAAAAACTGAAGTTACAAAAGAACTTACAGTGGACTGTAAATTCGTTCGTAAGTTCGTTAGTTGTTTGTATTTGATCAGGTGAATGTGATGGAAAGTGGCTGCTGCTTCCTAAGAACACCTGCAGCCCACTTTAAGCAAAGAAGGCTACAGATGCGTTGCCACCTCTGAGGATTGACATGGAATTTTTTACAGCCTGTGATTGAACTTGCTCTCTATACTCTTCGGGTCAGAAAGCAGAAGTGCAGCCGTTGCTATGATTGTACTCACTACCCAGACAGACTCCTAGATAGAAAAGAAGTCCTATTAAAAGTGATTAACTGTTAGTGCTCTTCGGTCTACCCACACCTTACCATTTGGTGACTAAAAATATCATAGATTTTAAATGGAAACATAATCGGGTATTCTTTATGCAATTATACGTTGGATAAAATTGGTTTTGAGACGATATAACGTAATATATTATTGAGAGTCGCGAGAACCAAAAACCTTTATTATGAACTTCAACACATGCTCGTGAAATTTGGTCTTTCAAATATCGATTCCATTATCACGGCTTCTGAAACAGAAAAGAAAGTTAAAAATTAATAATTTAAAATTAAAAATTTTCTACAACTGACTTCAATATATATTAATAAGGATAACTCAAGAACTGTTGTTCAGACCTTGAACAAATTTATATGGGACCACATGAGAACCACTAGATTTTAAATAAAGAAAGGAATCATCGTAATTGCTTCACGTAGAACGAAGTTATGACGTAACACACATAAAAAATATGCAGTTGAATTGAGTACCTCCTCCTTTTTGAAGTCGGTAGAAAAGCAAGTTATCTACAATTATACGTCAGATAATCCTATGTGCGCGCCACGAGCAACGTGACCGAGTGCAACAGAAAATTAGAAGCCTTTGCAACTTTCACACAGTGTTTATATATTGGATATTTTTTTTATTATTTTTTTATGAAAAATATACTAGTAATGATTTGAAACATTACTAATATTCCCGTTAGCCACTTCTGGTAAGCTTAAAATACTTGTGTTAGAAGTGGTTCACGACAGTAGTCGAATGGCGGATTCGAACCCACGACCTTTCGAGTTCGGAGTCCGCGCCCTGCCATTAGGCTACTGTCGCTTCGATTACGATATTATAGTACAATAAGTATTTTTACTGTAGGTTCTTGGATAAGGAAATATATAAATACTGTCGCTTCGATTACGATATTATAGTACAATAAGTATTTTTACTGTAGGTTCTTGGATAAGGAAATTTATAATATATTTATATATTTCCTTATCCAAGAACCTACAGTAACAATACTTACTTACTTACTGTAGGTTCTTGGATAAGGAAATTTATAATATATTTATATATTTCCTTATCCAAGAACCTACAGTAACAATACTTATTGTACTATAATATCGTAATCGAAGCGACAGTATTTATATATTTCCTTATCCAAGAACCTACAGTAAAAATACTTATTGTACTATAATATCGTAATCGAAGCGACAGTATTTATATATTTCCTTATCCAAGAACCTACAGTAAAAATACTTATTGTACTATAATATCGTAATCGAAGCGACAGTATTTATATATTTCCTTATCCAAGAACCTACAGTAAAAATACTTATTGTACTATAATATCGTAATCGAAGCGACAGTATTTATATATTTCCTTATCCAAGAACCTACAGTAAAAATACTTATTGTACTATAATATCGTAATCGAAGCGACAGTATTTATATATTTCCTTATCCAAGAACCTACAGTAAAAATACTTATTGTACTATAATATCGTAATCGAAGCGACAGTATTTATATATTTCCTTATCCAAGAACCTACAGTAAAAATACTTATTGTACTATAATATCGTAATCGAAGCGACAGTAGCCTAATGGCAGGGCGCGGACTCCGAACTCGAAAGTGTATATGTCAGTTAATACATTAACTTACCAGTTAAAGTTCGAAATTACGATTTATTATTCAACAATATTTCGTACATTAAAAATGCTGAGTAATGGCAGCATTATCTTCTACCCCATAACATCATCCCATTGGTGTCGACAGAGGCGAAAAAATATCAAAATATTAACAAAATGCTTTTGCCAACTCGCTAGCTAAGCGTAGCAATTATTGCAAATACCTCCCTATGACGTTACTTAAATTTTGTACGCGATGGAGCCATGCTGCAGCTGTATTATGGTTGTAGCACGAATGGATCGGCTCGACCGGGGAAGGACCACGCTCAGGTCTCAGAGAATACCAACGTTATATTATATTATCAGCTCAATGCTGCTGTGTTTTGAATGATGAATGTACAGAACAGGGTACCCTTTTACTGAATACGAGGCGTTCTATCTTGGTACTCAGGGGTGACAAATCGTCTGCATTTTCATTCTTAATCGAGGACAGATGTAGATGTCTATAGGCCATCATATCCACTTACCATCAGGCGGGCTGTGTACTCGCTTGTCATTCTATAAAAATGATAATTATAAAATATTTTTTAATTTAAACTTCTTTTGGCGTGTAGGTAAAAAATGGTGAGAGTGAATTTTTACGATGCGTGCGCACACCAACACTTAAAAACGACACCATAAAGTTATTACAATGCGCGCGCACACTGTCACCCAAAAGCGACAACTTCAGTGGGTAATTGTCCCTCAAGTTTTCTTGAGAACTGATAACTATATTTAAGGTAGTTATTCAAATATATGTGAATCTACAACACGTGTTTTGTTTATATTTTTAGTTATTTTTGTTTTATTACGCTAAAGCAGAATAACAAAAAAAAAATTGTACAATTTTGTTTTGGACAACATTACAGAATTGAAGTAAATATTTTTTTTAAATATTACTTTAATAATGTTTCATTATATTGAGAGATTTTAACGAAGCATACCGTTTTCAAGAAAAACGTTGCTGTTAACAAAGTTTCAATACAATATTCTTTATTGTACACCAAGAAAATAAATTAAGTATCACGAAAAAATATAAAGAAAAAACAAAAGGCGGTATGTTACATTACTCATTTACTACAGTACTAATATAGTTTGAGTTTTTAATTAATTCATAACTTATCTTTATCCTCAGTCTATAAAATTAAGTAACTGTATGGTCTATTATTTCAACACATCGGGACTTGAGACTAATAAAATGTGTATGATTTTACTTATGTAAAAGCTTGAGCTGTTTAGGGAGTAAAGGTTTCACTTTTCCAAAACGTATTAAAGAAATTTAATAGATATTATATTTATATTTACGACTGTTATTTTAAACTACTCGGACATATGGAATTGATTTTAAAGAAAATTAAAATATTTCTTTTTATACTCACTCACCGTATGTGTGGAAAATAATATTTTTGTGACGGACACTTTCTTTCGGCATAAGAAGATTCACATGTATACATGGGAAAGATATGATGATAGAAAAATAATAGATTTCATAATTGTAGATGAAAGAATGAGGATCTAAGTGGTCGATACAAGGGTTTACCGGGAGTCCAATGTAGGGACGAATCACTACTTGGTCTTATGCCGAATTAATGGTCCATTCAGACGTTGGCGGCATCGGACATCTGTAGCTACCATTGCGTTATAGCGTATACTCGTAACAAAAGATACTTACAAGATGACGGTGTAAAGGTGAGACCTAAAATCCTTTCAGAAATGAGAGGAGGCTGATGAAATGCTCAGCAGTGAGTTTAACTTTAACTTTGTAACTTTAACTTTAATATAAAATTGAGTCAATGATAAAATTGAGTAAATGTATGTTTCTAATTCGCTTATACAATACAACCGTATTAAACAAGAAAATACATCATAATTTTTATATCAAAGACGTTTGTAAGGCAAAGCAAAGGACGCATTTTTCCATATATAAATAACCTCAATACAAAGTCTATTTTAACTAACCACTGGCCTGGGTCGCAAGGGTTTGCATATATTGAAATAAGGGTACACCTTTATGGAAAGCACCTTCTGCTGCTTACGGATTAAAATATATTATACGAGCCTTACCAAACAGATAATAAATAATACACATTTAGAGGATTGCTATCGTTGGGTAAATCTATAAAATGCGCTCTGCACGTAGTGTGACGAGTTGATCAAATACGCAGCAAATTGATAGACAGGTGGTTAAAGAACGTGCTTCAAGGAAATCTGAGGGGGAAACGAATGTACAATATATTTTGCGCAATTTTTTTTTATTTGCACATATAAATAAAAACTATGTCTCTGTAGTACTCATTATATTTGCATGCTATTAAACATTTATACAAATATTCGTGTAACCATTTTTAAAATTTTCGTCGGCTCAATAGATTGCGATGAACCTTTATGAACAGATAGAGAGAAGTGACAGGAGGAATCTAGGCTACATTTTATCCAAAAACTTAAAAAGAAGTTTTTTTTAAATACAGAGTATTTATAAAATTAATGGTCTTTGACTATCTTTAATGTAAACGTCACATTAATAGATCCTATCCAGGCGAATCAGAGGCGGGCCGCTAGTCTTGTATATTAAATGAAACGAATGATTAAACAACTTCGACCGAGAGGTCAATCGACGGATTCAACTCGGCTGGGCAGCGTTCGGGAAGCTACGACACATCTTCTCGTCAGACATACCTCAAAACCTTAAAACGAAATTGTACAACCAGTGCGTGTTGCCAGTGATGACTTACGGAACTGAGACGTGGTCCTTCACTGCTGGCCGTATGAGGAAGCTCAAGGTCGCTCAGCGAGCTATGGAGAGGGCTATGCTCGGAGTTTCTCTGCGTGATAAACTTAGGAATGAGGATATCCGCAGTAGAACCAGAGTGACCGACATAGCCCAACGGATTAGTAAGCTGAAGTGGCAGTGGGCCGGCCATATAGCTCGAAGAACCGACAACCGATGGGGAAGAAAGGTTCTCGAGTGGCAGCCTCGTACCGGTAGGCGAAGTGTAGGGCGTCCCCCCACGAGATGGAGTGACGACCTGGTAAGACATGCAGGAAGTCGATGGATGCAGGTGGCTCAGGACCGTGCTTTGTGGCATTCTTTGGGGGAGGCCTATGTTCAGCAGTCGACTTGTGAAGGGCTGTAATGATGATGATGAATGATTAAAAGTAAAGGTCGAATTCAGACAACTAAAAAACTATATAATAGCTTTAGTTGAGTCATATTGTATTTAACATTTTTGGTTATTTGAAGCCTGCTTTTACTTTTTAGTAAAAGTTAAATTTCTGACCATTTTGAGTGTACTCAAGCATATTACAAGCACAAGGTAACTGGATTGTCGTCAAAAAATTAATCTATAATATAAAAATGAATCGCTGAATGTGTTGCTAAGCGCAAATCTCGAGAACAGATGAACCGATTTCGTTTGTTGAATTCTTTTTTTACAATATTCCTTGAAGTACGGAGATGGTTCTTACGGAGATAAAAATTTAAAAAAATGCCTGAAAAAGTCTAAAAACAACACTTTTCTGTATTCTCATACAAAAGATTCGTAATAATACTTAAAAGTCAATTTGAACTTTAATACCACACCATAAACTTTAAGTCTTATTAGAGGAGTTCCGGGAGGACAAAAAAAAATTGAGTGACGTTAGTATGGTATAAATATTAATGTCAATATTTATACGATGTTACACTCAAAAACAAATAGCCCGGTGTCCCGAATAGCAGAATAAGTATTAAAAAAAATTAAAGAATCGACTGTTAGGTGGTACGAAGTTAGCCAGGTTAGCTAGTATAAAATAAAAATCATTCCCTATTTTTCTACCCTTTATGAAAAGTAACCTATTTATTAAACATTTTTTATAGAATAGGGTGACAAATGAGCACACAGTCCACCTGATGGTAAGTGGATGCTGTGACACCATAGACTTCTACATGTATGCTTAATTAAGTATCGAAATGCAGATGCATTGTCACTCCTAAGGACTGAGATGGAATGCCTCGTGTCTAGAAAAAGGGTCTCTGGTTTTCTACACTCACCATAGCGACACAGCAGCATTAAACTGCTATTTTACGCTAGTATTCTGTGAAAGCTTGGTCCTTCCCCGATCGAGCTGACCCACTCGTATTGCAAATAAAATAATATACTTTGTATAGCTGCAGCGTAGTTCTACAACGTACCTATTGTATCATCTTTATAATTTATTTCATTGTGTTTTTGTTTTAATGTAAATTGGTGTCCAATAAAGAATATGTTGATTGATTAATTTAAACAAAGGAACGACTGAGTTTTAGAAGCAATGTCAAAGCTTTAATATTATATTGATTTGAGATTGGAATTTCAAGTTTAATGTAATATTACATCGAAGTATAAGATAACAGGATTTCCATAGGCAAAATGTATTGTGTTGTGCCAAAGAAATTATTAGTACATTTTATATCAAGACCGAAAATTCTCCTCAGTAAACATGATCCGTGTATAACATTTATGTCAGAACCTTCCCATAATTCATAAGGAATTGTAAGCACTCTTCTTATTTAATTACTGACGCCAGCCAATAAGAAATAAAAATATAGAAACGACTTTTACGTGTACAAATAAGGATAACAACACATATTTCTTGGGCATGTAAATAAGCAACACTTTTTGAATAAACACAGCCTATTTTGAATTGTAGGGTAAAGAATGATTACGAATTAATTTAAAAGTCAAAATATTATGTTACTACTGTGGTAATTAAATTAATATAACGTACTGTCTTTTGTTTCCTCTTTATGTTTGTTTATTGTTATGTAATTTGTTTCCTTAGTATACAATAAAATTGTACTGTATTATAAAATATGCAAAATAAGGCATCTCTCTGAATATGAAACATCATAATATTAATTTACCGTGTTTTCCTTTTAAAAAAAAAATAATTTCTTGTTTGAGTTTATTAATTTATTAGTTTGGAAATCTCTTTGATTTTCAACGTAAAAAAATATCAGCCGTTACTGGGGGTATATTTGCCTTAGTTGTCACGTTCGGTTATTTTCAGTGGTTACAGCGTAAAGTAGCAGCTTAACGCTACTGTGTTTTGTATGACGAGTGAAGAGAACTATAGTTCTCAGGGGCTACAACGCATCTGCATTTTGATTTTTAATCGTGGATTAATGTATATCTCCAAGGGACCCTTATTTTATAAAAAATGACGCATGCAGCAGTCATCTACTTTTTCATCCTTTTTATAAGTAGTTTGCGACATGTTTACAATTCATAATGTAAGCAGAATAAAATATTATCAGATATTGATATTTATTTTATAATACCCAGTTATTTAAAAAATGTTATATATTTTAAATTATTTTTTTTATCAGAACGACGTTATGCAAACTGTCTCTCAGTGTGAAATATCGTAGGCATTTCTCGCGTCGGATTTTATCGTAACCCGATATTAGTAATGGCTGTCATTAATCACAGTTAGTGACGTGCTGCGTTTACTGTGTAAGAATAAAACGGATATAATTTAACTTTAAAATGTTACATATGCAAGTGTTATATGTACAAAATTAATAAAAAACGCTTTTTACTAATATTGAAAGGGTCTTATTCTGTTTTCAAGAATTAACCTTAGTTTTCGTAGAGTACATATTTTATATTAAAAAAATAATTAATTATCGTATTTGTATCGCAAATCTTGACACTGCCTATAGCTAACCATTGCACAAATAGCTTAGTATATTCTTTGTTTATTTATATTTTATTAATATATAACCAATAATCTCTAGCTTAAATACAAGTATAAAAGGGGTGTGGTTACGTAGTCTACCTTACTAAGTAAAGAAAGAGGCTGTTGCGACCGCATTTTTCTTCTTCTTCACCAGCCCGTAAGTGACTGACTGAGCATGCGCGTCTTTCGCTGTATAGAACAGAATAGAATGGAATAGAATTTAGATATATTGAAGAAAAATTATTCTATTAATAAAAATTAATCTTACAAGAATACTTATTGAAAGTCCTAAGCCTGTAATAGGGATATGCCGTAATTGCAAATCAGAGTTCCTAACGTCCGTCTGAGTTTTTGTCTCTGGCATGAATAAGATAGCTATAGCGCCATCTATTGGAATCCATCTTTCTCTCTCTCTCTCTCTCTCAGAATCTGGCCTTTCATATCGTCGCTTTTTCCCGACCTGGATGAACCTTTTAGTCCAGTGATAAGTATGGATAAACCTTTCAAAGAAAATGTAATTTTGTGTATTTTTATAAATATTTATATCTAAGCAGAGTTAATAAAGGTATTAACTCTATCTATGCCTTATTGATATTACTGGTTAGTAGGTCTCTTTACTGTGTGGGTACCAAAAACTTACTTACTTCTGTCGCCGAATAGTAGTGCTAGCAGTGATGCGTTTTATTCTAAAGGGTAGATATAACCAGTATATTTACAAGCTGTGAGTCATTCCTTATGTGTTTGAAGTTAGCTGCAGGTGTCCATGGACTTGCCTTCAGGTGGACTGAAAGTTCTTTAGGCACTTCGGTGTTGTAAAAAAAAACATTACACTATTGAACATGATTTGTAATTTCAATTTTCTTGTTGTCTTTATTTCTGTGTGTTTCTTCTTTCTTTTAATCAGCAAGGTATTTGTCTCCCGTTCTCTACACTTACCATACAAAACACAGCAGTATTATGCTGCTATTCCTTCGACCTGCTGCTAGACCCTTTTGTACTACAACTACACTAATAAAAGAGCTGCACCATGGCTATACCACGTATTAGAAAAACTTTTAATTGCCTACGTAATAAAGAAATAGTAAAGCAAACTTTCTTTATTTGTTTAGTAGTTCCCTTATTATTGCGTAAAACTTACAACTTCAAAACTTAACAATCAACGAAGTAAGAGTTAAAAGCATACAGTAACGATAAATATCAAAACCTGACATTGATGTAACTTTTGCGTTCAGAACTAGTTTTATATAATGTTGTTGTAAATTAAAAAAAAAAACAATAATAATCTAGTATAATTGTTAATCCATTACAGCCTATAAAAGTCCACTGCTGAACATAGGATTCCTCCAAAGATTGCCTCATGGGAAGGATTTTGCCATACTTGCCACGCTTAGCAGTCGGGTTGGCAATAGCAATTCTTATTATTTTGAGTTGTTATCAGGAAGATGCTGCTGCCTACCTTCTAGTTTAGTTTCCCTCTGCGCCTCTTACGACACCCACGGGATGATATGGAGTAGTGGATTTTCTATCAATATGAGTATTCATATTTATGAGGTATATATAATATATTATATAAATGTAATTTTTTTAAATGTATGTACGCACGTATAGAAATTAAGATATCCGCTTTTGTGTCATTTTTTTTTAAGTTAATATTACGTAGTCATACAAAAGACACGTAAGTAACTTAAGAAAGGTCAATGATGTTCTCAAAAGAAGAACAATCAAAAGTTTGGAACTTATCGAACCCAAGCAGATCTGTACCTACAAGAACGAGGGTCTCTGACATAAGTGCCTTAAGGTACTTAAAAGAGGTTCCCTACCTTATCATCATTCATGATTACAGCCCATCACAAGTCCACTGCTGAACATATGCCTCCCCGAAGGAATGCCACAAAGCACGGTCCTGAGCCACCTGCGTTCATCGACTTCCTGCATATCTTACCAGGTCGTCACTCCATCTAGTTTTTTTTTTTTTTTTTTTATAGAATAGGGGGCAAACGAGCATGCGGCTCACCTGATGGTAAGTGACTACCGCCGCCCATGAACAACCGCAACACCAGGGGGATTGCAGATGCGTTGCCGGCCTTTTAGAAAGGTGTAAGCTCTTTTCTTGAAGGTTCCTAAGTCGTATCGGTTCGGAAAATTCGCTGGTGGTAATTGATTCCACAAAGAAGTTGTGCGAGGGAGAAAACTTCTTCTAAATCGCACAGTGGTGGACCGCCAATCATCCAGATGGTACGGATGGTAACGCGAGTTCTGCCGCGATGTGCGTTCGTGAAATTTGGCGGCTGGGATTAATCCGAACAATTCCTCAGAGCACTCCCCATGGTAGATGCGAAAGAAAATGCAAAGAGATGCAACATCTCTTCGCAGTGCCAATGAATCGAGCCGATCGGAAAGGGCTCGGTCGTCGACGATTCGAGCCGCTCTGCGCTGGATGCGGTCAAGTGGAAGGAGCTGGCACTGGGGAGCCCCTGCCCAGAGATGGGAACAGTATTCCATGTGAGGCCGAACCTGCGCCTTGTAAAGTTGCAGGCGGTGTGCCGGCATGAAATACTGTCCCGCTCTGCTGAGCACGCCAAGCTTTTTAGAGGCCAATTTGGCCTTCTCTTCCAAGTGACCACGAAACTGCACGTCACTCGATATGTCGACTCCGAGGATACCGATACTGGCTGAGGCAGCAAGGGGAGTGCCTTGAAACTGAGGAGATACGACAAAGGGGTTCTTTTTAGCGGTAAACGCGCAAACTTGTGTCTTCTGGGGATTGAACTGGACTAGATTTAGTCGGCCCCAATCCGAGACTTTGTTAAGCAAAGACTCGACTTCAGACACAAGTTTGTCCCGGTACTCGGCGACGTTTTCCCGAGAAATATTGGCACGGCCGGTATATAAGGCATCCCCAGTGCTGTCGTCTGCATAGCAATGAATGCTACCAGTTAGCAACATATCATTGATATGCAGGAGGAACAGCGTTGGTGATAGCACGCAGCCTTGTGGAACACCAGCGTTGATAGGCTTGTAATCAGAGCATGCACCGTCTACTACGACCGTCTGCTCCGATCAGCAAGGAAACTGGTGATCCATTTGCACAATTTCTCGGGAAGCCCATAGGAAGGAAGCTTCGAAAGAAGCGCCTTGTGCCAGACCCGATCGAAGGCCTTCGCTATGTCCAAACTAACGGCCAATGCCTCCCCCTTGGACTCTACTGCCTCCGCCCATCTATGAGTTAAGTAAACTAGAAGATCACCTGCTGATCGACCCCGACGAAAACCGTACTGACGGTCACTGATCAGCTGGTGATCCTCAAGGTACCTCATGAGCTGGCAGTTTATAATGGATTCCATTATTTTGGAGAACAAGGAGGTGATGGCGATAGGCCTGTAGTTGGACGGGTCTGAGCGGTCGCCTTTTTTAGGGATCGGGTGGACCAAAGCTGTCTTCCATGAATTCGGGACTACGCCTTGGGAGTAGGAGTACCGGAAAAGACGCGTTAAAACCGGTGCCAACTCTGGAGCACACGTCTTCAGCACAATGGGAGGGACTCCATCGGGCCCACTCGACTTACTGACGTCCAGGGAGAAGAGTGCTTTGCGAACCGAGCGCTGTGTAAATCGCACATCCGGCATGGAGCACTCACATCGCGGGATGGTCGGCGGTGTGTTCCCCCCGTCATCTAGAGTCGAGTTAGACGCAAAAAGAGAGCACAACAGATCGGCTTTCTCTTTTGCGGCATGGGCCAGTGAGTCGTCCTCTCTGTGCAGAGATGGGAGGGATGGCTGACAGAAGTTCCCTTGGACAGCCTTGGCGAGAGACCAGAATGCACGGGTTCCCGAAGGAAGGCGAACTAGCTTCTCGCCAATTCTGCCGATGTGCTCAGACCTTGCCTTGGCAATGACGCTTTTGAAGGACCTGGAGGCGGAATTATACTTCTTTTTAAGTGCGCTGGTGTTTAAATCCCGAGACGTTGATGCGTCAGCCCAGGCCCGGTAGCACTCCTGCTTATAGCGTGATGCTATTTTACAGGAGCGATCAAACCATGGCTGGGATCTGCCTCCAATGGGCACCACAGAGGATGGAATAAAAAGTTCCATACCCTGAAGCACCACATCAGCAACAGAATCGGCAACAACGCTGGGATCTTCCGGCGAGAAGCAAACCCGCCCCCAAGGGTAGGATGCAAAAAAAGACCGCATCCCATCCCAATCAGCTGACCTATAGTGCCAAACACGGCGGCAAGCTGTAGATCGCAACTGCGATTGGAGCGTGAGTGGCACCGAAAGTGCCACACTTCTGCCACACATCTAGTGGGGAGACGCCCTACACTTCACCGGCTAATACGAGGCCGCCACTAGAGAACCGTCCCTCCCCATCGGTTGTCGGTTCTTTGAGCTACATGGCCGATCCATTGCCACTTCAGCTTCCTAATCCGTTGGGCTATGTCGGTCACTCTGGTTCTACTGTGGATAGCCTCATTTCTAACTTTATCACGCAGAAAAATTCCGAGCATAGCCCTCTCCACAGCTCGCTAAGCGACCTTGAGCTTTCTTATCTTGCCAGCAGTGAAGAACCACGTCTCAGTTCCATAGGTCATCACTGGCAACAAGCACTAGTTATACAGTCTCGATTTGAAGTTTAGAGAGACTGACGAGAAGATGTGCCGTAATTTCCCGAATGCTGCCCCACCGAGTTGAATCCGTCGATTGACCTCTCGAACAAAGTTGAGCTTACTTAGTCGGACTATTTGTCCCAGGTATATACATACTTGTCAACAACTTCGAGCTTAGTGTTCCTAACAACACCGGCATAGGTGTGACATTGACATTAAACATAACCTTTGTTTTGTCCATGTTTATCTTGAGACCTATCCGTTGGGAGACACTATTCAGGTCATTGAACTTAGGTTTTGTACTCTGATTCTGTACCCGGATAGCCATCGTAGCCCTACTGTACAAACACTTCAGCACTTCGATATACCGACAGTCAACTTGGCAGCGCTGAAGGAACTGCAGGACCGCCCAAATTTCGACGGAATCAAAGGCTTTCTCACAGTCCACATACGCAAGGCAAAGTGGCAGATTGTGCTCTCCTGTCTTCTGTACAATTTGGCGAAGAGTGTGTATGTGGTCTATGGTAGTAAAGCCTTTTCATAAACCGGCTTGTTCAGGAGGCTGGAAGTCGTCGAGTTTGCTTGCGAGACGATTCGTTACGAATCTCGAACAGCACATAGACGCGGCTCAGAAGAAAAGTCGGTCCACATTTCTACAAGGGAGCGTTATCGCCTTTCTTGAAGAACAAGACCACAGCACTTCTGCTCCACGCCTCTAGCGTAGTGCCACCATGGAGGACGGAATTAAAGAGCTTCTGAAAGACTTCAAGTACCGGTTTACCACCCGCTTTCAGAAGCTCTGCTGTAATTATATCCTCACCTGGGGCCTTGCTGTTTTTAAGGTGCTGGTAAGCGATTCTAATCTCGCTCAGACTGATATCTGGGATATCTTCGGAATAGTGTTAGATAAGAATCGCTCTTTGGTTCGTTACTCAGATTTACATGTGGCTCAAACAATGACGTGTACAGCTACCCATAAAACCTCTCAATCTCACTCAAAATCTCAGGTGTTTCGGAAACGATGCTGCCACACTCGGTCTTCAGCTTTGACAGTTGGATCTTTTTGGCAGACAGATCTCTGGCAAAGACTTTGGAGCGTTAGTTCCGCTCCATCGCTTCTTCAATACAAGCTGAATTGAAGTTGCGTAAGTCCCGCCGCATGCATTTGGAGATCTGTCTGTCCAGTTGCCTATATGCTGTCAAGTCTGTTGGAGACTACAGCTTCATTTCTCGTCTAACAACCATGATTTTAAGAGTATGACCGGAGAGTTTTTGTGTTCTACTGCGGCGGGTCATGCAGAACTTAGCTCCGACCGCATGGACAGTTTCCACGAGCTTATCATTTATATCGTCCACTTCATTGTAGTCTTCTAGGCACTGAAATTGGTATTGTAACACGAGATGAAAAGTTTCGGGACTTTGGACTGGAGCAAGAGGGGGACGGAACGTTTATTTCATTAGACGAGACCTCTACAACTTAAAGATTAGGTTCAGTGTGTCTCTAACCATTCGGTGGTCGTCATAATGAAGTCAATTTCATTTTTTGTCAAACCGTCGGGGCTCGACCAGGTCTACTTCCTGTAGGGCCGCTTCTGGAAGAAAGAGTTCATCATAAAGAGTCCCTCTTTCTCCATGAAGTCAGCCAGCTGCTGGCCCCTCCCCCTGCGGGTTCCGTTACCCTATTCCAAATTTCACTCCTTTCAGCTCGCCGTTCACTCTTGTGCCTAGTTTTGCATTGAAGTACTACGCATGGCTCTAGAGACGTCCTCATACATTTCCTCCTTCCCCTCATCGGGTTATACCTAAACTTCAGCGAATACCGTTTGCTGATTCTGAGTATAAGTCACGCAACCCTCGTCAACACACTCTCCATCTTTACAACGTTGTTAACGAGATGCTTGTGGAAGAAAATCCGACACCTATTGGGAAAGATGGTTGCCCTCCCGGTGATAGAACAAGTTGCCGGATTCGAGGATTACCGTGCCCTCCCCCTCTCTTTGGACTTCGGCTAATCCTATAATATACCAGCGTAACTGGTCTATCTATTCTTCCAGCTCCAGGATCTTTTAGGGTGCGTGCGTTATAAGTAAAGTTAAGTTTTAAGGGTGGTAGAGCCACGCAGCAATTTTTTTGTTGTTGCACGTATGGGCCGGCTTGAGCCGGGTTGGTAACATGACCTCACAGAATACCGGCGTGAAGTAGAAGCTCTGCTTCTCCGTTTCGTCTGGTGAGTGCAGGTGGCCGGAGGCCCAATTCCCCGCCCCCCATCAACTAAAGCCCCGAATTAAACGAAAGACTACCCCAGGAGGGTACCAGCACCCCTGGAGAATCCCTCGCTGAGCATCCACGACCATGTTATTCCACTACTGAGCGTGGGAGCTCAGGCTGCACTGCGTATTCTGGGGGGAGGGGCAAAATTCCGCTCAAAACCTTAACAGGTGTCCTCTCCAGATGCTACTTTTTATCTCTCCTGCCCGGGGTACAAATTGGAGCACTCCTTTGTTCCTCGGGCTGGAGTTTGCGTGTATGTCAGAGAGGACATCTGTTCTCGACGCCTCGGCAGTCTAGAAGGTTCGGAGCTGTCTAAACTTTGGCTACACGTAGAGAGCAACGAAAATCCGCGCGTCTACGGGTGCCTCTATAGGTCCCATTTTTTAAATAAAGAAAATAAAATAAAGAAAACATAGCGGTAATGCCGAAACAGACGGACTCATCGACCACGTCCAAATAGCTACAGATTCCTTGCTACAACAGGTCCCATCCGCAGAGATCGTGATCCTTGGCGATTTTAACGCCCACCACGCCGAATGGCTCAGTTCACGTTTAACCGATCATGTGGGGAGATCTGTTTATGACTTTGCTTTGGCATACGGTCTGACACAACTGGTAACTTCGCCTACGCGGATTCCAGATGTGGAGGATCATACACCTTCCCTGTTGGACCTTCTGCTGACCTCTCATCCGGACGGATATCAGGTTTCCGTCGATGCCCCTCTCGGCTCTTTGGACCATTGTCTGATCCGGAGTGTGGTGCCACTCACGCTCCCCTCGCGGTTGCGTTTTGCAGGTTGCCGCCGTGTTTGGTATTACAGGTCGGCGGTTTGGGACGGAATGCGGTCTTTCTTTGCATCCAACCCATGGTAGCGGGTTTGCTTCTCACCGGATGGTCCCAGCGCTCTTGCTGACTCTGTCACTGATGTGGTGCTGCAGGGAATGGAACTATTTATTCCATATAATTAATAGAATCAGGCGTTACTTTGCGGAAATCCATTATATAAAAGCTTTTACAAAAATTTACTTCGCGGATTAAAATTTATAACGCGGATATTTGCGAAGTAAATTTTTGTAAAAGCTTTTACTATTTATTCCATCATCTGTGGTACCCATCGGAGGCAGATCTCAGCCTTGGTTTGACCGCTCCTGTAACACTGCATTACGCAGTAAGCAGGAGTGTTATGAAGCCTGGGCTGCGACTTCGGCGACTCGGGATGTAAAATCCAGCACCCTTAAAAAGAAGTATAACTTCGCCTCCAGGTCCTTCAAAATAGTTATTGCCAAAGTAAAGTCAGAACACATAAGCAGAATTGGCGAGAAACTAGTTCGCCTTCCTTCGGGAACCCGTGCATTCTGGTCTCTCGCCAAGGCTGTCCAAGGGAATTTCTGTAAGCCATCACTACCATCTCTGCACAGGGACGACGACTCACTGGCCCAAGACGCAAAAGACAAAGCCGACCTTTTAGGCTCCAGTTTTGCGTCCAACTCGACTCTTGATGACGGGGGAAAACACCGCCGACCATCACGCGGTGTGAGTGCTCCATGCCGGATGTGCTGTTCTCACAGCGTTTGGTTCGCAAAGCACTCCTCTCCGTGTACATCCACAAATCGAGTGGGTCTGTCGGAATCCCCCATATTGTGCTGAGAACGTGTGCTCTAGAGTTCGCACCGGTTCTACCACGTCTTTTTCGGTACTCCTACTCCCTAGGTGTAGTCCGGAAATCATAGAAGACAGCTTTTGTCCACACGATCTCTAAAAAAGGGCACCGCTCAGACCGATCCAACTACAGGCCTATTGCCATCACCACCTTATTCTCCAAAATAATGGAATCCATTATAAACCGCCAGCTCATGCGGTACCTTGAGGATCACCAGCTGATTAGTGACCGTCAATATGGTTTTAGTCGAGGTCGATCAGCTGGTAATCTTCAGGTCTACCTAGCTCATAGATCGGCGGAGTCAGTAGAGTCCAAGTGGGAGGCGTTGGCCGTTAGTTTGGACATTCCGACTACAAGCCTATTAACGCTGGTGTTCCACAAGGCTGCGTGCTATCACCAACGCTGTTTCTTCTGCATATCAATGATATGTTGCTAACTGGTAACATTCATTGCTATGCGGATGACAGTACTGATGATGCTCTATACACAGGCCGTGCCAATATTTCTCAGGAAAACGTCGCCGAGTACCAGAACAAACTTGTGTCTGAAGTTAAGTCTTTGCTGAACAAAGTCTGGGATTGGGGGCGACTAAATCTAGTCCAGTTTAATCCTCAGAAGACACAAGTTTGCGCGTTTACCGCTAAAAAGAACCCCTTTGTCGTATCTCCTCAGTTTCAAGGCACTCCCCTTCTTGCCTCAGCCAGTATCAGAATCCTCGGAGTCGACATATCGAGTGACGTGCAGTTTCGTGGTCACTTGGAAGAGAAGGCCAAATTGGCTTCTAAAAAGCTTGGCGTGCTCAGCAGAGTGGGACAGTATTTCATGCCGGCACACCGCCTACAACTTTATAAGGCGCAGGTTCGGCCTCACATTGAATACTGTTACCATCTCTGGGAAGGGGCTCCCTAGTGCCAGCTCCTTCCACTTGACTGCATCCAGCGCAGAGCGGCTTGAATCGTCGACGACCGAGTCCTTTCCGATCGGCTCGATTCATTGGCACTGCGAAGAGATGTTGCTTCCCTTTGCATTTTCTTTCGCATTTACCACGGGGAGTGCTCTGAGGAATTGTTCGGATTAATCCCAGCTGCCAAATTTCACGAACGCACATCGCGGCAGAACTCCCGATACCATCCACACCATCTGGATGATTGGCGGTCCACCACTGTGCGATTTAGAAGATGTTTTCTTTCTCGCACCACTTCCTTGTGGAATCGATTACCATCAGCGATTTTTCCGGACCGATACGTCTTAGGGAACTTCAAGAAAAGAGCGTACTTTTTTTTAAAAGGCCGGCATCGCATCTGCGATTCCCTCCCTGGTGTTGCAGCTGTTCATGGGCGGCGGTAGTCACTTACCATCAGGTGAGCCGCATGCTGGTTTGCCTCCTCTCCTATAAAATAAAAAAGTTGCCAGGTTGAGTCTTCGTGGGTGGCAACCGAACCTCCACCGGAGATTGTTAGCACTACCTGCCCCGCCGTTACCATGGTCGCCACCATAGCCAGGAATAGCGTGGCCACCTGGGACTGGGGGCCGTGTTTTCGTTACTCCCTACCTGCCTACCTACCTAACTACCTTACCTTATGCAAATTGTTAAATGTTTAAAGAAATAAAAATATTTTCGCGCTGTACATGCGCGAAAAATTCGCCCATTTATATTATAGTCAGTATCGTATACTGTGATACAATGAAAAAAATGTAATACCATGAAAAAATTGCACGCAAATGGTTTTCTCTTTTTACCAACTATAGTGAAACTGTTCCCAAGGCAATTCAGACATCGAAATTTTTTGGAAAAATTTAATTGCCTTAAACTTTCTTATTGTCTGGTTGTCTGTTCTTCTTCTTTTTGTCTCTTTTGTGTTCTAAGGTATAGACAGCTATCCCTTAGAACACAATAGCCTCTTAAACTATTTAATGGATTTCGATGAAAATTGGCATGGCTATAACTTTTAACTAGATTTAGCATTAGATAGACATTTAGCATGTTTTTTCAGATTAACCCGCACGTTGAATATCCCAAATAATATAAGTTATAAAGTCTCTTTATATGCATTCTTCTATTTATGTATAATTTATAAGAAAGAAATAGAGTAAATAAAATATAAACAATTACTGGTTATGGTTAAATTAATGAACAGGTCATTAAAAGAAAGGGGAATGAAAGTGAACGGAAGTAAAATGAAAGTTATGGCTTTTGAAAGAAAAGAAAGCAAAACAATATGTGAAATAAGAATAGAAGGGGAATTGTTCGAGCAAGTAGATGAGTTAGTTTATTTGGGATGTGTATTTAGCAGAGATGGTAGATATGATAAGGATATAGAACGACGAGTGAACGCAGGAAATGGAGTAAATGGGTTTCAACAGTCTATTGTAAAAAGTCAGAATATGTCCATAAAGGCATGTGTAGCAATTCAGTGCTGTGTTAGTCGCTACTTTAATGTATGGTTGTGAAAGTTGAGTGTGGCAGAAAAAGCACAAGAGTAGAATAAATGCTGTAGAAATGCGGTCATTAAGGAGTATGTTAGGACTCAACCTGAATGACAGGATGAAAAATTGGGTAACAACAGAAAAGTGTGGTTTGCAAGATGATATTTTGATCAGGAATAAGAAATAAATGCTTCGGTGGTTTGGTCATATGAAAAGAATGAATGAAGAAAGAGTAACTAAGCAAATGTATGCTGCAAAAGTGAACGGCAGAGTCGGAAAGGGACGCCCTAGATGAAGGTTTATCTACCAAATCGGCGATGTATTTAAAACGGGCTGAATTAAGAGTACCCTCAACCGACGAGCATGTATGTGTAGATATATGGATGTAGAGGAGGCGAGAGAGGTGTGCCAGTATCGTGCCAAATGGAAGTCTAAGCCTCTTTAGATTCTTAGGTAGTCTTTGCCTACCACTCTGGATAATTTTAATTAGGGTATACTTTTAATTTTGGTTTATAACAGCTGATTTTAGAAGTCCTTTTCTGCCCAGGCAGTCCGTCTGGTAGCTACAATCCTCTTACATATATTTTCTGTACTGTACTGTAAATTTGTTTGTTAAGTTCTATATAAAAATACTATTAATAGACATGCCAAAAAACAATTTTGAATCTGTATTATTTTGTTATAAATAAATATTAATTTGAAAGGTACTCAGTATTGTTTTAATTTCTTAGTCACCAGCTATATTTTACAGGTAGCTTATATATTATTTGATATTATTAAAGTTCGCATTACTTGTTATCAGTAAAATTTTAGCTAAACTCTGATTTGTAGTAAGAAAAAGTACTATTTATAAAAATAAATACAAAGTTACATTCCTCTATTACGGCTCCATTTTATTTTATCTAAATTAGTTTATAGAAAAGTTGTTTCATTTAGAGGCTATTTTTATGGACTAGTTAGTGAAAAAATGTGGTTTAATAAATTAAAACATTTTCCAGTGTTTCTTCGTTTCTGAAGTTTCTGATGCAGTACATGAATTTTTAAGTTATACCGTTAAACATATAGACGACAAGAAAAAAGTTATAGCAGTATTTCTTGATTTAGCTAGGGCATTTGACACGGTCTCTATTCCACTCTTAATTCACAAATTGTACAAGATAGGTTTCAGAGGATTACAATTGAAGTTTTTTGAAAGTTATCTCACTAACCGATCGCAATGTGTCAAAATAGGAAATTGGATAAGTGATGATCTTCCCGTCTCCCACGGCGTACCACAAGGTGGTATTTTGGGTCCTACCCTGGTATTGACCTATATAAACCGCATGTGCCAAAAAAGATTGATAAATGGGACGCTCGTTTCATATGCCTATGATACTGCCCTTTTATTCAGCGGTAATACATGGGAAGAAGTATACCTGAATGCCCAAAAAGGTTTCAATTTAATTGTGAACTGGCTACCACATAATAAACTAATGCTTAATGTCTCTAAAACAAAATATATGTCATTTACATTTAAAAAAATTAACACTCCTATTTCTCCTAATTTCCATATAGGCACATATCTGTCAAAATTATAATGATGTTATTAACTTGAATAAAAGTACTTTTACGGATTATCGCGTTTAATTAAGTGATTTTATATTCCCGACGTTTCTCAGTCTGGTCACGGGGGACTGAGGTGATTGACGTCGGGAATATAAAATCACTTAATTAAACGCGATAAAATCCGTAAAAGTAGTTTTATTCAATGTGTAGTGTTCGCGTAAATATAAGAAATCATGATGTTATTAACTGTTCTTGCCCTTCGCCCCAAAAAGTAAATGAAATAAAGTACTTAGGTATAATAATTGATAGCAACCTGAATTTTCAAGCACAAATTAATCTTTTAACTAATAGATTACGTAAAATGATCTCTTTTTTTAATGTAATGCTCGAATGTTTTCGACCTCTTGACCTTGCGATCTTTGCGTATACTTTCTCTTATTCTTTTGATTAAATCTGCAACTGCCTTTATATTTCCTTTTTATGCTTGGCTAGCTATTAGCCCCTTCCATTCTCCGATCATTTGCAAGGTATGCTCACCCAGTTGGTACTTTTTAGATTTTTTTGTGTTATTTCTTTAGATATACAAGCTTTGTAGTTAGTTTTCTAGTATATGATATTTCAGTGTTGTTTCTATTTTATCGTTTGTTATGTGCTTATTTATTTCTTTGAACGGGTTCCACTTTTAAAGGTCAGGTGGACTAGCAGTTTAATCATATTATTATTAAAATGATTGCGAGATATTTTTGTTTGGAAGTTTCTGTTGTTTTAGTACCTTTCATGACGAGAACCGGATATATTTTTACTTATAACGAGGAATTCTATCGTGTGCTCGTATGTCACTTTTACATGATGTATGTAAAATGTCGCTTAATTAATATAAGTAACAAAAAAATTAGTGCTCATAAATGTTTAAATTGTGGTGATGTGAGGACGGGTAAGTCGTTTGTCAATTCTTTTTTATTAAATAAAAACCGACTGACACCAAAGTGATGATTTAAACGGACCGCTTTACAGCTGATATACCATGATATATTTCTTGCAATGTAGAAAGTAAAAAAATACAATTAAAGAATAATAATTAAATAAGCCGCCATGTATTCGCCGCGTAACAGTATCCACTACCCAATATCATACCGGGGTATCGTAGGAGGAGAAAGAGGAAAATTGAAACAGGAGCATCTTCTTAAAATATCTGAAAATAATTTTTAAAAAAAACTTTGGTTGCAAACCCGCCTGACAAGCATGGTTACTATTACAAAATTCCTAAAAAGTAATGTAATATATGGGGAAGGATTATATTCAGCAGTAAGCTTTTAATAGGCTGTGAAGAATGAATGAATTATAAAAATTTAATACCTAATAAAAAAAACACCAGCTTCAAAGAGTACCCAATTCTAATTTGTAACGTATTTTCTTTCTCTATGTAAATAACATATAACTGTAGAGATATTGGTAGCTTACAAAGTGTATTCATTGTTCTTTGCATAGGACCTTGGCAATATTTGCGTCACACATCGGACAAATTAAATTGCTTTATATAGAAAATATTTCCGTTTTCATTGGTTATCTCTTGACTGCCCAAAATTACAAACACCTAATATTACCTAGATTATTATAGATTGGTCTGTAGGTGGGGGCTGGTGATCTGTCATACAGGGAATCCTAGTACGGACACCAGTCTCTCACAAATTGACTGTAGTATATTAATATTAAGTTGTTTGTTTATGTTAATTACAAAATTTGTGAGAGAAAAGAATAAACTTTATTATTATTATTATTCGTGAGGAAAATATCACATTTATCATTAAAGCGTCCGCCCAACCAAGACATATTAAGCTGTTTTCATGATAGCTTTTATAAAAAAAGCAATACGTTAAAATATTATAGAGCGTACAAAAGTCTCTGATTTATAACATTCGCTGTAGCGATCATGTTAAATAAAAATTAAAAAGAAAGGTATAAAGTCAGCAATCTATGCGGTAAGCCTATATTCATCAGTAGAATTTAGATAGTCACATAATCAATGTTTTATTTGTACGATGGCAGCTAGTTTATCGTGCACGAGTGTGTGGCCATGCACAGTTTCACTCTCTATTTCTTCATTCTTATAGTCAGTCAATCCAAAACGACCGGAAAAAATCAGACGTAGAACTAACGGCTTTTTTATTTCTTTTTGAGGCACGGGGGTGAAATATCGCTAACTTCTTGACTCTAGGCAGCTACTGAGTATTACTTAACTGAAAAACATAATGACTAACCTGCGCCCAACTCAAGATTCGTACCCGAAACCAAATGACCGCTCAATAAATTGTTTTATTATATTACTCAGTAAGTATACTAAATTGCACAGTAATTAAAATTGTTTCTTGCAATAATTTATTACGAGTTTTAATTATTTCTCTCGGTTGACGATCAACAAAATTTCAACAATTATAAAAGTTAGAAGTGTTCTACTTCAAACAACAGCTGTACTTTACAGTGATTTAAATCATTTTTATTTTTAAACATTATTTTACGTGCGTTTTATTTATAACTAACGACCCGCCCGGGATTCGCCTGTATAGGATCTATTAATGAGGCGTTATTTGGATATCATATATCCTAGATAACTCCTGGTATTGCTCTCTACGTAAAGTTTCAGCACAATGGATTCAGTCAATTCGAAGGTTCGAATAGAAATGTCTGTCTGTCTTTATGGGCTATATAAAGACAGACAGACATTTCTATGCTCTAAAGAAAGAGAGAAATAAACTCCGCAAGTAACTCTTTCATTATATTATTTTAAATCTAGTGATGTAATATTATTTATCAAAAATAAAAAAAAAATGAGTCACAAGTAATCCAAGAATGATCAGTAATAAAATTATTCACACAAAGAAAAAACTATATCACTTCTACACAGTAAAGTAAAGTAATTGACGTGGTAGAGCTACACTGCAGCTATATTATAGTTGAAACATGAAGAAATTGGCTTGACCAGCGTAAAATAGCAGCTTAATGCTGATTTGTTTCGTATTGTGAGTGTGGAGAACCGGAGACCCTTTTTATTGGAAACGAGGCATTCCATCTTAGTACTTAATGGTGACATAAAAATTATTTTGAATCAGATTACAAGATAATGTAACATTATAATAGTCATTCAGTTATTGTAGTCTATGAAATTTCTTCTAAGCACGTACGTTTTTAAACTATGCCTTCTCAGGTCGTCAATATTCCTAATAAGGGTGTGGGGAAGTGTCTACCACCCACAATTCGTTTGCCAATACGGGAGAAAGCCCTTTTCTGTATAATATCATAGTACTCACTATTCTCTACACGTTCTAGATAGACTTGAGCAATAATCATAACTAAGGCACATCTTAAAAGCAAAGTATCGTAATATCCAAGTTGTACGTGCTGCGCCGTGCGGAGAACTATTCCCACAACTCATGCGCCCTTGAAACTTATTCCGCGGCTTAACTAGTTGTGTGTTAGTTACAGGATAGTCGTCGCATTATACATTTTACTTTTTTATTTATAATAACCCACGCACTAATATTTCCTCTTTTTAACCGACTTCAAAATGGTGGTAGGTACTCCATTCGAGTGTATGCTTTTTTTGTATGTACGTTACGCGATATCTTCACATAAAAAAGTTCGAAAATCAACCCTAAGGGTAGCAAACAAATAACTTGTTTTTAGCAATTAGAAGATGGTTTATAAAAGTCAAAAAGTAAAATTTATATTTATTTATAGAATAAGAGTGACAAACGAGCACACAGTCCACCTGATGGTATGTGGTCGCTGTGGCCCATAGACATCTACATCTATCTTCGTTTGCCAATTAAAATGCAGATGCGTTGTCAGCCGTAAAGACTAAGATAGAATGCCTCTTTTCCAGTAAAAAGGGTCTCTGGTTCTCTACACTACCATACAAAACACAGCAGCATTAAGCTGCTATTTTACGCTGGTATTCTTGTGAGAGCGAGGTCCTTCCCTGGTTGAGCCTACCCATTCGTGCTACAACTATACTATTAATATATATGCAGCATGGCTCTACCACCTATAAATATATAAGTGGATGTTTTGACCTATTTTTATTTTATAATGTAGGTGTCTACATTATAAAAAAAAAAAAAAAAATTAATTTTTTTTTTAAAAAAAAAATTAAAAAAGCACTTTATTTCTTGCCAAAGTAAGAAAATGAATAAACTAATCTTAGGATTAAGATAAATATTTAATCCGCAAGAACTCTTCCGCAGGTGAAGGCCTCCTCCAAAGGGTCCCGATTACCTCTATCTTGGGCTTTTTTGCATCCAACTTGGGCCAGCCATTTTGCATAAATCATCCGCCCATCTCGTAAGCGGTCTCCTTCTGTAGCGTTTTCCCCTTGGACCTCTCCACCGCGTCAACCTTATGGTCCACCGCTCGTCTGACAGTCTCGCTACATGCCCCGCCCACTTCCATTTTAGTTTTTTTGGCATAGTTTAGAGCATCAGTAGCTTTAGATATGCTTCTTATTTTCGTGTGTTAAATTTTTTGGATTTTCCTAATTTTTAGCATGCTTCGTTCTAGGCTCCGTTGACACGTGGTAATTCTTTTCTTTATTTTTTCTGTATATTTCCAAGACACCTACATTAATCCTTAATTAAGAATCAAATTGCAGCTGCTATTTTACGCTGATATTCTGTGAGAAGACAATACTACTCCGGTCGATTAAAGCCATTCGTTTTGCAACTCTGACATATCTTCTGTATTGTAGAGTCGCTTTACCCACAAAATTGCATATGAACAAACATCTTTACAGCCGTGTGGTGGTAGCATCTGAGAATCAAATATCCCATTACCTTACTGTTACCTAACATTGTTTTGATTGGTTCTTACAGCCTTTCAAAAGTCGACTGCTAAGTATAGGCCTCCCAATAGATTGCCTTCATAGAAGGAATATTTGTCGTACTCACCATACTTGGCAGTCTAGTAAGTAAACTTTGAGCTATTTCCAGGAATATGCTGTAGCCTATCTTCTATTATATTTCCCTCTGGCGCCTCTTACGACACACGGAACGTAATGGGTTAGTGGTTATTCTTAACCCGTCACTACACGGTAAATCACACGTAGTAGAGCCATGCTACAGCTATATTAGTACTATAGTTGTAGCACGAATGGGTCAGCCCGACCGAGGAAAGGCAACGCTCTCACAGAATACCAGCGTAAAATAGCATCTTAACGCTGCTGTGTTTCGTGTGGAGAGTGTAGAGAACCGGAGCCCCTTTTTACTGGAAAAGAGGCATTCCAAAGAGGCATATCTCACGGGTGACTACGCATCTTCATTTTAATTCGCAATTGAAGATAGATGTAGATGTCTATGGGTCGCAGCAGCCACTTACTATCAGGTGGACTGTGTGCTCGTTTGTCACACTATCCTATGAAAGTAGTTATTGTGATTACTAAATACCGTTAGTATTTATTATTTACCGTTAATATTTTTTTGGTCCGTCTTGACCCTCGGTGGGGTCAAGGATGGAAACAATGGTGTTATTTAGATTTAAGGACCGTTAATATTATAAACTTTTCGATTGAAAAAGTCTACAAGTTTTTTAAATAAAATATAGGTTAGACCACTCCTGGCTTTGGTCACTATACATTCGTGAAGTTTCATTACAATCGGTTCAGCTATTCAAATAATCAGCCTGGAATGACAGACAGACAAACGGACAGAGACACAGAAAAACAGTTTTTTTTTAATTGGTCGTCTTTGCATGCAAATTTGCTTCTCATCTCAATAAAAGGCAGTTATTTTGATATAACAGACAGACACTTCAATTTAATGTATATTTGTATAGATTTCATCTAAAACGTTCCAATTTTAAATATTATAGAAACACATGATGATGATAATAATGATGATTCTTCAGTCGCGCTCAGTCAGCAGTGAAGTTTGTTTACCCCAATATCTCATGTTATTACTTCTTGTACAAAGTTTCGAATTCTTGTTTGGTAAGAAATGAAGTTTAGTTTGACAAATATAAACACTACAACTACTTTTATGGAACGTGGAATGTTTCTTTTTGCTCATAGTTATTGTTAAAAGTAACTGCTATGGAATTATTTAGGTACTTTTATTTGCTAATTTTATTTACCTTATTTTAGTAATATAATTCTTATTACGTTATATTCCAATTCCGTAAAAATACATTATGAAATTTATTTTATAAAATATTATTTTCAATTATCCACTATGAGAAGAACTTATTACAATTTTATCGGAAACAAATAGTTGTAGAATAGGTTTTAATAAAGTTACGTTTGACTTTGTAATAGAATAAGTTTGATAAACATCTCTTTCAGAACGATTAGACCATCTTTTACTGTGCCTTTTATATCTTAATTTTATTTTGTTTTCGTATTAATGAGTATTTATGTACAATAAAGAATATATCGATTGCTTTGTTATTGATTGATAGGAACACTACTAAATTTACATATACTACCGTTAAATACTCCAAGTAAGCTTAATTATTATTTGTGTTAGGAGTCGTTTGCAACCGTGAGAATTCCCGAGTTTGTAGTCCGCACTTTTAACCATTAAGCTACTGACGACTTTTTTGAGTATCTATTTAAATATCTATTCATATATATATAAGTGCTTTTATAGACATATTAGAGTATACTGCTGAACATAGGCCTTCCCCATGTATTGCCTCATAGAGGGGATCGTAGTTGTCACGCTTGGCAAGCGGGTGAGCAACCGCAGTCTATTTTTAATTTTAAGTCTTTATTAAGAAGACGCTGCTGTCCATCTAGATGGACAGCCAGGAAGAATTCTATCGCCTCTTAAGACACCCACGGGACGATATGGGGATATGGATGTTCTTACACCGTCACTTACGCGCTTGATTTCAGGCAACTGTGAACCAACTAACTCGGCAGGTTACATGGATTTATTTCTTTGTTTCGTAAAAATTTTATATAACTTTTTATTTTAATAATAATAAAGCCCTTTATTACGATCTTATAACATTATTTTATTATTAAACTAAAGATTAAAGAATCTACTAACTACAAAATGTCTCTTAGTTTGGCGTACTTTTGCCTATGCAAAGGCCTCCTTCAAAGATTTCCATTGTTGTCCATCTTAAGCAAACCTTCTCCAGATTGGTTCTGCTGTAAGTTTTATTTCATATTCCCACCTTGTGTCCTGCCTTCCTCGTCTTCTTCTGCTGTCCCTTGGATACCATTCTATTACTCTTCTGTTCTACTTTCCCACTTTGTTACGCATCATATGTCAAATCGTCGACGGCCGAGTTCTTTCCAATCGGTTTGACTCACTGACACTGCGTAGAGATGTTGCATCTCTTTGCGTATTCTATCGCATGTACCACGAGAAGTGCTCTAAGGAATTGTTGGTTATTTTCTGATCTTCTATAGAAATTACTTGACCCAGGTATATGTATTCTTTCACATATTCTAGAGAATCCCCGTTTATTCTGATGTTAAATTTTGTGCTGTTTTTCATTAGTTTGATCTTGTTAGGATTCATATTTAGTCCAACTTTTATGTTTTCTTCATTTAGATTATTTATCATATATTCGAAATTTTCAAGGCGTTGTTCAATTAATACCAGTTCGTCGGCAAATCTTAAATGGTGCAGTTTTGATTTCTTTACATTGATGCCATACTTATCCTAATATAGGTTGCGGAAGATATTTTCTAACACAACAGAAGAAAGCAGTTTGTTTAAGCTATCGAATGCCTTGGCATAGTCTTTAAAAGCTACATAAAGCTTTTTATTGTATTCGGTATATTTGTCTAGTACCTGTTTGATCGTATGGATATGGTCAATTGTTGAAAATCTTTTCATACAACCTGCTTGTTCGACTGGCTATTGTTCATCTAACAGTTTGCTAATTCTCTCTAGTATTACTTTTGCAAAAACTTTGTATGCGTTTGACATCACACTTATCGGATTATTGTTTTCAATGTTTTCCTTATCACTTTTTTGTGTAGTGGGATTACTAGAGATTTAGTCTATTGTTTTGGAATTCGGCTACTTGTTAGTATTTTGTTAAAAATCTTTGTAATAATTGGAGTCAGTTCTTCTCGATTTCTCCTCATAAGTTCGTTGGTAATTTTGTCTGGTTCCGGGGACTTCTCCATCTTTTGGTTCTAAATTGCCTTTTTGACTTCACACAATACGATATCCGGCACGGGCTCTGATTTCCCTTCATCAGGATGTGGTGACCTGTTGTTTTTATGTGCTGTCTGGCATATAGTTGACGGTAGAAACTTGTGGCTAGATCTTTGATTTTCGGTCGCATGGTGGTAGTATTCGAACTATCTTAAAGTTCGGGTATTCATTCTTTGCCTATTACTCGCAATTTTTTCAAAGCTTTTTTCGCACCCCACTTTTTTTAATGTAATGTTCGAATGTTTTCGACCTCTTGACCTTGCGATCTTTGCGTATACTTTCTCTTATTCTTTTTATTAAATCTGCAACTGCCTTTATATTTCCTTTTTATGCTTGGCTAGCTATTAGCCCCTTCCATTCTCCGATCATTTGCAAGGTATGCTCACCCAGTTGGTACTTTTTAGATTTTTTTGTGTTATTTCTTTAGATATACAAGCTTTGTAGTTAGTTTTCTAGTATATGATATTTCAGTGTTGTTTCTATTTTATCGTTTGTTATGTGCTTATTTATTTCTTTGAACGGGTTCCACTTTTAAAGGTCAGGTGGACTAGCAGTTTAATCATATTATTATTAAAATGATTGCGAGATATTTTTGTTTGGAAGTTTCTGTTGTTTTAGTACCTTTCATGACGAGAACCGGATATATTTTTACTTATAACGAGGAATTCTATCGTGTGCTCGTATGTCACTTTTACATGATGTATGTAAAATGTCGCTTAATTAATATAAGTAACAAAAAAATTAGTGCTCATAAATGTTTAAATTGTGGTGATGTGAGGACGGGTAAGTCGTTTGTCAATTCTTTTTTATTAAATAAAAACCGACTGACACCAAAGTGATGATTTAAACGGACCGCTTTACAGCTGATATACCATGATATATTTCTTGCAATGTAGAAAGTAAAAAAATACAATTAAAGAATAATAATTAAATAAGCCGCCATGTATTCGCCGCGTAACAGTATCCACTACCCAATATCATACCGGGGTATCGTAGGAGGAGAAAGAGGAAAATTGAAACAGGAGCATCTTCTTAAAATATCTGAAAATAATTTTTAAAAAAAACTTTGGTTGCAAACCCGCCTGACAAGCATGGTTACTATTACAAAATTCCTAAAAAGTAATGTAATATATGGGGAAGGATTATATTCAGCAGTAAGCTTTTAATAGGCTGTGAAGAATGAATGAATTATAAAAATTTAATACCTAATAAAAAAAACACCAGCTTCAAAGAGTACCCAATTCTAATTTGTAACGTTTTTCTTTCTCTATGTAAATAACATATAACTGTAGAGATATTGGTAGCTTACAAAGTGTATTCATTGTTCTTTGCATAGGACCTTGGCAATATTTGCGTCACACATCGGACAAATTAAATTGCTTTATATAGAAAATATTTCCGTTTTCATTGGTTATCTCTTGACTGCCCAAAATTACAAACACCTAATATTACCTAGATTATTATAGATTGGTCTGTAGGTGGGGGCTGGTGATCTGTCATACAGGGAATCCTAGTACGGACACCAGTCTCTCACAAATTGACTGTAGTATATTAATATTAAGTTGTTTGTTTATGTTAATTACAAAATTTGTGAGAGAAAAGAATAAACTTTATTATTATTATTATTCGTGAGGAAAATATCACATTTATCATTAAAGCGTCCGCCCAACCAAGACATATTAAGCTGTTTTCATGATAGCTTTTATAAAAAAAGCAATACGTTAAAATATTATAGAGCGTACAAAAGTCTCTGATTTATAACATTCGCTGTAGCGATCATGTTAAATAAAAATTAAAAAGAAAGGTATAAAGTCAGCAATCTATGCGGTAAGCCTATATTCATCAGTAGAATTTAGATAGTCACATAATCAATGTTTTATTTGTACGATGGCAGCTAGTTTATCGTGCACGAGTGTGTGGCCATGCACAGTTTCACTCTCTATTTCTTCATTCTTATAGTCAGTCAATCCAAAACGACCGGAAAAAATCAGACGTAGAACTAACGGCTTTTTTATTTCTTTTTGAGGCACGGGGGTGAAATATCGCTAACTTCTTGACTCTAGGCAGCTACTGAGTATTACTTAACTGAAAAACATAATGACTAACCTGCGCCCAACTCAAGATTCGTACCCGAAACCAAATGACCGCTCAATAAATTGTTTTATTATATTACTCAGTAAGTATACTAAATTGCACAGTAATTAAAATTGTTTCTTGCAATAATTTATTACGAGTTTTAATTATTTCTCTCGGTTGACGATCAACAAAATTTCAACAATTATAAAAGTTAGAAGTGTTCTACTTCAAACAACAGCTGTACTTTACAGTGATTTAAATCATTTTTATTTTTAAACATTATTTTACGTGCGTTTTATTTATAACTAACGACCCGCCCGGGATTCGCCTGTATAGGATCTATTAATGAGGCGTTATTTGGATATCATATATCCTAGATAACTCCTGGTATTGCTCTCTACGTAAAGTTTCAGCACAATGGATTCAGTCAATTCGAAGGTTCGAATAGAAATGTCTGTCTGTCTTTATGGGCTATATAAAGACAGACAGACATTTCTATGCTCTAAAGAAAGAGAGAAATAAACTCCGCAAGTAACTCTTTCATTATATTATTTTAAATCTAGTGATGTAATATTATTTATCAAAAATAAAAAAAAAATGAGTCACAAGTAATCCAAGAATGATCAGTAATAAAATTATTCACACAAAGAAAAAACTATATCACTTCTACACAGTAAAGTAAAGTAATTGACGTGGTAGAGCTACACTGCAGCTATATTATAGTTGAAACATGAAGAAATTGGCTTGACCAGCGTAAAATAGCAGCTTAATGCTGATTTGTTTCGTATTGTGAGTGTGGAGAACCGGAGACCCTTTTTATTGGAAACGAGGCATTCCATCTTAGTACTTAATGGTGACATAAAAATTATTTTGAATCAGATTACAAGATAATGTAACATTATAATAGTCATTCAGTTATTGTAGTCTATGAAATTTCTTCTAAGCACGTACGTTTTTAAACTATGCCTTCTCAGGTCGTCAATATTCCTAATAAGGGTGTGGGGAAGTGTCTACCACCCACAATTCGTTTGCCAATACGGGAGAAAGCCCTTTTCTGTATAATATCATAGTACTCACTATTCTCTACACGTTCTAGATAGACTTGAGCAATAATCATAACTAAGGCACATCTTAAAAGCAAAGTATCGTAATATCCAAGTTGTACGTGCTGCGCCGTGCGGAGAACTATTCCCACAACTCATGCGCCCTTGAAACTTATTCCGCGGCTTAACTAGTTGTGTGTTAGTTACAGGATAGTCGTCGCATTATACATTTTACTTTTTTATTTATAATAACCCACGCACTAATATTTCCTCTTTTTAACCGACTTCAAAATGGTGGTAGGTACTCCATTCGAGTGTATGCTTTTTTTGTATGTACGTTACGCGATATCTTCACATAAAAAAGTTCGAAAATCAACCCTAAGGGTAGCAAACAAATAACTTGTTTTTAGCAATTAGAAGATGGTTTATAAAAGTCAAAAAGTAAAATTTATATTTATTTATAGAATAAGAGTGACAAACGAGCACACAGTCCACCTGATGGTATGTGGTCGCTGTGGCCCATAGACATCTACATCTATCTTCGTTTGCCAATTAAAATGCAGATGCGTTGTCAGCCGTAAAGACTAAGATAGAATGCCTCTTTTCCAGTAAAAAGGGTCTCTGGTTCTCTACACTACCATACAAAACACAGCAGCATTAAGCTGCTATTTTACGCTGGTATTCTTGTGAGAGCGAGGTCCTTCCCTGGTTGAGCCTACCCATTCGTGCTACAACTATACTATTAATATATATGCAGCATGGCTCTACCACCTATAAATATATAAGTGGATGTTTTGACCTATTTTTATTTTATAATGTAGGTGTCTACATTATAAAAAAAAAAAAAAAAATTAATTTTTTTTTTAAAAAAAAAATTAAAAAAGCACTTTATTTCTTGCAAAAGTAAGAAAATGAATAAACTAATCTTAGGATTAAGATAAATATTTAATCCGCAAGAACTCTTCCGCAGGTGAAGGCCTCCTCCAAAGGGTCCCGATTACCTCTATCTTGGGCTTTTTTGCATCCAACTTGGGCCAGCCATTTTGCATAAATCATCCGCCCATCTCGTAAGCGGTCTCCTTCTGTAGCGTTTTCCCCTTGGACCTCTCCACCGCGTCAACCTTATGGTCCACCGCTCGTCTGACAGTCTCGCTACATGCCCCGCCCACTTCCATTTTAGTTTTTTTGGCATAGTTTAGAGCATCAGTAGCTTTAGATATGCTTCTTATTTTCGTGTGTTAAATTTTTTGGATTTTCCTAATTTTTAGCATGCTTCGTTCTGGGCTCCGTTGACACGTGGTAATTCTTTTCTTTATTTTTTCTGTATATTTCCAAGACACCTACATTAATCCTTAATTAAGAATCAAATTGCAGCTGCTATTTTACGCTGATATTCTGTGAGAAGACAATACTACTCCGGTCGATTAAAGCCATTCGTTTTGCAACTCTGACATATCTTCTGTATTGTAGAGTCGCTTTACCCACAAAATTGCATATGAACAAACATCTTTACAGCCGTGTGGTGGTAGCATCTGAGAATCAAATATCCCATTACCTTACTGTTACCTAACATTGTTTTGATTGGTTCTTACAGCCTTTCAAAAGTCGACTGCTAAGTATAGGCCTCCCAATAGATTGCCTTCATAGAAGGAATATTTGTCGTACTCACCATACTTGGCAGTCTAGTAAGTAAACTTTGAGCTATTTCCAGGAATATGCTGTAGCCTATCTTCTATTATATTTCCCTCTGGCGCCTCTTACGACACACGGAACGTAATGGGTTAGTGGTTATTCTTAACCCGTCACTACACGGTAAATCACACGTAGTAGAGCCATGCTACAGCTATATTAGTACTATAGTTGTAGCACGAATGGGTCAGCCCGACCGAGGAAAGGCAACGCTCTCACAGAATACCAGCGTAAAATAGCATCTTAACGCTGCTGTGTTTCGTGTGGAGAGTGTAGAGAACCGGAGCCCCTTTTTACTGGAAAAGAGGCATTCCAAAGAGGCATATCTCACGGGTGACTACGCATCTTCATTTTAATTCGCAATTGAAGATAGATGTAGATGTCTATGGGTCGCAGCAGCCACTTACTATCAGGTGGACTGTGTGCTCGTTTGTCACACTATCCTATGAAAGTAGTTATTGTGATTACTAAATACCGTTAGTATTTATTATTTACCGTTAATATTTTTTTGGTCCGTCTTGACCCTCGGTGGGGTCAAGGATGGAAACAATGGTGTTATTTAGATTTAAGGACCGTTAATATTATAAACTTTTCGATTGAAAAAGTCTACAAGTTTTTTAAATAAAATATAGGTTAGACCACTCCTGGCTTTGGTCACTATACATTCGTGAAGTTTCATTACAATCGGTTCAGCTATTCAAATAATCAGCCTGGAATGACAGACAGACAAACGGACAGAGACACAGAAAAACAGTTTTTTTTTAATTGGTCGTCTTTGCATGCAAATTTGCTTCTCATCTCAATAAAAGGCAGTTATTTTGATATAACAGACAGACACTTCAATTTAATGTATATTTGTATAGATTTCATCTAAAACGTTCCAATTTTAAATATTATAGAAACACATGATGATGATAATAATGATGATTCTTCAGTCGCGCTCAGTCAGCAGTGAAGTTTGTTTACCCCAATATCTCATGTTATTACTTCTTGTACAAAGTTTCGAATTCTTGTTTGGTAAGAAATGAAGTTTAGTTTGACAAATATAAACACTACAACTACTTTTATGGAACGTGGAATGTTTCTTTTTGCTCATAGTTATTGTTAAAAGTAACTGCTATGGAATTATTTAGGTACTTTTATTTGCTAATTTTATTTACCTTATTTTAGTAATATAATTCTTATTACGTTATATTCCAATTCCGTAAAAATACATTATGAAATTTATTTTATAAAATATTATTTTCAATTATCCACTATGAGAAGAACTTATTACAATTTTATCGGAAACAAATAGTTGTAGAATAGGTTTTAATAAAGTTACGTTTGACTTTGTAATAGAATAAGTTTGATAAACATCTCTTTCAGAACGATTAGACCATCTTTTACTGTGCCTTTTATATCTTAATTTTATTTTGTTTTCGTATTAATGAGTATTTATGTACAATAAAGAATATATCGATTGCTTTGTTATTGATTGATAGGAACACTACTAAATTTACATATACTACCGTTAAATACTCCAAGTAAGCTTAATTATTATTTGTGTTAGGAGTCGTTTGCAACCGTGAGAATTCCCGAGTTTGTAGTCCGCACTTTTAACCATTAAGCTACTGACGACTTTTTTGAGTATCTATTTAAATATCTATTCATATATATATAAGTGCTTTTATAGACATATTAGAGTATACTGCTGAACATAGGCCTTCCCCATGTATTGCCTCATAGAGGGGATCGTAGTTGTCACGCTTGGCAAGCGGGTGAGCAACCGCAGTCTATTTTTAATTTTAAGTCTTTATTAAGAAGACGCTGCTGTCCATCTAGATGGACAGCCAGGAAGAATTCTATCGCCTCTTAAGACACCCACGGGACGATATGGGGATATGGATGTTCTTACACCGTCACTTACGCGCTTGATTTCAGGCAACTGTGAACCAACTAACTCGGCAGGTTACATGGATTTATTTCTTTGTTTCGTAAAAATTTTATATAACTTTTTATTTTAATAATAATAAAGCCCTTTATTACGATCTTATAACATTATTTTATTATTAAACTAAAGATTAAAGAATCTACTAACTACAAAATGTCTCTTAGTTTGGCGTACTTTTGCCTATGCAAAGGCCTCCTTCAAAGATTTCCATTGTTGTCCATCTTAAGCAAACCTTCTCCAGATTGGTTCTGCTGTAAGTTTTATTTCATATTCCCACCTTGTGTCCTGCCTTCCTCGTCTTCTTCTGCTGTCCCTTGGATACCATTCTATTACTCTTCTGTTCTACTTTCCCACTTTGTTACGCATCATATGTCAAATCGTCGACGGCCGAGTTCTTTCCAATCGGTTTGACTCACTGACACTGCGTAGAGATGTTGCATCTCTTTGCGTATTCTATCGCATGTACCACGAGAAGTGCTCTAAGGAATTGTTGGTTATTTTCTGATCTTCTATAGAAATTACTTGACCCAGGTATATGTATTCTTTCACATATTCTAGAGAATCCCCGTTTATTCTGATGTTAAATTTTGTGCTGTTTTTCATTAGTTTGATCTTGTTAGGATTCATATTTAGTCCAACTTTTATGTTTTCTTCATTTAGATTATTTATCATATATTCGAAATTTTCAAGGCGTTGTTCAATTAATACCAGTTCGTCGGCAAATCTTAAATGGTGCAGTTTTGATTTCTTTACATTGATGCCATACTTATCCTAATATAGGTTGCGGAAGATATTTTCTAACACAACAGAAGAAAGCAGTTTGTTTAAGCTATCGAATGCCTTGGCATAGTCTTTAAAAGCTACATAAAGCTTTTTATTGTATTCGGTATATTTGTCTAGTACCTGTTTGATCGTATGGATATGGTCAATTGTTGAAAATCTTTTCATACAACCTGCTTGTTCGACTGGCTATTGTTCATCTAACAGTTTGCTAATTCTCTCTAGTATTACTTTTGCAAAAACTTTGTATGCGTTTGACATCACACTTATCGGATTATTGTTTTCAATGTTTTCCTTATCACTTTTTTGTGTAGTGGGATTACTAGAGATTTAGTCTATTGTTTTGGAATTCGGCTACTTGTTAGTATTTTGTTAAAAATCTTTGTAATAATTGGAGTCAGTTCTTCTCGATTTCTCCTCATAAGTTCGTTGGTAATTTTGTCTGGTTCCGGGGACTTCTCCATCTTTTGGTTCTAAATTGCCTTTTTGACTTCACACAATACGATATCCGGCACGGGCTCTGATTTCCCTTCATCAGGATGTGGTGACCTGTTGTTTTTATGTGCTGTCTGGCATATAGTTGACGGTAGAAACTTGTGGCTAGATCTTTGATTTTCGGTCGCATGGTGGTAGTATTCGAACTATCTTAAAGTTCGGGTATTCATTCTTTGCCTATTACTCGCAATTTTTTCAAAGCTTTTTTCGCACCCCACTTTTTTTAATGTAATGTTCGAATGTTTTCGACCTCTTGACCTTGCGATCTTTGCGTATACTTTCTCTTATTCTTTTTATTAAATCTGCAACTGCCTTTATATTTCCTTTTTATGCTTGGCTAGCTATTAGCCCCTTCCATTCTCCGATCATTTGCAAGGTATGCTCACCCAGTTGGTACTTTTTAGATTTTTTTGTGTTATTTCTTTAGATATACAAGCTTTGTAGTTAGTTTTCTAGTATATGATATTTCAGTGTTGTTTCTATTTTATCGTTTGTTATGTGCTTATTTATTTCTTTGAACGGGTTCCACTTTTAAAGGTCAGGTGGACTAGCAGTTTAATCATATTATTATTAAAATGATTGCGAGATATTTTTGTTTGGAAGTTTCTGTTGTTTTAGTACCTTTCATGACGAGAACCGGATATATTTTTACTTATAACGAGGAATTCTATCGTGTGCTCGTATGTCACTTTTACATGATGTATGTAAAATGTCGCTTAATTAATATAAGTAACAAAAAAATTAGTGCTCATAAATGTTTAAATTGTGGTGATGTGAGGACGGGTAAGTCGTTTGTCAATTCTTTTTTATTAAATAAAAACCGACTGACACCAAAGTGATGATTTAAACGGACCGCTTTACAGCTGATATACCATGATATATTTCTTGCAATGTAGAAAGTAAAAAAATACAATTAAAGAATAATAATTAAATAAGCCGCCATGTATTCGCCGCGTAACAGTATCCACTACCCAATATCATACCGGGGTATCGTAGGAGGAGAAAGAGGAAAATTGAAACAGGAGCATCTTCTTAAAATATCTGAAAATAATTTTTAAAAAAAACTTTGGTTGCAAACCCGCCTGACAAGCATGGTTACTATTACAAAATTCCTAAAAAGTAATGTAATATATGGGGAAGGATTATATTCAGCAGTAAGCTTTTAATAGGCTGTGAAGAATGAATGAATTATAAAAATTTAATACCTAATAAAAAAAACACCAGCTTCAAAGAGTACCCAATTCTAATTTGTAACGTTTTTCTTTCTCTATGTAAATAACATATAACTGTAGAGATATTGGTAGCTTACAAAGTGTATTCATTGTTCTTTGCATAGGACCTTGGCAATATTTGCGTCACACATCGGACAAATTAAATTGCTTTATATAGAAAATATTTCCGTTTTCATTGGTTATCTCTTGACTGCCCAAAATTACAAACACCTAATATTACCTAGATTATTATAGATTGGTCTGTAGGTGGGGGCTGGTGATCTGTCATACAGGGAATCCTAGTACGGACACCAGTCTCTCACAAATTGACTGTAGTATATTAATATTAAGTTGTTTGTTTATGTTAATTACAAAATTTGTGAGAGAAAAGAATAAACTTTATTATTATTATTATTCGTGAGGAAAATATCACATTTATCATTAAAGCGTCCGCCCAACCAAGACATATTAAGCTGTTTTCATGATAGCTTTTATAAAAAAAGCAATACGTTAAAATATTATAGAGCGTACAAAAGTCTCTGATTTATAACATTCGCTGTAGCGATCATGTTAAATAAAAATTAAAAAGAAAGGTATAAAGTCAGCAATCTATGCGGTAAGCCTATATTCATCAGTAGAATTTAGATAGTCACATAATCAATGTTTTATTTGTACGATGGCAGCTAGTTTATCGTGCACGAGTGTGTGGCCATGCACAGTTTCACTCTCTATTTCTTCATTCTTATAGTCAGTCAATCCAAAACGACCGGAAAAAATCAGACGTAGAACTAACGGCTTTTTTATTTCTTTTTGAGGCACGGGGGTGAAATATCGCTAACTTCTTGACTCTAGGCAGCTACTGAGTATTACTTAACTGAAAAACATAATGACTAACCTGCGCCCAACTCAAGATTCGTACCCGAAACCAAATGACCGCTCAATAAATTGTTTTATTATATTACTCAGTAAGTATACTAAATTGCACAGTAATTAAAATTGTTTCTTGCAATAATTTATTACGAGTTTTAATTATTTCTCTCGGTTGACGATCAACAAAATTTCAACAATTATAAAAGTTAGAAGTGTTCTACTTCAAACAACAGCTGTACTTTACAGTGATTTAAATCATTTTTATTTTTAAACATTATTTTACGTGCGTTTTATTTATAACTAACGACCCGCCCGGGATTCGCCTGTATAGGATCTATTAATGAGGCGTTATTTGGATATCATATATCCTAGATAACTCCTGGTATTGCTCTCTACGTAAAGTTTCAGCACAATGGATTCAGTCAATTCGAAGGTTCGAATAGAAATGTCTGTCTGTCTTTATGGGCTATATAAAGACAGACAGACATTTCTATGCTCTAAAGAAAGAGAGAAATAAACTCCGCAAGTAACTCTTTCATTATATTATTTTAAATCTAGTGATGTAATATTATTTATCAAAAATAAAAAAAAAATGAGTCACAAGTAATCCAAGAATGATCAGTAATAAAATTATTCACACAAAGAAAAAACTATATCACTTCTACACAGTAAAGTAAAGTAATTGACGTGGTAGAGCTACACTGCAGCTATATTATAGTTGAAACATGAAGAAATTGGCTTGACCAGCGTAAAATAGCAGCTTAATGCTGATTTGTTTCGTATTGTGAGTGTGGAGAACCGGAGACCCTTTTTATTGGAAACGAGGCATTCCATCTTAGTACTTAATGGTGACATAAAAATTATTTTGAATCAGATTACAAGATAATGTAACATTATAATAGTCATTCAGTTATTGTAGTCTATGAAATTTCTTCTAAGCACGTACGTTTTTAAACTATGCCTTCTCAGGTCGTCAATATTCCTAATAAGGGTGTGGGGAAGTGTCTACCACCCACAATTCGTTTGCCAATACGGGAGAAAGCCCTTTTCTGTATAATATCATAGTACTCACTATTCTCTACACGTTCTAGATAGACTTGAGCAATAATCATAACTAAGGCACATCTTAAAAGCAAAGTATCGTAATATCCAAGTTGTACGTGCTGCGCCGTGCGGAGAACTATTCCCACAACTCATGCGCCCTTGAAACTTATTCCGCGGCTTAACTAGTTGTGTGTTAGTTACAGGATAGTCGTCGCATTATACATTTTACTTTTTTATTTATAATAACCCACGCACTAATATTTCCTCTTTTTAACCGACTTCAAAATGGTGGTAGGTACTCCATTCGAGTGTATGCTTTTTTTGTATGTACGTTACGCGATATCTTCACATAAAAAAGTTCGAAAATCAACCCTAAGGGTAGCAAACAAATAACTTGTTTTTAGCAATTAGAAGATGGTTTATAAAAGTCAAAAAGTAAAATTTATATTTATTTATAGAATAAGAGTGACAAACGAGCACACAGTCCACCTGATGGTATGTGGTCGCTGTGGCCCATAGACATCTACATCTATCTTCGTTTGCCAATTAAAATGCAGATGCGTTGTCAGCCGTAAAGACTAAGATAGAATGCCTCTTTTCCAGTAAAAAGGGTCTCTGGTTCTCTACACTACCATACAAAACACAGCAGCATTAAGCTGCTATTTTACGCTGGTATTCTTGTGAGAGCGAGGTCCTTCCCTGGTTGAGCCTACCCATTCGTGCTACAACTATACTATTAATATATATGCAGCATGGCTCTACCACCTATAAATATATAAGTGGATGTTTTGACCTATTTTTATTTTATAATGTAGGTGTCTACATTATAAAATAAAAAAAAAAATTAATTTTTTTTTTAAAAAAAAAATTAAAAAAGCACTTTATTTCTTGCAAAAGTAAGAAAATGAATAAACTAATCTTAGGATTAAGATAAATATTTAATCCGCAAGAACTCTTCCGCAGGTGAAGGCCTCCTCCAAAGGGTCCCGATTACCTCTATCTTGGGCTTTTTTGCATCCAACTTGGGCCAGCCATTTTGCATAAATCATCCGCCCATCTCGTAAGCGGTCTCCTTCTGTAGCGTTTTCCCCTTGGACCTCTCCACCGCGTCAACCTTATGGTCCACCGCTCGTCTGACAGTCTCGCTACATGCCCCGCCCACTTCCATTTTAGTTTTTTTGGCATAGTTTAGAGCATCAGTAGCTTTAGATATGCTTCTTATTTTCGTGTGTTAAATTTTTTGGATTTTCCTAATTTTTAGCATGCTTCGTTCTAGGCTCCGTTGACACGTGGTAATTCTTTTCTTTATTTTTTCTGTATATTTCCAAGACACCTACATTAATCCTTAATTAAGAATCAAATTGCAGCTGCTATTTTACGCTGATATTCTGTGAGAAGACAATACTACTCCGGTCGATTAAAGCCATTCGTTTTGCAACTCTGACATATCTTCTGTATTGTAGAGTCGCTTTACCCACAAAATTGCATATGAACAAACATCTTTACAGCCGTGTGGTGGTAGCATCTGAGAATCAAATATCCCATTACCTTACTGTTACCTAACATTGTTTTGATTGGTTCTTACAGCCTTTCAAAAGTCGACTGCTAAGTATAGGCCTCCCAATAGATTGCCTTCATAGAAGGAATATTTGTCGTACTCACCATACTTGGCAGTCTAGTAAGTAAACTTTGAGCTATTTCCAGGAATATGCTGTAGCCTATCTTCTATTATATTTCCCTCTGGCGCCTCTTACGACACACGGAACGTAATGGGTTAGTGGTTATTCTTAACCCGTCACTACACGGTAAATCACACGTAGTAGAGCCATGCTACAGCTATATTAGTACTATAGTTGTAGCACGAATGGGTCAGCCCGACCGAGGAAAGGCAACGCTCTCACAGAATACCAGCGTAAAATAGCATCTTAACGCTGCTGTGTTTCGTGTGGAGAGTGTAGAGAACCGGAGCCCCTTTTTACTGGAAAAGAGGCATTCCAAAGAGGCATATCTCACGGGTGACTACGCATCTTCATTTTAATTCGCAATTGAAGATAGATGTAGATGTCTATGGGTCGCAGCAGCCACTTACTATCAGGTGGACTGTGTGCTCGTTTGTCACACTATCCTATGAAAGTAGTTATTGTGATTACTAAATACCGTTAGTATTTATTATTTACCGTTAATATTTTTTTGGTCCGTCTTGACCCTCGGTGGGGTCAAGGATGGAAACAATGGTGTTATTTAGATTTAAGGACCGTTAATATTATAAACTTTTCGATTGAAAAAGTCTACAAGTTTTTTAAATAAAATATAGGTTAGACCACTCCTGGCTTTGGTCACTATACATTCGTGAAGTTTCATTACAATCGGTTCAGCTATTCAAATAATCAGCCTGGAATGACAGACAGACAAACGGACAGAGACACAGAAAAACAGTTTTTTTTTAATTGGTCGTCTTTGCATGCAAATTTGCTTCTCATCTCAATAAAAGGCAGTTATTTTGATATAACAGACAGACACTTCAATTTAATGTATATTTGTATAGATTTCATCTAAAACGTTCCAATTTTAAATATTATAGAAACACATGATGATGATAATAATGATGATTCTTCAGTCGCGCTCAGTCAGCAGTGAAGTTTGTTTACCCCAATATCTCATGTTATTACTTCTTGTACAAAGTTTCGAATTCTTGTTTGGTAAGAAATGAAGTTTAGTTTGACAAATATAAACACTACAACTACTTTTATGGAACGTGGAATGTTTCTTTTTGCTCATAGTTATTGTTAAAAGTAACTGCTATGGAATTATTTAGGTACTTTTATTTGCTAATTTTATTTACCTTATTTTAGTAATATAATTCTTATTACGTTATATTCCAATTCCGTAAAAATACATTATGAAATTTATTTTATAAAATATTATTTTCAATTATCCACTATGAGAAGAACTTATTACAATTTTATCGGAAACAAATAGTTGTAGAATAGGTTTTAATAAAGTTACGTTTGACTTTGTAATAGAATAAGTTTGATAAACATCTCTTTCAGAACGATTAGACCATCTTTTACTGTGCCTTTTATATCTTAATTTTATTTTGTTTTCGTATTAATGAGTATTTATGTACAATAAAGAATATATCGATTGCTTTGTTATTGATTGATAGGAACACTACTAAATTTACATATACTACCGTTAAATACTCCAAGTAAGCTTAATTATTATTTGTGTTAGGAGTCGTTTGCAACCGTGAGAATTCCCGAGTTTGTAGTCCGCACTTTTAACCATTAAGCTACTGACGACTTTTTTGAGTATCTATTTAAATATCTATTCATATATATATAAGTGCTTTTATAGACATATTAGAGTATACTGCTGAACATAGGCCTTCCCCATGTATTGCCTCATAGAGGGGATCGTAGTTGTCACGCTTGGCAAGCGGGTGAGCAACCGCAGTCTATTTTTAATTTTAAGTCTTTATTAAGAAGACGCTGCTGTCCATCTAGATGGACAGCCAGGAAGAATTCTATCGCCTCTTAAGACACCCACGGGACGATATGGGGATATGGATGTTCTTACACCGTCACTTACGCGCTTGATTTCAGGCAACTGTGAACCAACTAACTCGGCAGGTTACATGGATTTATTTCTTTGTTTCGTAAAAATTTTATATAACTTTTTATTTTAATAATAATAAAGCCCTTTATTACGATCTTATAACATTATTTTATTATTAAACTAAAGATTAAAGAATCTACTAACTACAAAATGTCTCTTAGTTTGGCGTACTTTTGCCTATGCAAAGGCCTCCTTCAAAGATTTCCATTGTTGTCCATCTTAAGCAAACCTTCTCCAGATTGGTTCTGCTGTAAGTTTTATTTCATATTCCCACCTTGTGTCCTGCCTTCCTCGTCTTCTTCTGCTGTCCCTTGGATACCATTCTATTACTCTTCTGTTCTACTTTCCCACTTTGTTACGCATCATATGTCAAATCGTCGACGGCCGAGTTCTTTCCAATCGGTTTGACTCACTGACACTGCGTAGAGATGTTGCATCTCTTTGCGTATTCTATCGCATGTACCACGAGAAGTGCTCTAAGGAATTGTTGGTTATTTTCTGATCTTCTATAGAAATTACTTGACCCAGGTATATGTATTCTTTCACATATTCTAGAGAATCCCCGTTTATTCTGATGTTAAATTTTGTGCTGTTTTTCATTAGTTTGATCTTGTTAGGATTCATATTTAGTCCAACTTTTATGTTTTCTTCATTTAGATTATTTATCATATATTCGAAATTTTCAAGGCGTTGTTCAATTAATACCAGTTCGTCGGCAAATCTTAAATGGTGCAGTTTTGATTTCTTTACATTGATGCCATACTTATCCTAATATAGGTTGCGGAAGATATTTTCTAACACAACAGAAGAAAGCAGTTTGTTTAAGCTATCGAATGCCTTGGCATAGTCTTTAAAAGCTACATAAAGCTTTTTATTGTATTCGGTATATTTGTCTAGTACCTGTTTGATCGTATGGATATGGTCAATTGTTGAAAATCTTTTCATACAACCTGCTTGTTCGACTGGCTATTGTTCATCTAACAGTTTGCTAATTCTCTCTAGTATTACTTTTGCAAAAACTTTGTATGCGTTTGACATCACACTTATCGGATTATTGTTTTCAATGTTTTCCTTATCACTTTTTTGTGTAGTGGGATTACTAGAGATTTAGTCTATTGTTTTGGAATTCGGCTACTTGTTAGTATTTTGTTAAAAATCTTTGTAATAATTGGAGTCAGTTCTTCTCGATTTCTCCTCATAAGTTCGTTGGTAATTTTGTCTGGTTCCGGGGACTTCTCCATCTTTTGGTTCTAAATTGCCTTTTTGACTTCACACAATACGATATCCGGCACGGGCTCTGATTTCCCTTCATCAGGATGTGGTGACCTGTTGTTTTTATGTGCTGTCTGGCATATAGTTGACGGTAGAAACTTGTGGCTAGATCTTTGATTTTCGGTCGCATGGTGGTAGTATTCGAACTATCTTAAAGTTCGGGTATTCATTCTTTGCCTATTACTCGCAATTTTTTCAAAGCTTTTTTCGCACCCCACTTTTTTTAATGTAATGTTCGAATGTTTTCGACCTCTTGACCTTGCGATCTTTGCGTATACTTTCTCTTATTCTTTTTATTAAATCTGCAACTGCCTTTATATTTCCTTTTTATGCTTGGCTAGCTATTAGCCCCTTCCTTTCTCCGATCATTTACAAGGTATGCTCACTTAGTTGGTACTTTTTAGATTTTTTTGTGTTATTTCTTTAGAAATACAAGCTTTGTAGTTTTCTAGTATATCATATTTCAGTGTTGTTTCTATTTTATCGCTTGTTATGTGCTTATTTATTTCTTTGAACGGGTTCCACTTTTTAAGGCCAGGTGGACAAGCAGTTTAATCATATTATTATTAAAATGATTGCGAGATATTTTTGTTTGAAAGTTTTTGTTGTTTTAGTACCGTCCATGACGAGAACTGGATATATTTTTACTTATAACGAGGAATTCTATCGTGTGCTCGTATGTCACTTTTACATGATGTATGTAAAATTGTCGCTTAATTAATATAAGTAACAAATAAACTAGTGCTCATAAATGTTTGAATTGTGGTGATGTGAGGACGGGTAAGTCGTTTGTCAAATCTTTTTTATTAAATAAAAACCGACTGACACCAAAGTGATGCTTTAAACGGACCGCTTTACAGCTGATATACCACGATATATTTCTTGCAATGTAGAAAGTAAAAAAATACAATTAAAGAAAAATAATTAAATAAGCCGCCATGTATTCGCCGCGTAACAGTATCCACTATCCAATATCATACCGGGGTATCGTAGGAGAAGAAAGAGGAAAATTGAAACAGGAGCATCTTCTTAAAATATCTGAAAATAATTTTAAAAAAAATTTGGTTGCAAACCCGCCTGACAAGCATGGCAACTTTTACAAAGTTCCTAAAAAAATAATGCAATAAATGAGTAAGGATTATATTCAGCAGTAAGCTTTTAATAGGCTGTAAAGAATGAATGAATTATAAAAATTTATTACCTAATTAAGAAAACACCAGCTTCAAAGGGTACCCAATTCCAATTTGTTACGTTTTTCTTTCTCTATGTAAATAACATATAATGGTAGAGATATTGGCAGCTTACAAAGAGTATTTTGTTCATTGTAAAAGGACCTCGGCAATATTTGGGTCACACATCGGACAAATTAAATTGCTTTACATAGAAAATATTTCTCTTTTCATTGGTTATCTCTTGACTGCCCAAAATTTATTTTCATATATATAACGTAATTCAGATAAGTAATGACCCTTTCAGGGTGCAAAATGAGTGTCTGGGGACATTTAAAAGGACAAGGTTGAGCACACTACTGTGTGAGGTCGTAACAAATGATAAGCGGGACCAATTTACTAACTTAAATGTCCTGAAATGATCATGACTAATGCTATAATATCTTTAAAGTATGACGCGACTAGGATAAAAATTTTAACTTCCTTTTAAGACAACATAAGTGGGCTAATATTTTTCGAATGTTTCGCTCTGTAGCCTAAACAACTTGACTATTTTAACATCAACAACAGTAAGGTAATGTATAAAATTTATACATAATCTCCTATCAGTGAAAATAAAATTATTTCAAGGGCACATGAAGTGCCTTTCACCAGCTTCATTTCATTTTTAGTAGCGTTAAAATCAGTTAAATTTAGTTTTTGCAATTGTTCTTCACAATCTTTGTAACTGGGCAACACTTTTGAAGCAATCTATGACTTATGGTCCCCACTCATGTTCAGTTAAACTGACATCAGTTCAACTGATCAGTTCAAACTAGGGCTGTTAATATTTTTAAAATATCGGATTTTCAATATATCGAAAAAAATATCGACATATCAACTTTGTTTAAAAAAAACAATCGTTAGTCATTTACTTTAGTTCGTCTATTATATTTATTAAGCAAATTAAATTATAACTGTATTAAAATGTTAGATTATAGTTCTTAGTTAAAGTTACAGCCTACATAAGACCCATTGTTGGGCACAGGCCTCCCCTCATTTCTAAGAGGGTTTTAGGGCAGGGAAGTGTCCACCGCGCTGCCCCGATGCGTGTTGGCGACCTTCACATGTCTTCGAAATATTTTTTTCTTATTTCTCAGAAATGCAGGTTTCCTCACGATGTTTTTCTTCACCCCTGAGTACGCGGTAAATCAGCACTTAAAATTGCAATTCATTGGTTCCGGCGAGGATCGAACTGGGGTTGCTCGCGTACTGTCAAATTTACAGCGTGCGCTAACCATCTGAGTTACACGGCTCATAGTTCTTAGTAATTATTGTTTAATTTAAATAAGACAATTATGTGTACCAATATTTTTCCGTAAGAGTTTTCAAAAATACTCATAGTTTTATATGTTCAACTGTTTGATGACTACGATCATTGGGCACTAAAAGTTTGATTGTAGAAGCACAGGTGCTACAGATGTAGCTGAAGAAATCAAATATTTAACAGCTATTTCTGATAAAACGGGAGTAAACTGTCTATCCAGCGGTACGTAGTACTATTATTTATTGTGCGCCAGCGGACAGTCGATGACGACAATCACTCAAGTTCATAAGACGCCTAAGCGATCAAAATAACTTGAGGTTTATATCAACATCGAAGCACTTTTTTCTTCGTTTACTCTAATAGTTCACATGCGCAGACATGATAAAACAGGAGCAACAATCCGTTGACGGTCAAGTTCCCGCCAAAGCTCACAGTAAGTAAAGTAGTACTAAGTTTCATAGATTATAGTAATATTAATACCACAGAGATGTACTATACAAAATGACATTTGTTTTTAAGACAATAAGCAAATAAACAAACTGGGGAAAATTGAAAAGCATAATATAGTAGGTAGTAGTAGTTTAAATGATTTACGAGAAAAAAATAAACTTTTTATTTAAAAAAAATCGACTAACGATATCTATATTTCAAAATCATACTATCGTTATATTTTCCAAAAAATATTAGTAATAAATGCCGATATTTCTAAATAATAATATCGATTTTTGGATATATCGATATTTTATCAACAGTCCTAGTTCAAACGGGTAGATTACCTACTGTATTCTATTCAAACTATGTCATTTCTCGATCGACGGGGCCGCGCGTATACGTGCGCTACATGTGTGGCTAACAAACCTCTCACCGCGTCAGTTGAAAAAAATGGATTCATCTTCTGAAGAGGATATTTTACTTATTGCGACTGCCGTTTGTTGCCACTTAATAGAATAGAATAGAATAGAATAGAATAGAATATTTTTATTCAATATACATTACATGTGTAATTCTTATTGAAAGTCATTTTTAACTTTACCACTGGTTCGAAAAAAACCCTCTGTCCTGGGAAGAACCAGCAAGAAACCCAGCGGGACTTTTTTTTAAAATAAATTTTACAATATAAATGATTACGAACTATTTACAAAATTTATTTTAGAAACTGCTTGGAAGCGATCACTTCATTCCCAGGGGTTATTATCAGCCATGTATTCATTTATACTATAATAACCCTTTTTATACAATTTCAGCTTAATAAAACATTTAAACTTGATAATAGGGAGAACCTGTACACTTTCCGGGACCTTGTTGTAATAGCGTATACATTGCCCCAAGAATGAATTACTAACTCTGTGGAGTCGAGAAACTGGTATCACTAGCTTGTGTTTGTTCCTAGTGTTTACAGAATGTATATCACTTCTTTTACTAAAACTATCTTTGTTTTTGTGAACATACATTAAATTTTCGTAAATATACTGAGAGGCCAAAGTTAATATATTAATTTCTTTAAATTTATCTCTAAGAGACTCTCTTGGTTTTAGATTGTAAATAGCTCTAATGGCCCTCTTCTGTAAAACAAAAATAGTTTCTGAATCAGCCGCATTTCCCCATAGCAAAATCCCATAAGACATTATGCTATGAAAATAACTAAAATAAACTAATCTAGCTGTCTCGACACTAGTGAGACCTCTAATCTTTTTTACAGCATAGGCTGCAGAATTTAGTCTGCTTGCTAATTTGGATATATGGGGGCCCCACTGGAGCTTTGCGTCAAGAGTGATGCCAAGAAAAACAGTGGATACAACAGGGCTCAATTCCTCCCCATTTAAAAACACATTGGTATTCAGATTTTGAACATTCGTTGTTGTAAATTTAACACAATTAGTTTTATTTCCGTTCAAATGCAGATTATTAACGTTAAACCAATGCACTAATTTTGATATAGCATTATTCACTTCGTCACATTTAAATGATTGACGTTTAAGTTTAAAAATCAAGGAAGTATCATCAGCAAATAATACTATATCATGACTATCCCCTACAAGGTGAGGTAAGTCATCAATATACACCAGAAACAGGAATGGGCCGAGAATCGAGCCTTGAGGAACACCCATTAGTAAAGGTGACCCGGAAGAACTTTTACCATTGATAATAACCTTCTGTTTTCTATTACTTAAATATGAAATAATAAGTTTAGGCGCTGTGTTCTTGACACCATAGTACTGTAGCTTCCTGATTAATGTCTCATGGTGAACACAGTCGAAGGCCTTGGAAAGGTCACAAAATATACCCAAAGCATCCTCTGAATTCTCCCATGCACAAAAAATATGTTTAATAAGCTTAACTCCAGCGTCAGTTGTCGAGCGACCCCTTGTAAAACCGAATTGATTATTATGTAGCAATTTATTAATATTAAAGTAACTTAACATCTGATCTAAAATAATTTTTTCAAAAATTTTACTTAATGTTGGTAGTACAGAAATTGGTCTAAAATTGGCGGGGTCTAATGTACTACCAGATTTAAATATAGGTATGACTTTACTATGTTTCATTAAATCAGGAAACACACCAGATTCGACGCTTATATTAAATATAGTGGCTAGATAAGGTGCTAATGTATCTATTATAGATAAAATAACTTTAACGGAAATCCCCCATAAGTCTGCCGTTTTCTTAACAACAATAGTTTTAAAATATTTAACGATATCTTTTGGCAGTACCCTATGGAATTTAAAAGTATTTGAACAAGCCTTTACATTTTGTTTGAGCAATGATTCGGCGACAGTAGGAGAAGAATTTCATGATTTTGTTGTCAAACAAGGAACATCAGTAAAATGTTTCTCAAAAGCCATAGCAACTTCTTGATCAGATCGCGTTAAATTATTGTTAATATTCAATTGAAAATCCGAGTTGCGCGGTTTGACCTTGCCCGTTTCACTATTTATTATTCTCCAGGTCATTTTAATTTTGTCGGATGCAGTTTTAATTTTGTTGCTTAAATGTAAAACCTTAGCAGTGGAGCACACTTTTTTAAATATTTTAGAATATGTTTTTACATAATCTCTAAATATAACACTACTATTATATGATCTTTCATCATAAAGCTCGTATAAACTTCGCCTACTTTTATAAATTCCTACTGTCGCCCATTCATTAAATGATTTGCGACTGTTAAAAGAGAAAGTTTTAGAAGTAAATATTCTACTAAATTCACTATATAATTTCAAAACCCAAAAAGAAATGGACGAAAGAATGGTTAAAAAAGAGATATCAATTATCTCATATTCATTTATTAAATGAGTTATCACTGCAACCAAGTGACTGGCGTAACTATTTAAGAATGGACGAATACACATATTTCAAGCTTCGTGAACTTGTGGCACATCTTAAATTATTGATTTTTTTTAGTTACGGAATCCATATTTGCATTTTTATCTTGTTTACGCAATATCTGCAACAGCGCCTCTAATGCAGATAATCTTTTTTGTTTATTTTTCACCTTCGCATTGCACCATCAGAGAGGTGAGGTTATAAAAGTCACCTAGGTCTTTATGAGCCCATTCAAATGAGTTCAAACGCGGTCATTCTATCTAGTGTCGTCACTGAGATCCTGTACCACCTTCGGATTGCACCAACATAAGGGTGATATCATCACAATCATCTAGGTCTCCATTTACCTATTTGAAAATGAGTCCACATACGATAGTTCTACGTAGTAGCACCACTGAGATCCTTCACCCACCTTCTGAGTCCACCATAAGGAAGGTGACATCATTACAATCACCTTGGTCTCCATTCTCCGTCAAAACAACTTCTCTAAATATTTAAAATAATATAAAATCTAAACAGCATACAAATAATGTAAGTAGCTACTAAGAAAGTATGTACTTACCAATAATGGAAACGAACTGAAGCCAGCGGATTACGGTGCGCCCGGAATAATACGAGTACGTGGATTGCCGTCAGTTCAAAATTTTAAGTTAAGGCGCAGGTTGAGCAAAATGTCGCGCTAGTCGTTATTTGTGCGGTTTTTAGGAGCTATCTACTTTTTATTTAAAAGATATATCAACAAATAAAAAACACATTATATTTCTACATAATCTTGATTCCATAAAAGCTATATCCAATTTTTTTTTAAAGGAATAAATATTAATATAATCTCCTTACAACGAAACCACATAAATGTGAAATTATTATTGATAACATGTATCTCCTCGTAAAGTAAGTATTATTTTATTTTGCGATTTACACCAATGGATAGGCAATTTATTAATGAACATTTCTATAGTAAATTTTTTTTCAAAAGACCAAAATTTGATTTTATTAAGAAATTATTTTAAAATCTGGGCGTATTCACTGCTCACGGGCTTGCTGGAGTCAGTGAGCCCTGAGCTCTTCGACGTGGAACCCGTGTCGTTAGAGCGTCTGCCAGCGCCGTGTGCGCTCACGTCATCTTATCAGTCGATAATATTATAATATTATTACTTATTAGGTTATTTATAGGTAGTATTATTTATTTGTTTTGGGTATAATTTTTCGTATTAGTTATACATATATTTGTTGTGTTTTTTACTGCGCGATGAAGCTTTTTGCGTGTATTTTCTTTGAAGTAAATGTAAATAAAAAAATGAAGCACCATTAGCAGGTAAGGTTCGAATCCATAATTAAATTTCGACAAGTATTATAATTTACACTATAAAAGGCTAATTCAATATTATCACCCAACCACAATATCTTATTAAGTATAGTACTGCCTCGTTGGTCTAGTGGTTGTAGTAGTGCGACTGCAGATCATGAGGTCCCGGGTTCGAATCCTGGGTCGGGCCAAAAAGTCAGTTATGAGTTTTTCATTTATGTACTAAGTTATAATTAGTATTACTAAGTTATAGTTTTTTGCTAAAATATAGTATATTATTTATTGCTTGTTTTTTCTTCTTTTTCAAAAAAATATTGAGTAAATAAGGTGTTCTATACTTATAATTCGGTAAAAAGTATCTAAGTAGGTACTAATATACCTACTTTTTACTATTAACTAAAAAAAATTAAAACTAAATTTAAGTAAAAGGACTAAACTGACCATTTATTTTTTAACTCAAAACAGGACATGGGTTTATTTATACTCTAAAAACTATAACTTTATACAATTAGTGTTCACTGTTAAATTACATTCGGTATAGACGGTAATTATTAAATGCAACATATTTTTTTAATTATTAATTACATTTGTCAGTGGATTAAATTTGCTTTAATAAAGTTGGTGATGATTTTAAATAAAAATAAAATTCTGCTCATGTTTTTTTATTGTTATCTTTGTTAACAACATCGCCTTTAGAACTCTGGAACCGTAAGTGTTTCTTTCAGACGTCCACAATTTATTCAAAATAAAAAAATACTCTTTCTACCGGAGCATTCGTACCAGGTAGACATAAAATATATTCGATTAAAAAAAATTATGTTGAAGATTGTTGACTTTGAATACTTCCATCCAACGAGTTACGGGAGAATTTTGTGTCCCGGAGCTTTGTTTGGGGACAATGGGACAGGTGACCGAGAAAAGGGACAGTCCCGTTCAAAACGGGACGTATGGTCACTTTAGCTATAACCCGGCGGCGGCTCCGTGACGTAGTGGCTTAGCAATCAGTTGTTGCGCTGGGGGCCGCGGGTTCGAATCTCGCACGGAACAAATATTTGTATGGCCTACAAATAATTGTTCCGGGTCTGGATGTTTGTCCTTGTGCAATTTATGTTTGTAAACTGCCTCCACGACACAGGAGAAAATCCTAGTGTGGGGGTAACGTTTTTTTACAATTGAAATTGAAAGATTGAACCCTTATACTTCTTGTTGATTTTTGTATTAGTAGGTAGGTATATTACTTTTCAATACGTGACACGTAAAAATTAACAATAATCAAAAACACATCTACGGAACATCCTATTTATTTATTTATTCTTTATATATATATTTTTTTATATATTTACCTATAGTGAATAGGTATCTTTTAAACTCACAATTTTCAATGCTTCATTTTTAATATATAATTAATTATAAAATTTCATTTGCTTGCTTATCTTCACGCACAATCCCTGACGGGGTAGCCAGAGAGAACAGATCGCCAAGTGTCACGATCCTTACAAACCTCTTTCGCTTCTTTCAGATTCATTATCTTCTTCATGCATGCACGTCTAGGTATCCGAGTACTTTTGACCCTACCCTCTTCGAGCAATTTGCTCACATGGTCTTCGAAAGTTAGTCTCGGTCTACCTCGACACCTTTTAATATTAACTTTCGCGCTATATATTTTCTTCACCATTCGGTCTTCACTCATTCGCTCAACGTGCCCAAACCACCGAAGCACGCCCTTATCAATTTTTGTGATAAGGTCATCTTTCAAACCTGCCATATTGCGAATCTCTTCGTTTCGCTTTCGGTCGGCCATGGTAACGCCGCACATTTTACGAAGAGATCGCATCTCCACTGCATTCAACTTACTTTTATGCTTCTTCTGGCATACCCAGGTTTCGCTGCCATATAACAAAGTCGGTACCAACACTGCGTTATGTATTGCAAGGCGTGCACTCTTCGCTACGCCTTGCCTTTTGACTAACGCAGTCAGGGCACCATTGACTTTGTTCCCGGCAGCGACACGCCTGTCCACATCTAAATCACATCTTCCATCCCGGCTAAAAGCACTCCCCAAGTATACAATTTCATTTACCTGTTCTAGACATTCCTGATTTACCCATATTTCACACTTCGTTCTCTCTTCGTCCCTTTCAAATACCAGAACCTTAGTTTTATTAGCATTCAAACGGAGACCTTTAATTTCACATTCCTCTTTCATACACGTGACTAATGCCTGCAGTTCTGCCTCTGATGGTGCAATAAGCACTGCATCATCAGCATACAGCAGACAATTTACTTTAATGTCACCCAATTTCACACCCAAACAACTATCTTTCAGCTTCTGTAAACAGCTGTCGAGATACAGTATGAACAGCCAGGAAGACATGACACAACCCTGCTTTACGCCCGTTTGGACGTTAAACATGGGTGACAGGTCATGCCCTACCCGCACACAGGCTTTACAGTCACAGTAAAGAGACTGCACAGCCCTTAGCAATCGACCATCCACACCATACCCCGGCAACAGTTCCCACATTTTCTTCCTTACAACCTTATCAAATGCTTTCTCAAGATCCACAAAAGCACAGAAAATCTTCTGGTTAGCAGCCAGAAGCTTCTCCGTGATCATGCGGAGAGAAAACATTTGATCCGTGCATCCTCTTCCAGGTCTAAATCCGCATTGTGCCTCCCATAGAAATCTTTCCGATTTCTCTTGCATCCTACGTGTCAAAACCTTCGAGTAAACTTTACTTGCTAAACTGGTCAAGCTGATCGCCCGATAGCACCCGCAGTCAAAATGTGAACCTTTACCTTTATATAAAGGCACAATGACTGCGGATCGCCAATCATCCGGGACATCCCCCGTCCGCCAGCACAAATTGCACAGCAGATGAAAGCTGTCCCAGACGCGAGGCCCACCATACTTGACCATTTCAGCAGTAACTCTGTCTAGTCCCGCAGCCTTACCACATTTCAAACTTCGAATCGCTCGTTCAATCTCTTTCATACTGATGATCTCAGTGTCATCGAGGTCCGGGTCTGGCGTACCAGTCACGGCGTCATCCCCGGATCCCTCACTAAGATCATCACACGCATACATTTCTCTATAAAATTCGCTCCATCGCTGCATGACGTCCGATTTTTCTGAGAGGACGTCATTAGTTCTCGAAAGCACTTTGTTCATTCTTAAGGCCGTCGCACCACTCCGGGTCCTTCCAACCTCTTTCCAGAAGAGTTTGGAGTTCTCCTTAAAGTTGTGTTATAACATTTCGTCCGCTTCCATTCTACACCTTTCACGCACTTCCTCAATCAGTGCTTTCGTGTGAACTTTCTGCAGCCTATATCTTTCTTTCATCTTCTCTCTCATATCCTTATCATTACTAGAGGCCAAGTAGTCTAACCATGCTTTCTTCTTCTTCTTTACAGCTTCTTTCACTTCATCATTCCACCATGCATCTCTTCTTTTACTACTGCCTCTTTTTATTGTTCCACACACTTCTTCCGCTGCACTTACCATTCCATCCCTAAGGTTCTGCCAAGTTCTTTCTACACATTCTTTTCTGCCATCGATGGTGTCAAGCTTTTCGGCTACCCTCGCTTGATATTTGTCCCTAGTATCCGCTTCCTGAAGCTTCCAGCTTCGGATGCGACAGACCGACTGTGGTTCTGTTACTGCCGTCCGGTAGCGCCAACCCGCGAACAGACCCCTAAATCTAGTAATCACTAGATAGTGATTCGTTCCCAGGTCAGCACCCCTGAACACTCGCGTATCCATCACCTGTTTTCGCAGTCGGTCATCCACCAGGAACAAATCAATCATACTTCTCTCATTCTTTCGTTCTCTAGTATACAGATTTTCTTGTGATTAAACATAGTGTTTGTCACAAGAAGACCCTTTTCCTTGCACACCGCCAGTATAAGCTTGCCAGCATCATTAACCCTTTTATTGCCAAACTTTCCAAGTATCGACTCGTACCCTGGTCGAGCGGTACCAACCCATCCATTCAAATCACCACATACAACAATTCTTTTGTTTCCCCTAGCTAAATCTAGAACTTCTCTTACATTCTCCCAAAACTCCTCCAGCTCAGCCCTGGACGACGAAGCTACCGGCGCATAAACAGCCAAAAGGAATAACTTCGTCAGTCCCAATTTAAAGCGAACCCAGAGAAGTCTTGAGTTCACAACCTTATATTCAGTCATAACATCGACCAACCGAGAAGACAGCAGCACCCCCACTCCCTGGCAAGCGTTCTCGCTCTCCGGGACTCCTGACCATAGAGCTAACGCCCCGCCAGGGAGCTCTTCAGTACCACTGCCCTTCCGTTTGGTCTCCGACATACACACGACATCTAATTCTCTTTCTTTCATTATTTCGATCAACTCATTCGTCTTATCTCTCATGCCTCCTCTAACATTCCACGTGCCAACTCTGCACTCTGTCCTCCACCTTCCGCCGTGTCGGGCTGTGCGTGACAGGTGGCGGTCCCCATCGCCGCTTTGCACGCTGCATTCCACACCAACGGGGACGAGCTGGTGTGCGTCGCCTTGGGGGGACGCCCTAACCCTCGTTGGCATGGGTGCGCAGCTAGTAGAATTGCAGCCCTGAAAAGGGCTGGCAGGGGTCGCGACGAGCACGCTTCTACAATGATAAAATTTCATAATTAGATAATATATGAAAATACATAATTCTAATATAATGCAACTAATATACCGAATAAAAAAATTAAAATACATTTATCGTTGTACGCTGTGTGTATTTCCATAAAATAGTTCATTGATGTTGAAAAAATAATACTACGTTCGTATCTACAATAGGTGGTGGCGTCGTAAATATTTCAAATAAGCAATATATTGAAGCGAGCGGTGTGCCGCCGGCAAAATGCTCAAGGTCGTTCGCATGGAGTAGCCCCTTAAGATTTCACATTCACGATCAGTTTTTGGATGTACGTCAGTTCGACTGAGCAGTTTAACTGACAGCACGCCCGAAAAAATCCGTGTGTTGCCTTCAGTTAAAAATTTCAACTTAAGATTTCGCATTCATGGTCAGTTTTTGGATGCACGTCAGTTAAACTGTTCAGTTTAACTGACCGTGAGTGGGGACCATTAGTTTCACAATTTAGTTTTGATGGGCTACAACGACACACCACAGAATTAATTATTCCTTATATTTGCGCGAATATATTATAGTAATTATTATTTTACCAAACAAATTTTACTAGCTGCCGAATTTATCGCATTTTTTGCAGAAAAATTTAATCGTTTTTTGACGGTGACGTGCATTTGAAGCCGGCGCATCATTAAAATTTAAGATAACGCAATCCATTCATTAAAATAAAGCTAAAAGCTTATAAACTTAAAGTTACCTATTTTTGCTATCAAAGCTTAAATTTTAAAGTTTTGTCAATTTTGATATTTACTTATTTGAACTTTGTTTATTCACAACCTTAATGTGGAATTTTTAATCAGATACAAATTATTTCAATACTGTGTTTTTTTTTGCTGAAGGCATTAGGCTTTATATTACACTATCGATAAGATGACTGTATTTTTCGAAGGAAGTAGTTAACTAAGACTTGTCAATCTCCCGCAGCTTGGCAGATTTGCCATCAATACCACGTTTCTTCTTAATTTTCATCATTATGAACCTATAGCACAACAGCTTAGTTATACTTGGCAGTATAAAGAGTTATACTGCCAAGTATAACTCTTTATATCCAACGTCAAAGAGAGGAAGAGGTGTTTTTCGACTGTACATTACGCGATAACTTCGTCTTTTGTGAACTAATCCGACTTCCGATCCGACGATCTTGAAATCGGAGAATATTGTAATAATTTCACATTCTGAAGTCGCGGCTTTATTCCTCTAAACACAATGTCTTGCATACTCTATTGACTATGTATATGTATATGTACAAATGTTTTATATAATATGAATTACTTACCCGTACTAAGTGGTATCTATTGTATAGTTTATTACTATAATATTATATATGGTACATAATCTATGATATGTACATATAAACAACTTAAATACTATTTACTGTCTGGGTTTATCCCAAGGCTCGTTGTGTAATAATGCCAATTAAGTTCAGATATTGTAGCAATAAGACTAAAGTAATCCCGTAGATTAACTTCATTTACTTTCCTCTCGTTTTCCTTCCGTAGCAACTAATAAAGTTAAAGTAACATTTATATTGTAAGCTTATGCCGGATTTGTAGAGAAACATATTGTTGAAGACTTAGGAAGGGAATACATTGTCTTCCAGACATGAGACATGATTGTCTGATCAGACTATCTGATCGTATTTACTCGATACACATCCGATTATTGCGCCAGACTTTTTCTGAACTCAGTCGTTCTTCCAAGCAAGCAGCATACGGAGCAGAAAGACAAGATGTACGACGAATTACTCTTAATTTTTGCTTATTTGCTCGTGTTAGTGCTCTTAATTATCTTAACCTTTATAAATTGAACAAATATAAACTGTATGAAAATTATTATAAAAAAAAGGAAGAAAAACATAAAAATTGAAACAAAAGTTAACTGCTGGACGCATACATACTTGCATGAGCTGCAAATGATTTAAGATGCATAAAATGTGTACGTGAGCTCGTGTTCTTACAATAAGTTTAGCGTGGTTTTGGCTTGGTTTTCGCGTCATTTTGGGCAATAAAATTACTTTACATATTTTCTTTCTCTTTACAACGTCCATTGAAACCCATGCTTCTTCAAATATTTCGTTACACACGTCTTCCCAAGCCAAATCTTTCAACTCTGGCCATACTAAGCAGTTCGATATCGCAATTTTCCGCCATCATCTGAACAACAACGATGCGATGCGTCCGTTCAGTGTCACGCTAGAGAGTCATCTGACTGGAAGAAGGAATCGGACGTCTATTTCGTCTCTGTATAAAAGTATGCAGACCGCATCTTCAGACAATCGGACCGGCAATAAAGTCGTAAACTCCTTGGCGCTGTTTCCGAGTCGGACGTCCGATCCAGCTATCGGATAATCCTCCGTTATGCCGAAAATACTGCAGCATTGATTTTGAAATAAATATATGGTGAAGTTGAGGATTAATGTTAAGTACTGTATCAGTTGCTGTTGCGTGGTCGACAAACTGGCTTACAGTTTGGCAAAGTTTGAAATGTAAATAATGTAATAATAAATAATAAATGTTATGTAATGTAATTTTAGTAATTCTAATAATAAATAAAAACAGACAAAAACACGATTCCATAAAATTTTCTAAAAATAATCCAAAGTTACCTCCGAACCGAACAATAAACCACTGGTATTCAAAAATAACTTCAAATTAGATCATGAAACTTTGCATACTAACCAAAATAACTATAAAGCAGTGCTTATCTTTTTTACTTTTTTTAATTATCATTATTTTCACCGTAAAAAGAAATTACCTAAACTATCGTCGTTTTAAAGCTTGTTACTTGCCGCCCGACACCGCCGCTCACTCTCGCTTCGGCTTTCGAACGGGAGAGCTGTGTCGCTTGCGCTCAGAACACACATTACGTAAAAGGACGAAGTAAAATTAAAATATTGAAATAGATACTTAGGTTTATAGTGTTGACGCAATAAGAAATAAGCGTAATAAAAATAAGAAGCGTCTGGGTTGGCGTAAAGAAACGGACAAACATATGATAAACGTAATGACGTATCTACCGACCTATATACTTACAGTATGTAGAAATTTAGCATATGACACGTTTGAACAATATACAACAAAATATAGGTATCTATGTAGTAATTGTTTTTTTATAACGCTGCCCCACTCCAGGATTTCTCCTGAATCGAAGACGGTGCGATTACAAACACAAATTTTCACAACTATCTGTAGGCCATAAGAATATTTGTTCCGTATGGAGATCGAACCCGCGACCCGAAGTGCAGAAGCCAAGCACTTAGTAATAAAAAATATAAGTGTGTTCTGTACGTACCTACCTAACTAGAAAGAAATAAAACTGTAACTTACTTATCCGTCCTTACGTTATCGTTACTCCGTGGCGCTCAGGCGTAGCAATGAGTTGCTGCGCTGGAGTCCGTGGGTTCGAATCCCGCACGGAATAAGTATTTGTATGGCCTACAAATAATTGTTCCAGATCTGGATGTTTGTAAACAAGTTTAAATGTTTAATAAAGAAAAATTGTACAAAAAGGGTGATTATAATATAAATGAATATATAAATGAAAATAACCCATGGGAATGAGGTGGTCGCTCCCAAGCAGTTTCTAAAATAAATTTTGTAAAGAGTTCGTAATTATTTATATTGTAAAATTTATTTTAAAAAAAAAGTCCCGCTGGGTTTCTTGCTGGTTCTTCCCAGGACAGAGGGTTTTTTTGAACCAGTGAAAAATTAAAAAATGAATTTCAATAAGAATTACACATGTAATGTATATTGAATAAAAATTATTCTATATATATATATATATATATATATATATATATATATATATATATATATATATATATATACGAACTATTTCCCGCGACTCCGCCCGCGTGTTATTTGGGGTTTCTATATCTTTGCGCAGAACCCTAATTCTTTTTCTAAAATAATAGTAGCCTAAGTTACTTCTTGTGGCATCAGTTATCTGCCAGTGAAATTCCCGTCAAAATCGGTCCAGCCGTTTCAGACATTAGCCGGAACAAACAGACAGGCAGACGGACAGACAGACAGACAGACAGTATTTTTGTTATTAATACCGTATATACTTTCATATACATTTAGTAAAATGCTGTAATTTTTAAATTACAAACAGACACTTCAATTTTATTTATTTGTATATGTATATAGACTAGTAGTTCCTTGCGATTTCGCCCGCGCTTTATTTATTACGATTGGATTTCATGGGTTTTAAATTTTTTGCGCGGAACCCTAATTCTAAAATAAAAGTAGCCTATGTTACTTCTTATAACATCAGCCATCTGCCAGTGAAAGTCCAGTCAATATCAGCCCAGCCGTTTCGGAGATTAGCCGGAACAAACAGGCAGACAGACAAAAATTTAAAAAATCGTGTTTTTGTTATAAGTACCGTATATACTTTCATATGCATATATTAAAAATCTGTTATTTTGACATTACAAACAGACACTTCAATTTTATTATTTGTTTAGATATAAATGACTTAGGGCTTCTCTGCGTGACAGACTTAGAAATGAGGATATCCGCAATATAACCAGAGTGACCGACATAGGCCAACGGATTAGTAAGCTGAATTGGTAATGGACCGGCCATATAGATCGAAGGACCGAAAACTGATGGGGAATAAAGTTTCTCGAGTGGCAGCCTCGCACCGGTAGGCGTAGTGTAGCGCGACCCCCACTAGATGTAGATGGAGTGACGACCTGGTAAGACAGGCAAGAAGTAGATGGAAGCTGGTGGCTCAGGACCGTGCTTTGTGGCATTCCTTGGGGGGAGGTCAATGTTCAGCAATGGATTTGTGAAGGGCTGGAAGGATGTGAAAGAAAGTGTAAACTTACTACCAAGCCAGTGTACCTACAGAATTTTCAGTGCAATGGTGATTCGCGCTTGACTAGTTTTTTGTAGCAGTAGAATTTATACAGTTGTTTAGAATCGGTTTGCAAAATTTTTTATAGGTATGTATATGTAGATACTTGCATAGACCTACTACCAACATAATTACGTACTTAAACAGCTGTCACATTACAAACATACACGGCGAAAACTATAAAACTCAAGCTTACTACTAAACCAACAATGGGCGGATCCTTTCACTACAAGAGTAATTTACAGTATAAGCTGATCTCGTATTGTATAGGCTTTCCGTACAATGAAGGGTCAACTTATACTAAAACATTAGCTTTATGTACAATGAAATTAAATTTGCGACATATAATTTTATGTTTATTTAATGACAAGTTAATATTAAATTATAACCGAAAATTTTATTGCTTAATGCTCGTCCGATAATAGTCTGTTTTACTCTAACAAAATCGCTTTGACCTCGTGTTCCCGCGTAACGGCGAACCGTAGTGTGCGAACGTAATATAGATCCTTAAGTATTCAAACAAATGTATGGCACGAGTTCCTTTAGACTGTCTGTTCAGAAAATCGGGTCGGACTGTCGGATGTAAAATTTGACGTGTATTACCGGCCTTATAGAGAGGAGCGTTGACATTTATGAACCGATTCCGAGAGCTTTAATCTGTCGCAGAGAGAATTGACCCATCAAAGTAATATGCTTGCACTAGAACAATGCAATGTAGACATTGTTGACCAGGTTGTCCAGATTCTACAAAACGTTTCGTTATTATGTTGGTTTGTGGCAATCTGTAGGAGAATATTATGTTTAGTAGTGGACTTGTTTTGTTCTGTACTGTATAGACGATGATTAATATTTTTTTCACGTATTCGAGTATTTGCAGCTGTGTTATGCTGCGTATGGTGAGTGTAGAGAGCGGAGACAATTTTTTAATGGAAACGAGTCATTCCAATTTAGTTAGTCCTTACGGGTGACAGCTGCATTTTGATTCTTAATCGAAGATAGATGTAGATATCTTTTGTCTCTTGCTATTTTACCAACAGTCGCAATCGATAATAATTAAAAATTAAAAATTTTGTACAGCTGACTTCAATATAAGTTATTAAGAATAACTCAAAAACTATTGGTCTGACCTTGATCAAATTCATATGGGACTTTACGAAAAGTATCAGCTTTCATATAAAAAATAATATTCGGAATCGGTTCACCCAGTAAAAAGTTTTGAGGTAACACACATAAAAAAAGATACAGTCGAATTGAGTACCGTCTCCTTTTTGGAAGTTGGCAGAAAAACATAATCACAAACACAAACTGAGAATTATTGGAACAAACTAAGAATGATGAATTCAAACCTCAATATTTAAAAAGTAATTTTTTGTTTGATCTTTTTTGTGTAACTACGTACAATCGCAAAAGACTTTAAATAACAGTATAGCTCTTGTTTGCGTACGGACATTATAAACTACGTGGCAGTGAACGCAGCGTAGTTGTATTTAGTAACAGATACGAGTATTATGCATGTTTGAGAACTACGTTGCTTTTTGTAACATACGAGTACAAATACAATCTAGCGACAGAGAAAACCTTTTTAGAAAACCTTAAAATTGTTGTAACTAAATAAATGGAAAGTAATTTTAGAATATGACCGTTCCGTAGCTCAGTGGCTTAGAAGACGATTTGTCTGCCCTAAGCGTCATGTTCCGGGTCTGTATGTGTATCCTTGTGAATGTAATTAATGTAAACCGTGTCCATGATACAGAAGAAAATCCTAATGCGTGGCCAGAAAAAGAATTTAATGGCATTTTTTAACGTCCTATCGCATATATATATATATATATAGGTACGATAAGAACTCATAAATAATAAATAAATAATTTATTTACAGGTTCCCCTCTTTACAGATACCCTCTGTAAAGAGGGGGCAGCTCACTACAGTGGGTATCCTTTAAGTTCCATTGTTTTTTCTCTTAAATATAGTTGAGATACTAAAAGTCCTGTCTTTCTTTCATTCCAAAGATATTTTACAAGCAAATTATTCCTTGTGTATTTTGAAAAAGTGTGGGACATTCAATATAAATTTTTCGTAGCCTCCCATTTAAATACTGCTTAAATAAATTATTCGGAATTATCCCACTTTTTAAGTAAGAAATTATTCTCAAAATTATTTTTCAGAAGAGGAATAGTTATCAGTAACTAGAATAGAATATAATAGTATAGAATAATTTTTTATTGAATATATATCACATGTGTAATGCGTGTGATGTGATTTCTTTCAGATAATCTTTGTACGCTGAAAACTTTTATTTCCAACAAATGACAAATAGGTGCAAATAAATTTAACAATTAAGGATGGAATCGACTAAAACAAATGTTAAACTCGGCAAATAAATATAATTTTGTTATGGGACGTTGTAAAACTCCAGTGGGGCCCCCATATATCCAAATTAGCAAGCAGACTAAGTTCTGCAGCCTATGCTGTAAAAAAGATTAGAGGTCTCACTAGTGTCGAGACAGCTATTTTTAAATATTTTTATATTTTTGTTTTACAGAAGAGGGCCATTAGAGCTATTTACAATCTAAAACCGAGAGAGTCTCTTAGAGATAAATTTAAAGAAATTAATATATTAACTTTGGCCTCTCAGTATATTTACGAAAATTTAATGTATGTTCACAAAAACAAAGATACTTTTAGTAAAAGAAGTGATATACATTCTGTAAACACTAGGAACAAACACAAGCTAGTGATACCAGTTTCTCGACTCCACAGAGTCAGTAATTCATTCTTGGGCCAATGTATACGCTATTACAACAAGGTCCCGGAAAGTGTACAGGTTCTCTCTATTACCAAGTTTAAATGTTTTAATAAGCTGAAACTGTATAAAAAGGGTTATTATAGTATAAATGGATACATGGTTGATAATAACCCCTGGGAATGAGGTGATCGCTTCCAAGCAGTTTCTAAAATAAATTCTGTAAATAGTTCGTAATCATTTATATTGTAAAATTTATTTAAAAAAAAGTCCCGCTGGGTTTCTTGCTGGTTCTTCCCAGGACAGAGGGTTTTTTTCGAACCAGTGGTAAAGTAAAAAATGACTTTCAATAAGAATTACACATGTAATGTATATTGAATAAAAAAATATTCTATTCTATTCTAAAAAAAGGTTACAAGTATTTCCGTATTTTGCAAAGTATGAAGTTTTATTTATTTATTTAATCTTTAATGTACAAAGTTGTACATATGGCAAACTTAATGCCATAGGGTATTCTCTACCAGTCAACCATTAGGCTAAACAGAGATATACAAACAAGAGGCGGTGCAGCAGTAATCAAAATAGAAAGCGCTAAAATTTTTTTGTATATATACGTATAAATATACATATACACACATACATAGACATATATACTTAAATACATACAATATATACATATATGCACAATACATATAAATATTATCGATGTCAGAACAAATATGAAATATACATATGTGTATGAAAATAAGAGCTGTGTTAGTTCAAACTTGTAAAGATTTTTTCACATGCTTACGAACTTGATTTTTAAAAACAAACTTATTGGAAGCTTTTTTTAATGTCAAGAGTGATGTCGTTCCAGAGTCTGATGGCCGTGAGGGCGAAAGATTGAGATAAATAACCAGTACGGTGTAAAGGTGTGAGCAACTTAAGATTAGCGGAAGAACGGAGAGAACAATTATGAGAATCTCCCAGGTATTGAAATTTTGATTTCAGATACTCGGGAGCAAATGGATCGTTCAGAATAGTAAAAAGGGAGCAGAGTATTCTGACATATCTGCGCTGACGGATAGGCTAATTTAGCTGAGCATGAAAAGAAGATACATGGTCGAGTTTACGGAGGATAATTTACGTTAACGAGTCCATTTAAGCTAAAGGAATCGTGTAGGATTTAGGCTAACAGCACAAACATCATCAGAAACAGAAACCAGAAGAAAGATACGAACGCCCAAGATAAACGTAGCAAAATTGCAACAAAAACAAAATGCCATGATGTTTTTTTTTATATTTTATACCAAGAATCCATCTTATATCAAATAACTATTCTTTCAATTCTAAGCGTGTTCTTTTCCCACTTCCCAGTCAGCTTGTGTTATGCGATGACCGATGACCGTAAATAAAGCGCAAGGTCAAATTTTACGCGTTGCAGGAGTAGATCTCAGTACTGTTTTGGACATGGCCAACTCTATGTTGATTTTCCCGCGTTAGTTGCTCCCGTAACATTTTTCTGTACGCCCCGGCTGTCTACTTCCACCGTCGTTTACACAGAAGTTCTATCACAAACGACTCAGAACTTTCAGCATAACGATTTATTTTGTTACCACTTATTCATACAGTAATGACATAAATATATGATATTACCTAAACGTCAAATTCTTTAAGTAAAACCTATATACGCGAGCAACGCCACGGGCACAGCTAGTTATTTAATAAAAAGAATCATCGAATTCAATTTAGGATTGACAAAGATATCGTGTAACATCTGTATTAAAAAGAACATACTGTCGAAATATACTTCCTTATATTTAGAAGACCCTAAAAAGTCGTGGTTTCAAATCCTCCATTCGACTACTCTCGTGAACCTCTTCCAACACAAGTATTTTAAGTTCACTCCGAGTAAAGTAAAGTTGTCAGGAAGTTACCTTATAAATATACGTTGTTAGTAATAAACTGAGTCGAGTTGTTTAGTTATTTAGTGTTGAGAGTTGCTACCACATAACGCTGTACTTAGTTGCATTTCTGTGAAAGCATGGTCCTTTTAGCTGGAGACGGCTAATTTAAGGCAAGGTACATAACGTGTGAAAATACAATTTTGCACTTAATTAAATGTTCAAATGCGCTGCTGACTCTACTGAATAATTCTGACTCCTATTTTTGTTTTATAAAAGAGCTTCATTAGAGCTATTTACGAACTAAAACCGAGAGAATCTCTTAGAGATACATTTAAAGAAATAAATATATTAACTTTGGCCTCTCAGTATATTTACGAAAATTTAATTTACGTTTACAAAAACAAAGGTAGTTTTAGTAAAAAGAGTGATATACACTCTGTAAACACTTGGAACAAACGCAAGCTAGTTATACCAGTTTCTTGACTCCACAGAATCAGTAATTCATTCTTGGGGCAATGTATACGCTATTTTAACAAGGTCCCGGAAAGTGTAAATGCTCTCTCTCTTACCAAGTTTAAATATTTTGTTAAGCTGAAACTGTATAAAAAGGGTAATTATAATATAAATGAATACATGGCTGATAATAATCCCTGGGAATGAGGTGGTCGCTTCCAAGCTGTTTCCAAAATAAATATTGTAAATAGTTTGTACAACAATCAATGTAAAATTTACTCTAAAAAAAGTCTCGCTGGATTTCTTGATGGTTTACATAATGATTTCTTATATTTAGGCGAACACTATACATTTAAATAAACTAATTTTACGGATTTTATCGCATATATTAACTTTATTTTATATTCCCGACGTTTCGAGCACTCTACAGCACCCATGGTCACGCAGAGGACCGAGGTGTATGACGTCCCAATGTCATAGTTAACTACGGCTACCTCCAGATAAAATTGTTTTATTGAAAGTCAGCGACGAGCGACGAGACCGCCTTTTTATAGAATAGGGTGTAAAACGAGCACACAGTCTACCTGATGATAAGTGGATGCTGTGGCTCATAGACTATGTAGAAGTGTATGCTCAACTAGGAATCAAAATGTCATCCCTAAGAATAGAGATGAAATACCTCGTTTCCAGTAAAAACCTATGTATCTGTGTACACTGTTTATAAGCTAATAATAGTTTGTTCCATCAGGCTTTAAAGTATTTGATGGATAACTTTATCTGACGATAAAAAAATCAGCCGTTGGATTTATTGAGTGCCAGAATTTGCGATTAATTTAATATGAGAAAGGAATAAATAAATATAATATCCACTTAAATTTCTTTAATGCGTTTAAGAACAATGAAACTTAAACTCTCCTCAGACCAAGCTCCTACAAAAGTAAAAGAATTAAATATTTATTAGCCTTTAGTCCCGAGGGGCTTGAAATAATAGTCGTTTGCTACAAAAAATTTTTAATTTTGCATTGTAGGGTAAAGAATGACAAAGAATTGATTTAAATAGTCTGAATATAGTACTGTCGTAATTAAATAATGTAACATACCGCCTTTTGTTTTCTCTTTAAGTTTGTTTCTTATTATGTAATTTGTTTCTTTGGTGTACAGTAAAATTGAACTGTACTATAAAATTATTAAGAGCTACGATTAATGTGTTATGCAAAGTAAGCAATCTCTCTAAAAATTTAAATATTAGTTAATAAAAAAAAATCACTATTTTTAATTGTGCTTTTATTAATTTCTTAGTTTAGACATTTCTTTGATTTTCAATGCAAAAAATAGCATAGCATAGTTACCACGTTCGGTAGGAGGTTGGCAACCTCTTTTTTTATTTTGAGTGGTTACAAGAAAGATGCTGCTACCCATCTCTTCTCCTACTTCCCATTGTTGCCTCTTGCAACACCCACAGTATAACAAGGGGTAGTAGATTTTCTTACGCCTCCTTATAGGAAGAAGGTGGATGCAGGTTGCTCAGGATCTTGTTTTGTGGCATTCTCGGAAGGTCTATGTTCAGCAGTGGACTTGTGAAAATATGTTGTGATGATAATGATGATGAATAAATGGAGATATAGACTAATATCTAAAGGTTTAATTTAGCCATGTCTTTTAATTTAACTTAGCAACATTAAAATCTTCTTATAAGTATGACTCGTATATGTGGTAAAGTCATGCTGCAGCTATATTATGGTTATAGCACGAATGAATCTTCTCGACCAGGGTAGGATCACGCTGTCAAATAATACCAGCGTAAAGTAGCAGCTTCATCAGAGTGTAGAGAATCGAGACCCTTTTACTGGAAACGAAGTATTCCATCTTATCTCTCAGGTGTGAAAATGCATTTGTATTTTGATTCTTAATCGAGGATAAATGTGGATGTCCATGGGCCGCAGCATCCACTTAATATCAGGTGGACTGTGTGCTCGTTTGTTACCTTAATTATATAAAAATGACACATGTAGCAGTAATTGACGTTTCATCTCTATTAAAGGTAGTTTGCGACATATTTACAATTCATAACGTAAGCGGAATTAAAATATTATCAGATTTATATATTTATAATAAAAATACCAATTATTTGTAGAAAGGTATATATTTTAAATTAAAAAGTTTTTTATCAGAACGAAGTTTTGCAAACTGTCTCTCTCAGTGTGAAATATCGTAGGCATTTCTCGCGTCGGATTTTATCGTAACCCGATATTAGTAATGGCTGTCATTAATCACAGTTAGTGACGTGCTGCGTTTACTATGTAAAATTAAAATGGATATTATTTAAAGCGTTGTTATGTAAATAACATCAAGATATAAATAACACAATTCAAAGAGTGAAATAACCTTAGTTTTCGTAGAGTATGTTATATTAAAAAAATATGAATTTTCATCGCAAAACTTCACACTGCCTATAGATAACCTTTGCATAAAGCTCAGCGTATTCTTTGTTTATATATTTTTTATTAATATATAACGAATAATCTATAGCTTAAATACAAGTACAAAAAGTAGTGTGATTACGTAGTCCACCCTACTAATTAAAGAATGAGGTTATGGCGACCTGATTGTTATTATTTGTTATCAGCTCGTAAGTAACTGATTGAGCATGAGGCTCTCTTGCTGTATAGAATAGAATTGAATAGTATAGTACTGGACTGTGAATTCGTTTGTTACTTAAGTTCTATATATTAATAATATTTTTACAAATGTCAAAACAAATTTTTTGGAATTTGTATCACATTGTTATAAATAAATATTAATTTGAAAGGTACATACAATTTTCTTTTTTTGAAATTATTACTAAATTTAATAGGTAGCATCTTATGTATTATTTTATATTAAAGATGTTAACAATCCTTTTTATCAATAAAATTGAAATCAAGCTCTGAATAATAGTAAAAATCTTAGATATAAAAGTAAATTTAAAAATTACATTCCCTTTATTATTCCGGTTTATTTCATCTCAATTAGTTTTTGAAAAGTTATTTTATTTAGGGGCCTTCTTTACGAGCTAGTTAGTGATACATTTGGTTTAATAAATTAAAATATTTTCCAATGTTTCTTCATGAGGAACAGACCACATTTATCATTAAAGCGCCCGCCCGCCCAAGACGTATTAAGCTTTTTAATTGTTGCTTTTATTGTAAAAGTAATACGTTAAGAGTTTATAGAGTGTACAAGAGCCTCTAATTTATAACATTCGCTGTTGCTAGTCATAATAAATAAAAATTAAATAGAAATACCTCAGTGCGTTATTTTTTTATAAAATATAACCTTTATTATTAAAAACAGGCATTTCCTGCGGAAATCCAATAGAAAGATATAGTTTAAAGTTACAGCTTATAAATGTCTGGTGGTTATAAATAAAGAAAAAACTGCGGTTGCTAACCTGCCTGACCTATGTGGCATGTGGATCAGCTATATGAAGCAAGCAATCTACGGGGGAAGCCTATATTCGGCAGTAGACTGATAGATAGTCAGTAATCGATTATGAATGAATGTACTATTTGTACGAATTTCAGCATACTTGAGATACGAGATAGTTAAATGAAAATATTTTACCACGTTCTTCAAACCGAATTTTCGGTGATGGCAGTGAGTCACTCACACAATAGAGAGTGTATTGTGTACTAGTGCACAATACACATAGACATTGAGAGTGTATTGTAATACACGTAGAGTGTATTGTAAACACGTAGAGAGTGTACTGTGCATTGTGCACTAGTGCACAATACACTCTCTATTGCACTCTCTATTCCTTAATTCTTACAGTCTTTTGAGAAGACCATCTGAAACGACTGGAGAAAAATGAAACGTAGAAACAACGGCTTTTTTAGGTTCTTATTGAGGTACGGTGGTTAAGTATTGGATGCCATACACCATTAAGTTTAACGTCAAGTTTGCAGCGCTTGAAGCGGCGTCCAGTTTGCAGTGCATCCATATAGACTACTCGCGTTTAAGTTTGCCGTCAAGTTTGTATGATGCCGCATCAGTTGAAAACATGGCGTCACTAGTGACGGACGACGATGCGTTAGCCAATCTAGGCTTATTGCTCGCAATTAAAAAAACAAAAAGGAATGATCGTTCGGTGTGGTGGAAAAACTGGTTAATGAAACGAAAAAAATTATCTCAATAGAAAAATAGCAAAAAATGTGAAACAGACAAGTGACGGCTCCGTGGCGCAGTGGCTTAGTAATGAGTTGCAGCGCTAAGGGCCGCGGGTTCGAATCCCGCACGGAATAAGTATTTGTATGGCCTACAAATAATTGTTCTGGGTCTGTGCTATGTATGTAAACTATCCTTGCGATACAGGAGAAAAACCTAGCGTGGAGGTAACATTTTTAAAAAGAGAGGAAGGGAGAAAATTTTTGAGTACTGAATTCAGTACTAATGCGCTTGATTAAGGATAACTCCAAAACTACTGGCCAGATCTTGGTCAAATTTATATGCGATGTATAAATTATAAGCACCAACTTTCAAATAAAAATAGAATCATCAAAATAATTGTTCCGGGTCTAGATGTTTGTCCTTGTGCAATTTATGTTTGTTAACTGCCTCCACGATACAGGAGAAACTCCTAGTGCGAGGGTAACGTTTTTTTTAACAAAATAAAAAAATATTTATACATCGCATAACACCTCGGTGTATTCTACTCACTGACCTCTATATATGTATACAACTAAGTGATTCTACTAAACCTATACCGCATGCGCGCGTCTTCGCTTGCCGAAGCCGACTAAAGTCATGCATGCTTGACCGCTCATACACACGTTCAAGTTTACATGACGCTGCAAGCTTGATCAAGTTGGCAGAATCGAAATTCAATTTTTGCTTCAAGTAAACTTGTCATTCACACTGATAGCCATACACCGTCAAGTTTACCGGACGCCGCTTCAAGTGCGCTGCATACTTGACAGTAAACTTGATCGTGTATGGCGGGCTTATCGCTAACCTCCTGACTGACTACTGATTTAAATGTAAAGTAGAACAATAAACGTGGTAAGGCCACGTTTATTGTTCAAGTTTTATGGTTGAAGCATGAATGGGTCGGTTCAACCGGGATAGGACCACGCTCTCACAGACTACCAGCGTAAAACCACAACTAAATGCTGCTGCGTATCGTAAGGCATTCTATCGAATTATAAATCTTATTGGGGGTGGGGCTTAGTAACCGTGGCTTGGTCACCCGCGGTGAACAAAGAGGAACCCCTTGGCTGGCACGTGGTGTAGCGTCGGCCCGAGGTGGCCACTCCGAGTGGGCATGCCAAGCCCACTTCGGATGTGTGTCGGAGGGCTGCGGCGAGAGTGGCGTCGTCTCCTCCTACAGCTGCAGCCGAAGTGGAGTCGCGAAGAGGAGTATTGGTATGGCAATGCACCACTCGACCTATCCTCTGCGACTCTGACGAGGCCTGTCTGAATTATGTAAAATACATTGTCTTCAATAGATGATTACGGACCAATTTTTAAACGTACTTATTGGGTGGTTTTCTGATGTCATTGGACAAGGAGTTCCAAAGGCGTGTAGCCTCATAGAACTTGGTTCTTGTCAAAAGTAAAGTGAAAGTATGTAGGTATTTTATTTTCTAACTTTAATTTACCTTATTTGACTTCATTCATATAATAATTCTTATTGCGAAGTTCGTAAAAATACATCATGATTTGTTTTAAATATTATTTTCTATTTTCTGCTGTTAGAAGAATTTCATATATGCTATTGAAAACAAATCGCTGTAGAATAAGTTTAAAACAGTTATACTTAATTTTTTTAATAGAATAAGGGTGACAAACATCGCTTCCAGAGCGATTACGAACACCTAGTTTACCTTCTACAAATCTTTTAAGAGCTTAAACTTAATTACGCTTGTGTTAGGAGGGTTTTACGACTGTCAACAACATACGGTACATGTAATAACGCGTATCACTCCCATGCAATTTGTGCATATCTGTTCTAATAGGTGTAGACCATTATGATCGCGTTTTATTGTTGTTGTTGTCTTAAAAATATTTATATTAAAATACTTATTGAATTTGCATCGTAGTGGATGGAGCCCTTTATGATTGTAGCTTAGTAACGCTTCGACGCGGTTATTTTTCCATTAGCACACTAAAGCAAATTTAACGCATACATAAGCAAAGTTATAATCTGTAGAAATTATTTATTTATTACACATATCATAAAACAGACACTGAGAGTTCATTTAATAAGTTTCAACCAACCAACGATAACACAGTCCACTTATTGGTACGTGGATGCTGCGGTCCATAGACACCTACATTTATCCTCCATCGAGATTCAAAATACAGATGCGTTATCACCCCTGAGAACTAAGATAGAATGCCTCGTTACTGATAAAATGGGTCTTTGGCTGTTTACACTCATCATGAAAAACAGCAGCACTAAGCTGCTAATTTAGACTGGTATACAGTGAGATCGTGGTAGGGCCCCGGTCAAGCCGACCCATTCGTGTTATAACAATATGCGGCTCCGCCCACTGTTAAAGTATATTGTGGATAACTTATACATACTAATACATATATATCGACATAAGAAAATTAAAAAAGGATTCTACGAAATTTCCAGCTTTGAAGAAAACATTCACAGAAAAGTATCTAATAACGAACAGAAAAATACAAACTAATCTTTTTTTTTGAAGTCATATTTTCGGGAATTGCTTATGGCGTGGAAGGAAACGTTGATAGATTGAAAATTGCTCAAAGGCAACTTTCACCTATTTTTTAAAGATGAAAATAAAATTTTTCGTGTTGTGTTTTCTATAACTTTCTTTTGACAATAAATGTCATGTTTTTTTCATGTTTCACTTTAGATACTCGTATAAATGAACACTTAACAGGCTACATACGTTCCACTGCTGGGCACATACCTCCTTTCTGAATGGGTTTTAGGGTAGGGAAAGGTCGCTGCTCTAATACGCGTATTTAGCCGATTTCAAAAAAAAAATGGAGGAAGGGCCGGCCGGACTCGCGTGAATATTTTAACTCTACTTATTTTGTATGTCTTGCGCGATATATTCGTCAATTGTGAACCGAATTAGATGAGTCGTTTTTATTTAGTAGGATATACTGCAGAGGTGATCATATGGAAGTTTATGGAAAGAGCTCTACCCCTCAGGGTGAATACATAGAGAATGATGATTTTAATGTTACTATTTAGACAACATTGGAGATTAAGATATTCCTTGGTCCTCTTAAAAATATAAAAAAGTTGACTGTTTATAAAAAAAAGGCGATTTCAAATAAGTAAAAAGAATTTAATAATTTCCACATAATAGCTTCTGAAGTCAGCGCTATAATACTTCCTCACATTGTCTTTGTACCGATTTCTGAAGCTATTATGTGAATTTTATTTTATAGGAGAGGGGGCAAACGAGCATGCGGCTCACCAGATGGTAAGTGACTACCGCCGCCCATGAACAATTGCAACACCAGGGGAACCAGGGGAATCGCAGATGCGTTGCCGGCCTTTTAAAAAGGAGTAGGCTCTTTTCTTGAAGGTCCCTAAGTCGTATCGGCCCGAAAAAATCGCTGATAATGGTAATCGATTCGACAAGGAAGTTGTGTGTGGAAGAAAACATCTTCTAAATCGCACAGTGGTGGACTGCCAATCATCCAGATGGTGTGGATGGTATAGGAAGTTCTGCCGAACTGTGTGTTCGTGAAATTTGGCGACTGGGATTAATCCGAAAAATTCCTCAGAGCACTCTCCGTGGTAAATGCGAAAGAAAATGCAAAGGGATGCTACATCTCTTCGCAGTTCCAATGAATCGCGCCGATCCGATAGGACTCGGTCATCGAAGATTCGAGCTGCTCTTCGCTGGATGCGGTCAAGTAGAAGGAGCTGGCACTGGGGAGCCCCTGCCCAGAGATGGGAACAGTATTCCGTGTGAGGCCGAGTAAGAGTGCCGAAAAAGAAGCGTTAGAACCGGTGCCAACTCCGGAGCACACGTCCTCAGCACAATTGGGGGATTCCGTCAGGCCCACTCGACTTGTGGATATCCAGGGAGAGGAGTGATTTACGAACCGAGCGCTGTGAGAACCACACATCCGGCATGGAGCACTCACACCGCGGGATGGTCGGCGGTGTGTTCTCCCCGTCATCAAGAGTCGAGTTCGACGCAAAAAGGGAACCTAAAAGGTAGGCTTTCTCTTTTGCGGCGTAGGCCAGTGAGTCGTCCTCCCTGTGCAGAGATGGTAGTGATGACTTACAGAAATTCCCTTGGACATCCTTGGCGAGAAACCAGAATGCACGGGTTCCCGAAGGAAGGCGAACTAGTTTCTCGCCAATTCTGCCTATGTGCTCTGATTTTGCCTTGGCAATAACTCTTTTGAAGGACCTGGAGGCGAAGGTTTACTTCTTTTTAAGCATGCTGGTGTTTACATCCCGATTCGCTGAAGCCGCAGCCCAGGCTTGATAACACTCCTGCTTACTGCGTAATGCAGTCTTACAAAAGCGACTTAACCATCTGCCTCCGATGGGTACCACAGATGATGGAATAAATAGTTCCATTCCCTGTAGCACCACATCAGTGACAGAGTCAGCAACAGCGCTGGGATCATCCGGCGAGAAACAAACCTGCCCCCATGGGTAGGAAGCAAAGAAAGACCGCATTCCGTCCCAATCCGCCGACCTGGAATGCCAAACACGGCGGCTACCTGCAGAACACAACCTCGAGGGGAGCGTGAGCACCACACTTCGGATCAGACAATGTCCGAAGAGCCGAGAAGGACATCGACAGAAACCTGATATCCGTCCGGATGAGAGGTCAACAGAAGGTCCAACAGGGAAGGTGTATGATCCCCCACATCTGGAAGCCGCGTAGTCGAAGTAACCAGTTGTGTCAGATCATATGCCAAGGCAAAGTTATAAACAGAACTACACGCATGATCTGTTAAACGTGAACCGAGCCATTCAGCGTGGTGGGCGTTAAAATCGCCAAGGATCACGATCTCTGCGGATGGGACCTGTTGTAGCAAGGAATCTGTAGCCATTTGGACGTGGTCGATGAGTCGATATGTTTCGGCATTACCGCTATGGGAACTATAGAGGCACCCGTAGACGCGCGGATGGTCGTCGCTGTCTACGCGTAGCCAAATGATGGACAGGTCCGAGCCTTCAAGACTGCCGAGGCGTCGAGAACAGATGTCCTCTCTGACGAATACGAAAACTCCAGCCCGAGGCACAAATGAGTGCTCCAATTTGTACCCCGGGTAGAAGAGATACGAAGTATCAGCCGGAGAGGACACCTGCGTCGCGGTCAGAAAGAACAAGGCCGGCTTCGCCGTCACGAGGTGGTAGTGGGTAATATAGCTGCAGCATGGCTCTACCACGTAACAATACGCTCATACTTTTGTGAGATATGTACGAAGGTATTAGTTCTTTCGTTTTCTATATATTCTTACTCCTTTTGTTTACGATGGTTTGCTGTATCCGTTGGTTTGTAACTAAAATAAAATATTTTCAACTCATACAATTTAGTTTATTACTCACTGGTTCTATAAATAAATATATGATTTTAATAAAAATATTTATTTTTACTAACTTTATTGTTATAGTATAACATTTATTTAATACTAGCGATCCGCCCCCGGCTCGCACGGACGATTTCTGTACCTCGACAACAACGTCACTTACAGGGTGCAACTGTAAATTTAAACTAGCAAAGAACCCATTCAAATACACATACAAAATTTATAGGAATTGGTTGGTAGCCAGTTTCGATTTTTAGCTAAACTAACGGACTGCAATTGATTTCTATTTATAGAGATATTTTCATTATTTAGATAACGTAACTTAAACAATATTTATACCTACCACTACCCACGATGCGGTGCTAAATCGCTTCGTTTGTCCCAAATTGGCTGTACCTAGCTTTTGGGGGCAGAAATCCAGCTTTAAAATGTTGCTAAAATTTATATTAGATATGTACTGGCAATTTTATTACATATAATTTTTTTTATAGAATTACTGTAACAAGCGAGCACATAGCTCACCTGTTGAAAAGTGGATGCTGTGGGCAATAGACAGCTATGTATATTCTCGATTAAGAATCAAAATTTTGACCAATCCTTAGCACTAAGATGGACTGTCTCGTATCCAAAAAGTGTCTTCGATTCTTTATACCCACCATAGGAATCACAGCAGAAATCAGCTGCTATTTTACGCTGTTATTCTGTGAGAGCGTGGTCCTGCCCTGGACGAGCCAAACCATTCTGGCTACAAATAATACCGGTAACGATCAGTTTAAAAAAAAATATTCATAATAGACCGTATCAAAGTGTGAAAATATCCACTGCCCCCATAATATCGTCCCGTGGGTGTTGTGTAAGAGGCGACAGAGGCAAGCAAAGCATGAGATAGTCAGCAATGCTTTCGTAGAAATTATATAAGTTAGATTGCCAACTTGTTTGCCAGGAGTGGTGATTATGGAAATAATTGGTTTGAATTTAAGCAGTCCTCCCATCAACATGGGTGTTGTAAAGTGCTTTAAATGTCAAGAACAATGAAGGTTAAAATGAAACGCGATAAAATTCGTAAAATTATGTATTCAACGTTCCCATATATTGTATCTATCAATCAGATCATTGGCTGGTTAGTTACTTGCACTTAACACTTTGGAAACTATCCGACAAACAGGAAATTGGACATAAATTTTAGCACTGAGCTGAAATTAAGTCGTTACGAAACTTGTTATTTGGGAAATTGCACTCAATTTGCTCTATTCCGTTAGGCTTAGTATTTCTTACCAACTTATCCGCACTTATACACATTAGAAATTTAAATTAATATGCATTAGTAACATTCGGAAATATATGAGACTAGTGCAGCCTAGTCTAGTAAATGTAAAGAAGCACTGTTGAAAAAATTGTGCTACATTCTGTGAACATATTCATGATCATGCCCGCGCTTTCATTATATATATATATATATATATATATATATATATTGATTGTCTAGAAATCCTCACAAAGGAACACCGAATCTCACTAAGAATGATACGAGGGGCTATTGAAATTAAAAACATCCTAATTTCATTAGAGAAGATGGATAAGTGTTGCTTGGGATTATTAAAAAAACTGAACGTAGCCGGGCTAACTACACTGTCATCGGATCAAAAACCTCAGTCAATACAAACAAATGCACCTTCGGTGTGGAGCACCTATATTTCCAGAATGGAAGCGGTGAAACCAGTAGTTTGACCGCTTCCTTTCTGGAAAAATGGGTGCCACACGAACTCAATGATCTTCAGTGTGAAGTAGGCGTCAAGGCGTGCCTTGAACTTCTCAGCAGGCATACAAACGAAGGAAATTTGAAGCGCATTGTTACCTACGACGGAAAATGGATTCTGTTTGACAACCGAAAGCACTCAGCAAGTTGGTTGGATCCTGGTTCAGCACCTAAACAATGCCTTAAACGAAAATTTACCCCCACAAATGTGATGGCCTCTGTTAGGTTGTCTAGCGCCGGTTTGATTCATCACAGTTTGTTACCAAACAGACTTGTACTTTTTTAGTATTTGGATAAGTTTTATCGGAAAAAAAATCCATTACCTAAGAGGTAGTACAAAATGCCTTTGAAGAATTTGTTGCCTCCCGTCCAGCTGATTTCTTCAAGAAGGTAATCAGTAAACTGCCACTGCGTTGGCAAAGATGCATCGATTGTATGAGTGAACACTTTGATTAATAGAAATAAAAAATATTGAAAAAAAATGCGTGAGTGTCGTGGATCACTCGGTTGGAACGAAGTCCCTTGCGTAGTATATTATTATTGATAAACGTAGGTATTATATTATTCATTATCAAATACAAATAAATGAATTACTAGCTTCTATTAAAATGAAGCGTCATTTGAAGTAAAATAATATTTCTTTCATGACAAGATAAGAAGAAGTGCGAGGGAGATGGATATTATTCCATCTCACTTCCTTATTTCGCCGCCAAGGCCATCTACACTATGACACAAGGGGTAGTGACGAAAAAAATCTTACACTTTTTGTCGCCTAGCTCCCATCCATCAAACCCGTACCGTCCGATAAGAAACTTTGTTTCAATAACTTTATTTTATTTTATAAAAAACGGCAATTTCATATGTAAAGACCTTATAGCTACGTACGACATGCTACGGTAATATGTACGCTACGAATATTATACTACGATATTTTCTATGGTTGCGGCACTAATAAGCTGTGAGTGCAGTTACTGCTGCACTGTCCTCGACTGTTAGAGTTGTAAGAAGTATAAGAATATGCTTTTTTGTAATTTTTTATAGAAGAAGTGTAAACGAGAATGGGGCTCATCTGATGGTAAGTGTCGACCGCTGCCCATGAACAACTGTAACACGAAAGGAATCGCAGGTGCGGTGCCAGCCTTTTACCGATAACTATAGCCAATCCGCCTGTAAAGAGTGGCGATTAAGGCGAATTTCCACTACAGAAGAGGCCCGTGTTTAGTATTGATTTTTACGAATAAAGAACGCATACAAAATAACGTAGAATCCAGAACTCTGAATTTCGTGGAAAATAAATATAAAATAATTTATAGTTAAAAATTTTGTACAACCGACTACAATATAAATTATTAAAAATAACTTAAAAACTATTCATCAAACCTTGATCAAATTTATATGGAACCACATGAGAAGCACTAGCTTTCACATAAAAAAGAATCATTTAAATCGGTTTACCCAAAAAAAAGTTATGAGGTAACACACTTATAAAAACATCCAGTCAAATTGAGCACCGTCTCCTTTTTAAATCGGTAGAAAAAGTAGACAGATATCTTTTATGTTATGTTATGTTGTAAATATCTGTTATTTGGTTAATGTTGTTCCATAATCTCGGAAATGACACAAAACTGTGCGCAGCGGTGGGGTGAATACAGAATGTAGGTTTAATATATTTATGTTATTTAGAACTCTTTAGATTGCTCAGGTAATAAGCACTGCCCTCAAACTTATTAGTACGTGAGGAAGCCGTATTTAATCACCGTCTATATTAATTGAAATTGTAAAATTTTATTACTAATAAGTCATAGAGCTATGCTCTAGCACTATTGGCTATTGGCTTGGCACTATGGCTGTAGCACGAATGAGTCGATCCATCCGGTGGAGGTTCACGCGCTTAATGCTGCCGTGTTTCGTATGGTGAGTATAGAGAACCGTAAATGCTTTTAACTGGTAACGAGATATTTTATTTCTGTCGTTAGGGGTGACAGTGCATTTACATGTTGATTCTTAATCGAGAATAGATGTAGGTCTCTATAGGTCACAGTATCCACTTACCATCAGGTGGACTGTGTGCTCGGTGGAACCCTTATTCTATTTAAAATATTAAAAAATATCCTTTAATAAAACCTGAAGAATAAACGGACTTACTTCCACCTGATTATAAATGCCTACTGCAGTACATAGACACCTGCAGCCGACTTCAAACAAAGAAAGCTACAGATGCGTTTTTACCTCTGATAACTGAGATGGAATTCTCCCAGCCTCTAATTTTATTGGTTCTCTATATCCTTCAGACCGGAACAAATCAGTGCGTGCACTATTATTTCGCAGCGAAACAAATTACAGACTAGGAGACATTCCACTTTAGTCCTCAGGGAAATAAATAAATATCTACTTTGATGTGCTAATCGTCGTTGAATATATCAAAATGTGTAATTCAAAACATCCATACAAACAATAATAAATTAAAAAGTATATATAAGACGACTAGAAACATCTAATTTTTCATGAGTTAAATTTAACTCAAATATAATTTGGAAACATGTATGACCAAATGAAATTATTCGGCTTATAGCGTAACCAACTCGGATTAAAACGAGTTGAATGTAAATTCAAGAAAAACAACTTCCTTCTGCGTGAATCCCATATCTCTGGTGCCCTTTGACCTACAGGACCCAAATTCAAACTCGACCAAGCTACTACCTCAAGGTATCCACATACCAAACTTAAAGTCAATCGGTCCAGTGGAACGGAAGTTATCGTGTCGGCATACAGACTAACAGACTGCCAGCTAAAACCATTAACATCCTTTCAATGCTACGCAGAAGGAAGTTAATAATTAACATTATGTTACAAAACATTTTCAAATATTTATTGAGCATAATACTAACCGGTGAATATGAATTAAAAATCTTTAAAATTATCGTGCACATTTATTTATTTTGTGGTAGAGTCACACTGCAGCTAATTTATGGCTGCAGCACGAATGGGTTGGCTTGACCGGGGATGGAACACGCTCTAATTCTGGTATTTTGTGAATAAAAGTTAAAGTTACAGCCTATATACGTCCCACTGTTGGGCCTCCACTCATTTCTGAGAGGGTTTTAGGGCAAGGAAGTATCCGCCGCGCTGGCCCAATGCGTGTTGGCGAACTTCACTTTTTGATTTTTAATCGAAGAAAAATGTAAACGTCTATCAGTTGGACTCGGTGCTAATTTGTCACCCTTATTTTTATTAAAACTTAACTTTTTGGATTCTGCTTCTTCTTCATATCATCCTATGATTATTGTAAGATGCTATGGCATCTTCTCACCGCCATTTCACTATCGCACATCGCGACAAAACTCGCGTTACCATCCAAACCATCTGGATCATTGACGGTCCACCACTGTGCGATTTATAAGAAGTTTTCTCCCTCGCACAACTTCCTTGTGGAATCAATTACCACCAGCGAATTTTCCGGACTGATACGACTTAGGAACCTTCAAGAAAAGAGCTTACACCTTTCTAAAAGGCCGGCAAGGCATCTGCAATTCCCCTGGTGTTGCGGTTGTTCATGGGCGGCAGTAGGCACTTAACATCAGGTGAGCCGCATGCTCGTTTGCCCCCTCTTCTATAAAAAAAAAAAACTTAAAATAAATAGATTATGTGAACACTGCCGTAAAAAATGTTAAATAAAAACCCGCAATTTAAAAATACATAATGTCAAATAATATATTGTTCAGTTTATTTTGCTGTATTTTAACGGAAACACTGACGACAAATAAACCAACCAGGAAAAAAGTAACAGAATAAGACTCGCCGCACTACGGAAGGTTGGTTCAGACGTGACTTGATAAAGCAGGAAGGGAACCGCAAATTATGTCCGGACCTCGAAGTCACATCGTAAAGTTGGAAAGGGTAGTTGACAAATTGGTTGAGCGTTTTTTTAATACAATTTTTTTTAATCATGCTTATAGATATTTTTATAAATTAAATCCACAATATGGAATTCGATGATGTTGGAAGATTTTTGACGGAAAAATATCTTAAGATCATATTAAAAATAGAAATATAAACTTTTGTCTGAAGGATAAAAAAGATTTTTTTCGTGGTAGAGCCATGCTGCAGCTATATTAGTAGTATAGTTGTAGCATGAATGGGTTGGCTGGACCGGGGAAGGACCACGCTCTCACAGAATATCAGCGTAAAATAGCAGCTTAATGCTGCTGTGTTTCGTATGGTGATTGTAGAGAACCGGAGACTCTTTTAACTGGAATAAAGGCATTCCATCTTAGTCCTCACGGGTGACAACGCATCTGCATTTTGATTCGTAATCAAGGATAGATGTAGGTGTATATGGGCCACAGTAACCACTTACAATCAGGTGGACTATGTGCTCGTTTGTCATACTTATCCTATTAAAAAAATGTCCCTTATTGATCCACTGCTGGATATCGGCCTGTCCATTGTACAAAAGATACTCTATATTGTAGAAAATATTGGCCTTAATAGTCACATTTGGCAAACGGATTGACGATCGCAGAAACAAACGTCCTGCACTTTTGATGCTACTGCCCGCTACGGGTTTGGTTAGTTTACGTATTGCGTAAACGAGGTGGTTATACTGCAATCAATCGGAAGGTATAAGGTTTTACTGGCATATAAAAAATATAGTCGACTCTTACGACACGCGCGAGATGTATTGGGTGATGGATTACAAAATACAAAATCTCCCTACACACAAAACAAGTATTTATATGGACTACAAATGTTTCGAGCTTGGATGTTTGCCATTTGATATTAATGTATGTAAACTGCCCCCACTCTCTCTCTCTCTCTTTAAGTCGATTACAAAGGATGCTATTTTACAAATCTACTATAAAGATATTAGCTTGTCCCTAGTGAGTGCAGCGATGCCGTTACAGCTCGATATTTTTATCCTCGGGGTCACGAGCTCGTAAGTTCTAGTAAAAGTCTGATCAACACTATGCCACAGGTTTTATCCATTACGTACTACCCATAGTAACATATACTTTAATACTAGAGCAAAATTCGTTTTCAATACCTTGGAATAGAATACCTTTTATTTTATTTGTAAAGCTTCAATCTTACATTTGTTATATTATAAAAGGAATTGATGTTTTATTTTTATTGAAATATTATATACTAGCTGTTCTCCGCGACTTCGCCCGCGTGTTATTTGGGGTTTAATATTTTTGCGCGGAACCATAATTCTTTTTCTAAAATTAAATTTGCTTAATTTACTCCTTGTGACATCAGCTATCTGCCAGCGAAAATCCGTCAAAATCGGTCCAGCCGTTTCGGAGATTAGCCGGAACAAACAGACAGACAGACAGACAAAAACTTTAAAAATTGTATTTTTGTTATTTGTACCGTATATACTTTCATATGCATTTAGTAAAAAGCTGTAATTTAGACATTACAAACACGCTTCAATTTTATTTATTTGTATAGATTTTGTATGCGGTTGAGCTACGTTACAGGATTGCATTACGCATACCATTGCTGAAGCACGAATGAGTCATCTTGACCGGGTAAGGACCATGCTCTCACAGAATACCAGTGTGAAATAGCATAATGCTGCTGTGATTCGTATGGTGAGTGACGGGAACCGGAGATCCTTTTTACCACATTTTCATTTTTCATTTTTTAACTCGCTTTCATGTATGTGTGGTTGGGTCGAATTTAGTAATTAATTTTATACTAACTTTCCGATAAGCTAGAGACTTGAAATTATGAACATAGCTCAGAACTAAATGACAATGTAATAATTTTAAATGAAAAATTTGTACAGCCGACTTCAATATGAATTATTAAGAATAACTCAAAAAGTGTTGGTCAGAATTTAATCAATTTTATATGAAACCACATGTGATGCACCAGCTTTAAGAAAAGCAATAAATAAAGAAACATCAAAATCGGCTCAACCAGAAAAAGTTATGAGATTACACACTTAAAAAAACATACAGTTGACTTGAGTGTTTGAAGTCGGTAGAAAATATGACAAAACGTGGTATGTTAAAAATATTTCACAATATAGTTACTTAGTTAGTTACCAACGGGCTGTTTTCCGCAACTCCACGTCTAAGCGCGCATTTTGCGTGTGGGCAGGAATAATGTATTTATTCGAGCCATGGGATCTACCCGAAAAAGTTAACAATCAAAATCAACAATACTCTGATGTTGCAAGTAACTTCGGGGAGTGATCCCAGTGTGCCGAGATGTTTAGCTCCATATGCAGCGACTTCCGGACATGTCAGTAATACATGGGCCGTCGTTTCTTCCTCACCCATACATGCAATGCACAGGGGACTATCTGTAACACCTATGGTAAATAAATGTTTGTTAAAGGTGCCGTGTCCTGTAATTGCTCTTGTAACTATCTGATCTGCGGCTCGTTCAGTCTCAATAGAACCTTTGTTAAAAGCATTATTCTGCTGTTTCATGATGGCATTACTTAATCCAAATAATATTTATACGTGGTAGAGCCATGCTGCAGCTATAATAATTGTATAGTTGTAGCACGAATGGGTCGGCTCGACCGGGGAAGGACCACGCTCTCACAGAATACCAGAGTAAAATAGCAGCTTAATACTGCTGTGTTCCGTGTGGTGAGTGTAGAGAACCGGACACCCTTTTTACTAGAAAAGAGGCATTCTATCTTAGTCCTCACGGCTGACAACGCATCTGCATTTTAATTTGCAAACGAAGATAGATGTAGATGTCTATGGGTCGCAGCGACCACTTACCATCAGGTGGACTGTGTGCTCGTTTGTCATCCTTATTCTATAAAAAAAATATTGAAAATATTTTCCAGTACAATTTAAATTTTACTGTAAATCAAGACCAATTAATCTTTAGGTATAATTTAACTTGACGTAAATAAACCAGAGTATGTATTCTTTTACTCCGATAAATGAACATTACTTTTGATAAAAATCACTTACTTTTGAGTTTGATAAAATTCAGACTTAAGAAGTGGCTTTCCATTAGATTTAACAAGATTGAGATTAAAAGGTCTTGACTTGGCTGCAATTTGTATTTTTATTTTGACTTTTTCTCCTTTTTCAATTAACTAAGATCTATATCGCCTTTATAATCAAATCAAAGTACTTTTAAATATACTAATAACAAGTTACTAATCATTAGTGACACATTAATTAGACATTATTACTGTGTCAACTCTACTCCAGCACTATAGCCAACTATAGCGAATTTGATTATTTTCGGTCTTTACGTTCCAATTTTTTTTTAAATATTTATTTGTCTTTTCTCATAGTTTTATTATATTAATTATTTTTTGACTAACATACAAATAAAATATTTCTCACTTTTCAATTTCTTTAATATTTTCTAAATAACTTCTGAAGATATTGGAAAACTAGTAACGAAGAAATTGCTATTTTAATTAGAAATTTTGCAAAAACTTGTTTTTTTGTTTAGTGTATGGTTTGAATGACGTCTATTTCGTGCTGTTGCCAGCAATTTAACTCTAATTGCTACAATAAATGAGCTCAATTTTGATTTTCATTTAAATTGTAAGGTTTATTTTATTTAACTTGTTTACTTATGTAACTTCATTTTTTTATAAAATAACGGTATCAAACGAGCACACAATCCACTTGATGGTAAGTGTAAGCTCTGGCCCATAGACATCTACATCTATCTTCCAATAAGAATCAAAATGCAGATGCGTTGTCACCCTTGAGGAGAAAGATGAAATGCCTCATTTTCAGTAAAAACTGTTTTCGGTTTCAGCAGAATAAAGCTGCTCTGTTTCGTATGGTGAGTGTAGAGACACTCACCATACGAAACAGAGCAGCTTTATTCTGCTGTTTCACCCTAGTATTCTCTGAGAGCGTGATCCTATTCGGTCAAGCCAAACCATTTGTCGCTTTAAAGTTAGCCTAGTGAGAATATCAATTTCTATATAATAATATAAAATTATTTAGTTAGTTATACAGGGACAGAAATATAAAAAAGAAATTTAAAAAGGTAATGTTATTATAAGCGCTTGTTTTTAAAGTGTGTGTTAGTGCGCGCGCGTGTGTGTGTGTGTGTGTGTGTGTGTGTGTGTGTGTGTGTGGGTGTGTGTTATTTCAGTGTAAGTTAAAGTTCATGTACACCTTATTTTATAAATGCGGGGCAATGTAATTATAGTGCTTTTTTGCAAAAACAATTCTTGTTCCAGAGTTCCGGTATTTGGAGGTCTTTTTCTTCATAATTTTGATATATAATGCAGTTATACGATGGTACTTTCGTATGCAATCATAGATAAAAAAATCTTACGCTTAGTACTCGGGCTTTTTCATACTCTAGCGTAGTTGGATAAAAAGGAACTAAAAACATTACTTTTAAAATACATCGTTGGACACGTTCCGCTTCGACAAGAATTGTCTTACAACAATCGACAATAGATACCGTAATTTATTAAAGATTCACAAAGAGCCCGGTAAATTTGTAACAGTAACTTTTTACTTGCTACAAACCTTAGTAACTTAAAAACATAGACAAGTTTTCTTATATTTTTACTAAGTGATATTATTTGATAATAATAATAATAATAAATATTTATTTCTTTTCCAAATACACGTGTACTAAATTTATTATAAATAAATTTCTAACAAAAATAACATGCTTTGATAAAATTTAAACTATGTGTAGCTTCATAAAGAAGAATTTACTAAAGAAAAATAAAAAAGTCAAGTATATAATAATAGCCACTTGCCTGAACTAGGTTGAGTACCTGTTTTTCAGACATCACTGATGTTTCCACAACACTGATGACGACATTGATGTTTCCACTGAAGCTATTTATAAATTATAACATCGAACACCGATCCAGAATATTTTAACATTAGCTTGTCGTAGGTTAGATCCTTTTCTTACTTTCAACTCCTAGATTAATTATAAATTGAGCTTAAACATAAGTCCAAATTCAAACAAGATTAAGACAGGGCCGAGACCTTTTTGAGGTTAGGAACATTAGACTATCCCAAAGTAGATTAAGCGAAGATTCATTAATGAAAATGAGATAAAGTAAGTACTATAAGCTCTGGCTATTAACTTGTGGAAATATGTTATTTTGTCTCTAATAAAAAATCTGATGTGATCAAAAACTAATATTATATATGTGATAATTTTTTAACGTCCTTATGTATCAAACTTATAGAAATCAACTATCAGCACGTTTACGTTGTTCATGTTTTTAATCTTCCCAACCTACAATGGCTGGACAGTAATGAAACGGTATTAAATATCACACCTGCATTTTCTTAACCCAACCTCACCTATAATGACAAATCACTGCTTTTTTATATCATCATTAAACTTTAAACAGTAATACGCGATTAGAAATATAATAATAAAGCGGTTTATTCCCAGTTTTCATGGCATCGACACAGATTTAAGACTCAGTGTGCTGATTGCCTCAATACTAAAATTAATTCCATCGAAAAGGGGGTTAAAAAAGATATCAAATTATTTTAGCCTTTTGTTAATAACCGAAAAGGTAAAAGTGGAATTCATATCGTGATGATTTTTTAAGATAAAAAAATCTGATAAACCAGAGGGAGTCTGTGAATTATTTTCTAAATTATTCACCACCGTATATGAATAGAGGCAGCAGTTACTGCAAGAGTATTTTAGTAACCTGTCTACTAATGACACATGTGGGAATACTTTTCGGAGGACAGCATAGTGAAAGAGCTTATGTTACTTGATATTAGCAAAAGACCTGACGGCCTATAATTATTTTTCCTCAAACACACTGCCGGAGATATAAGTGTTCCCTTGTGCGTTATTATTTACCAATGTCTTAGTTCACAAGAATGAGTACAAAAACGATGTCTCAAGCTACGCCCTATATCTTTGTTATCAACTATCTTGAGAAGCTAATACTTAAACAAATTTATCCCATATTATATAAAATAATCATACACGAACAACATGGATTTGTAAAACATCGATAAAAAAAACTAACCTTGTTCTTTACACAAATTATCTCTTCACTGCATGGATAACCGCTTGCAAGTAGAACCAATTCACACATACTTTTAAAGAAATTAGCGTTCAATGGGATACGAGGAATCGTTGTTGGAAAAGATGTTTTTCATCGTATGTTACAAACAGATCTCAATGGGTTGTGATTAATGTTTTCTTATCTAATATCATAAATTTAAGCTCAGGAGTACCGCAAAGATCTATTCTTGTGCCTTTGCTTTTTATATTTTTTGTGAACGATATCGGTGATTGATGAACTTTCTCTTTTACGCAGATGACCTTAAAATTTATCGCAATGTCGAATGTGTCGAAAACTGTTATAAAATACAACAAGACTTAAATCGGTTGGCAGACTACTGTAAAAAATAAACTTCACAGTTGACAGTAATGAACTCACCAGTCAAATATATTACAAACACTTTCAACAAATTACAAATGGCGGAATTAATGACCTATAGCGTTCTCTAATAGTCAACCCTGAAGAAGATAAAAATAAAGATATTGGTGTGGAACAAATTTGAAAAAAAAAAAACAGCTAAAGAATTCATTCCTATTCTACTTAAGTATCGATAGTGGCGAGTAGTTATCATGTAATTACGTCACTCATATTACAGGAATGTGTTATTGTAACGGGGACATATTACGGTATGATCGAACTGAAATTTCTCTAAAATGAATAATCAGAAGTGGAATTTCCTTTTGTATTACCGTCATATATCTATCTATATATCATTACGTAAGTCTATATAATACAGTCGTGGTAGCTCAAAGGTTAAGCGCACGTCCTAAACTTCACATTCCTATTTCTATTGTATACGAACAACTCGAGTCCGGACACCGCTGACACCACTGAAATTCATTCATTCATAACAACCCATTAAAAAATCCACTTCACAAATCAAGCCATGCCCATAGACTGCCCATAGTTTGGAAGACTTATTATTTTTGTTATCAATGAGTAGTTATTATGATTTATGTATATGCAAGAATAATAATATAACTAAGTCTAAGTTCAGCCAGCTAATCCTAAAGTTATTATTTACATTAATATTAACCGTAACATAATATATTACGTTAAGCAAACAAAGCTGAAAATACGCACTGTTGTGGATGGATAAACAAGGTCGCAAACTTGAATTTCGTCTAAGTACGTTGTTCGCATCGTGCGAAATGGAAGGTTTACCCTAGAGATTATACAAAACCAATAAACTGATTAGAAAAGTAATTTCAAGGTTCTCATACAAAAAAGTTACTTTTTGAAATCTTTTAAATGTCACTTTCCACTGTACCGGACATTTGTGCTTTCGCAGTTTTAAAGATGGTTACTAGTGTTCTCCAAACCGAATATCGGTCACGGCGGCATCGAAGCAGGACAGAATTATGTTGTGCAAACACATGTGTAATCTCTCGTTTACTAAGAAATAACAAAGGCAATCTGACGTGGCTAGAGAGAGAGAGAGAGAGAGAGGGAGAGAGAGAGATAGAGATCAGGCAAAGGATCAAAGGATTTACCTGTTTCTCGAAGCATGGGAGTGAAACACTGCCCACTTCCTGACTTCTGAGAATTTCTTGACAGAAAAAGAAAACTCCAATAAAATAGTAGTAATCAAATAAGTCAAGTTGACATGTTCCTAACACATCTATATCCTCGTATGTGAATGTAGCCAGTACACATCTACATCCTTAGGTATGAATCAAAATACAGATGCGTACTCAGGGGTGGCAACCCTGAGTACTAAGATAGAAAGTTTCAAGTATTTATAATTAGTAATTAAAGTTATTTACCTACTCCTTCAGTTGTTCAGCCTTTTTATTCGTAGTTTTAGGTGAATCTTAAATTTTCATCTTCATCAGCCTATAAAAGTTCAACGCTGGACATGGGCCTCTCCTATTATGGGGAGGATTTGTTTAAAACGTTACGTATAATAGGCAATTTGGCGATTGCAATACGAAACACTTGACGCAGCTCTACGTCACTGTCTTGTAAAGTTTAAATGTGATGGTCATAACGGAAGTCATAATAATATTTCCATAAACGACAACTCACGATAATCACAGGACGAAACGGCCTGATGGTTTTTCTTAGGCCCCCAACAAAAGGCCATATAAAATATTTAATACGGCGAAAAACTTTCAAAAAGAAAAACTAGATTTAATTACTTGAATAATGTTTAAGCAGATATATATTTTTAATAAACTAGAGATTCGCCCGGCCTTACACAGATGATTTCTGGATTTTGACAACAGTGCCACCATGCAGATGCAATTGTGAAACTAAACCATCAAGGGACCCACTTAAACATACCTAAAAAATTCATTAAAAACGATCCACACGTATAGGAGATGTTCAGTGAGATTTATATATAATTTGTATAATATAAAGATTGGGTATGTTTATTCTATTATTTATATTTATCCATATTTGTTGGTCATGTTTGTGTCAATTTGTAATATTGCCCAGAGGAAAGTGTATTTGTTCGCGTATATTTGTATTTATATAAGCCGATAACGCTCTTGACATTTGTAACTTTGTTCTGTTAAGTAGGAATGCTTATCTCGTTTTTCACTGTTTGCGTGCTAGGATAAACATTATTGAATTATGAGGGCTATTCTATTTTTATATTAAATTATGTTCAAGAAGAAATACACAGTCATATGACTGGTAAGATGAATATATTAGCAAGTTAGCGACAGAGCACAGACACAGAGCCGTGGGTTTTTGTTGAATTATATTTAACAGACACAGACAACTGGATCAGTAAACTGAAGTAGCAGTAGGCGAGCAGAGCCCAAAAATTGGCATCGATGAGGGTGAAAGGTTCTCGATTGGCAGCCAATATGCTTGTATGTGGACTTTAGGGCAAAATTCCATATCATGATGTAGTGATGACGTGGTAAAAATATGCAGAAAGGCTAATGATTTAATTTTGGTAACTTTGACATTGTTTCAAATAAAGTATAATACAGATAACAGTATATTTTTCAAATTTAATGGCATTAGGTAGACTAGTGCATTATTTAAAATTTTAAAAACATGTCTTATGGTTCATAAGTTAGAAATAAAATTACGCAACATAAAGAACATGCAAAATTATAGCTAATGATTGTGTTTCAAATCTGAAATTAAATCAAGTACAACTAGCATAAGAGTAAAAATAAAATAATCCCATAGTTTTTCCCTCCAAATAACAAATTCTTAAAGCAATAAAAGAAAATACGAGTAACCCAGCCAAAGAAATTACATTGAATAAACATACGTAACATCATAAAACATGATCAAAAAACGTTGTATGTTTGAAAAGTTATTTTCTCTTTATTTCCTAACGTTAGAAAAGGCTAAATAATGTTCACAAGTACACGGTTCGTTAGCCTCGGATATATCATACGCCTTGTACGTTGTAATGAAGTACATAAATGGAGAGATCTTTTATAAATATTGAACGGACAGTGAATTATTTGACAATCATAAATATATGGTTAAAGTTCAGCATAACATATAATTATTTTTTATATGATAGATACTAGCTGGTACCCACGTAGTTGCCGCAGAAGAAATAACTGTGGAAATATCGCTATAATTTTAAAAGAGTTATATTGTTTAATTATTTATTTCAATGGTAATACATTAATTGAGTTTTAATGGTATATTATAATGGAGCCGTGAGAGCTAAGCAATCGCTGTTAATTTCATAGTACGCGAACAATACGGGTTCGATCCCTGCCGGCACCAATGAAAAAATTTATTGCAATTTTATTGCTGATTTAATACGTGCCCGGCAGTGAAAGAAAACATCGTGAGGAAACCTGCATGTCTAAAAAATAAGAAAAAAAATATTTCAGCCATATGTTAAGTTCGCCAACAAACATTGAGGCAGCGCGGAGGACATTTCTTTGCTCTAAAACCCTTTCATAAATTAGAAGAGTGGACAGAGGGGCTTGTGTGCCCAGCAGTAGGATGTATATAGGCTGTAGCTTTAACTTTTTATTTGAATTTAATAATTTGAAACTAGTGCAAAGCAATTGTACTATGCCTATAACTTTCGCACAAGTGCAAGCAATAAGTTGACAAAGTTTTAGCGCAATCTGATGAACGGTATGGCAGCGCATAACGATCAAACAAATATAAATTTTTATATATTAGATTTGCAGATATCAACCTAATTAGTAGGGTAAAGTACGTGTGTGTGATTACATGTTATTACGACACCTTCAGCATGGTTTTGGCGACACTTGAAATTTACTTGAAATTTACGTGTTCTATCTTTATTTGTTTTTATGAGCGTCAAACAAAACAAAATTAATCCTTTATTGACTTTTGTATTTTTAAACTTCAAAAAGGTTAATTTAGTCAAGTCACTCAGACGGATAAACTAGCAAAAAACAGTAGATTTATTTGATCAGAATAAATAATAAAAGCTACTAAATTATAAATATTACAGCTTTGTAAGAACAAAGAGTTCTTCAGAAATCTTTTATAAATACATTTATTCGTAAGTAAGTATTTTCATTTCAAAAGTTCTTCAAAGCTATAAAAATTTGTGAACATTCCATATACAATAATGTGGAATACATTGTACGAGGGTGGATTGAAATGTACTCGGCCTAACCAAGAAAATAAACAAATACTAAATCAGTTATATTTTTATTTTTCTACATAATCACCGTCAAGTTCAGTACACTTTTGCCACCTCCCCTTCCAAGCATTTAGACCGTTGAAAAAAAATGATTCTTCCTTAGAGTCAAAATATGCGTCTACAGCTGCTTTGACCTCGTCGTTTGTCGAAAATCTTTGACCTTCCAAGTGCTTTTTTAGGTTAGGGAACAGAAAGAAGTCTGATGGTGCCAGATCAGGTGAATACGGCGGATGCGGTAACAGTTCAAAGCCACAGTTGTGAATTTCAGCCATTGACTGTACTGACGTGTGAACACGGGCGTTATCTTGATGAAACAGGACTTTTCTTCTGAGCATTCCTCGACGTTTTTCTTTTATTTCCTCTCGTAAACGACGTAGTAAGGTTCAGTAGTAATCAGAGTTTATATTCTGACCCCTTTCAAGATAATCAATCATAATCACACCTTTCGAGTCCCAGAATACTGAAGCCATCACCTTATTTGCCGACAAAATCGACTTAGCCTTTTTAGGGGGTGGTGAACCAGATCTTCTCCACTGTTTTGATTGTTGTTTTGTTTCCGGTGTACAGTAATGAACCCATGTTTCGTCCATAGTAACAAAACGATTCAAAAAATCATCTGCATCGGCTTCAAATAACGGCTATCTCTCTAATTTTTAATCTGCGGTCTCCCATTATTAAATCAAGTACTTTTTTAATATTTTCGTCAGTAGTTGACGTCGAAGGCCTTCCAGAGCGGGGTTCATCTTTCACACTCTCTCTACCACGCTTAAATTCTGCTATCCATTTTTTGACGGATGAATATGACAAAGCACAATCGCCTAATGTACTGACCATGTCATCATGGATGGCTTTTGATGATAGCCCCTTCTTATGGAGGTACTTAATGACGGCACGCTGCTCGATTTGCTCCATTCGCGGAAATTATGTCCGATTACTTTGTTAATAAATTTATAAAATCACAACTAATTATCGTACACGTTTCGAACTTCACACAATGAACTAGTCTGATCTGAACTAAATAATGTGGGTAGATTTGATTTTTAGAATTGAATGGATCTGTGTTAGGCCGAGTACTTTTCAATCCACCCTCGTAGAAGCTATTTTAGGTTGTCTTATTATATCCAGGACTCCGTCTAGGTAGGTTCCACTCTCTTACCTATTACTGTCGCCAAATGTTCTGCAGGGTACAGAATGCCGGTATACTTTTAATAGCTTGACTAAACCTGGAAATAAATTTGATATTGAACATTACATAATTACTCACAGTTGCAAAGTTCGGTGGGCTTAATATTATGTACTTTAGTTGGTTCAAATATATAATTTATTTATTTATTATTATTATTGTTTAAAGTTGATATAACAAGTTATTTGTAATAATTTTAAACTTCAATGAGTTATTTTAGCGTAAAAATATGTTATGTAAAATACCTACAAATAAGAACGAAGTCCATTATTAACAATGGCAAAGGAGACTAGTCTGTGCCGGGCAGAATTATTGTGCCCAAGCGTTGACTTATACAGTACCAGAGTAGAAATAATTGTGTAAAAGTGAAAGCACAGGTGCAGTTTCTATGGTATGGGATTTTTTTTATAGGATGAGGGTGACAAACAAACCGGTGGGATCACCATTGTTAATACATAGTCTATAATACGTGGTATAGCAACACTGTAATATCACGACTGGACCAGGAATAGGTGGAACACGGTCTCACAGAATACCTGGGGGCACTAGCAGTATTATTTTTTTTAATTATCTTTACATATAAATACAATCGGTTGTTTCAAATACTACTTTCGCCAAACTGCAGGCCAGTTTTTTGGCAATCACGTCACCCACTTACATTCTATGTACCCACTGTAATTAAAATCCTAATTTTGGATTTAATCTTTAAAAAGAAAAATGAAATTTAAACTTATTAGTCTTATTCACATACCTACACACTGCGGTTGCCAACCCGCTCGACAAGCGTGACAACTATGGCAAATACCCCCCAATGATTAAAGCAACAAAGAGACGGCCCCCAGTCCCCGGCGGCCCCGCCTTTCCTGGCTACGGTGGCGACCATGGTAACGGCGGGGTAGGGGGTGCTAAGAATCTTCGGTGGAGGTTCGGTTGCCAACTAAATCGACTCGACCTGGCAACATGCAACGCACGCACCCTGAGGACTGACGAGAAGATCGTGGAGCTGGAAGAAGAGATGGACAAGTTACGCTGGCATATTATAGGATTATCCGAAGTCCGAAGAGAGGGGGAGGACACGGTAATCCTCGAATCCGGCAACTTGCTCTATCACCGGGAGGGCGACCATCTGTCCTAAGGAGGTGTCGGATTTATCGTCCACAAGTCTTCTAATAGTATAGTTGTAGCACGAATGGGTCGGCTCGACCGGGGAAGGACCACGCTCTCACAGAATACCAGCGTCAAATAGCAGCTTAACACTGCTGTGTTGCGTATGGTGAGTGTAGAGAACCGGAGACCCTATTTACTGGAAAAGAGGCATTCCATCTTGGTCCTCACGGGTGACAATGCATCTGCATTTTGATTCAAAAACAAGGATAAATTATGTAGATGTCTATGGGCCACAGCAACAACTTACCATCAGGTGGACTGTGTGCTCGTTTGTCACCCTATCCTATGTAAAAAAAAACAACGTTGTAAAGATTGAGAGTGTGTCGACGAGGTTTGCGTACCTTATACTCAGAATCACCAAACGGTATTCGCTGAAGGTCATACAGGTTTACCCACCAACCTCGGCACACCTCGATGAGGAACTGGAGAAATTAATGATCTCTAGAGCCATGCATGCCTCCAAAACATAATATACGGTGTTAATGGGAGACTTCAAAGCAAAACTAGGCACAAGAGAGTACGGTGCGCTGAAAGGAAGGAAATTTGGAACAGCGCAACGGAACCCAAGGGGCCAGCAGCTGGCCGACTTCATGGAGAAAGAGGAACTCTTTATGATGAACTCTTTCTTCAAGAAGCGGCCCCACAGGAAGTGGACCTGGTCGAGCTCCGACGGTTAAAAAAATGAGATTGACTTCATTATGACGACCAGACGACAACTGTTCAGTGATGTCTCCGTGATCTAGAGGGTAAAATGTGGTAGCGATCACCGAATGGTTAGAAGTACACTGAACCTAAACGTTAAGTTGGAGAGGTCTCGTCTAATGAAGTCAACGCTCCGTCCTCCTCGTGCTCTGTTCCAAAGTCCCGAAACCTTTCAGCTAGAGTTACAAAACCGTTTTCAGTGCCTAGAAGACTGCAATGAAGTTAACGATATAATATATAATAATATAATATTCCACAACTATCAAACAACGCCATCTAGTCCCAAGCTAAGCAGAGCTTGTGTTATGGGTACTAGACAACTGATAAACATACTTATATATTTCTAAATACATAAATATTATAGATAAATTACACCCAGACACAGAACAAATGATCTTGCTCATCACACAAACATTTGTCCTGGGTGGGAATAGAACCCACGACCTCTGGCGTAGCAGTCAGGGTCACTAACCACCAGACCAACAGGCCAGTCATATGAATGACAAGCTCGTGAAAACTGTCCATGCGGTCGAAGCAAAGTTCTGCAAGACTCGCCGCAGAGGAACACAAATACTCTCCGATCACACTCTCAATCTCATGGCTGTTAGACGGGAGATGAAACTACATTCTTCAACAGATTGGACAGCATACAGGCAACTGAACAGACAGATCTCCAAATGCATGCGGCGGGACTTACGCAACTTCAATACAGCTCGTATTGAAGAAGCGATCGAGCGAAACCAAGGCTCCAAAGTCTTTGCCAGAGATCTGTCTGCCAGAAAGAGCCAACTGGCAAAGCTGAAGACCGAGTGTGGCAGCATCGTTTTCGGGGCACCTGAGATTTTGAGTGAGATTGAGAGGTTCTATGGGCAGCTGTACTTGTCATCGTTGGAGCCACAAGCATATAACATCCACACAATATAACGATCCAAGAGCAAGTCTTATCCGACACTATTCCGAAGATATCCCGGACGGCAGTCTGAGCGAGATTAGAATGGCTCTCCAGCACCCTAAAAACGGCAAGGCCACAGGCGAGGATGGAATTACAGCGAAGCTTCTGAAAGCGGGTGGAAAACCGGTACTTGTAGTCCTTCAGAAGCTGTTTAATTCCGTCCTCCATGGTAGCATTACACCGGAGGTGTGGAGCAGAAGTGCGGTGATCTTATTCTTCAAGAAAGGTGACAACGCCCTCTTGATGACCTACAGACAGATTTCCCTTCTGAGCCGCGTCTACGTGCTGTTTTCGAGAGTCATTACGAATCGTCTCGCGCGCAGACTTAACGACTTCCAGCCTCCCGAACAAGCCGGTTTCCGAAAGGGCTTTAGCACCATAGACCACATACATACCCTTCGGCAAATTGTACAGAAGTCCGAAGAGTACAATTTGCCACTATGTCTGGCGTATGTGGACTATGAGAAAGCCTTTGATTCCGTCGAAATTTGGGCGGTGCTGCAATCCCTTCAGGGGTGCCAAGTTGACTGACGGCTGAAGTGATTGTACAGTAAAGCTACGATGGCTATCCGAGTACAGAACCAAAGTACGAAACCTTTCCAATTGCAGAGAGGTGTAAGACAGGGTAATGTTATATCCCCGAAACTCTTCAACGCTGCATTGGAAGACGTTTTCAAGTTTCTGGATTGGAAAGGATACGGTATCAACATCAATGGCGAGTACATCACTCACCTTCGATTTGCCGACGATATAGTTATTATGGCAGAATCGCTGGAGGACCTAAGCACTATGCTCAATGACCTCAATAGTGTTTCCCAAGGAATAGGTCTTGAGATGAACATGGAAAAAACAAAGATCATGTTTAATGTCCATGTCACACCTATACCGGTAGTTGTTGGGAGCACTAAGCTCGAAGTTGTTGACAATTATGTTTACCTGGGTTAAATAGTCCGACTAGGTAAGTCCAACTTCGACCGAGAGGTCAGTCGACGGATTCAACTTCGTTGGGCAGCGTTCGGTAAATTACGACACATCTTCTCGTCAGGTATACCTCAACACTTGAAAACGAGACCGTACAAGCAGTGCGTGTGCCAATGATGACCTATGGAACTGAGATGTGGTCCTTCACTGCTGGCCGGATGAGGAAGCTCAAGGTCGCTCAGCGAGCTATGGAGAGGGCTAAACTCGGAGTTTCTCTGCGTGATAAACTTAAAAATGGGGATATCCGCAGTAGAACCAGAGTGACCGACATAGCCCAAAGGATTAGTAAGCTGAAGTGGCAGTGGGCCGGCCATATAGCTCGAAGAACCGACAACCGATGGGAAAAAAAGGTTCTCAAGTGGCGGCTTCGTACCGGCGGATGAAGTGTAGGGTGTCCCCTTACTAGATGGAGTGACGAACTGGTAAGATATGCAGGAAGTCGATGGATGTAGGTGGCTCGGGACCATGCTTTGTGGCATTGGGTGAGGCCTATGTTCAGCAGTGGACTTGTGAAGGGCTGTAATGATGATGATGATGAACTTAATGAAATAGTACTTCTCAGAAGAGGAACGGGGCTTTTGTTAGAGGTATGATTTTTCAATTTTCATGTAAAAATAATTTGAATAAGTTACTAAATGATATGGTACTTCTAGGAAGTGAAACGGGGCTTTTGGTAGACCTATGCTGTAATTTTAATGTTATGGTTGATCTTGTCTATTATTTATTATTAGCCACAGTATCCATTTACCATCATGTGGTCTGCGTTTTTTACCTTACTTAAAAGCTTTTCTTAAATCTGTATCTAAAAATAAGAATCTTACGCTCACCAAACTTACCGTATTGTTTTGCTTTTGATTGATCAAATATATGAAAATATTGTCAGTAATATAAAAGAGAATGCCCACGGCTGTTTCATCTTTTGCCTAATATTTTGAGTATGAAAGAAAAATATTTACAATATATTATAAAATACTTTATTGTCTGTTAGACCTTTTTATTTGCATTGTACTGATCGCCTCGAGCCCTTTTTGTCAACTTTGTAGATAATCATAACACAACATTTTTGGTCCTTTGAGCCGGATTCATGTCTTCTTCATTAAACAATCCGTGCCTTGCTACAGTTACCTTACTACAGCTACTGAAGTAAATTTCTTATAAATCTCTGCTGATTTAATACTGTTACGGCCTACAGCTCCCCCTGCAAAGGTCGTCTTGGCTGGGGCACATAGCAGCTTCCTCGATGGGCAGACGCAGGTCGGGCCCAATGGCCATGTGGAATAATTTCCTATAATAATAAGCTATATGGGAGAAGACTAGGGAAATATAGTACGTACCTGTTTCCGACTCTTAGATCGCCCCAAGGCTCGGTCAGGCCGTAAGTGGGTGTGAGGTGCATGGCAAGTAGTGTTTAGTGATGTGTAAATGTCTGAGACCTGGACCAGCTTAGGCGACTAGCAGCGGCCGAGTTCCAGGCTGCCCCACATTGCTTCATCGCTTCAGCAGGCTCCACCGGTGGACCATTTCTTTCTTCATTGTCACTATTTCAGTCTATTAGCTTCATTGTACATTTCACTAACTTAAACTCGCCTAATTCCACATTTGTCTTAGAATTGAACACATGATACCCGACACAGTACGGACAGTAGTTCAACATTCGACATTCAATGTCCCGGATTCACTTATCACAAATTTATAAATAGGGAACTAACGCGATCTCTTAATGAGTCATACGGTTCAGCGTTAAACACAACTAAGTTCCTTCATTCGACACCAAAACACCACGCCGCGAAAAGAATTCAAAATACACCTCGTTGACACGTAAACTAACAAACCAGCCAACACACAAAAAAGAGCACTTATCGCGACGGCACAATTATAATGATTTCCAGACAATCAACCGGGAGACGCTCTCGAACAAGGAATGCGCGATTCGAATCCCAGACCGTATATATATCTAGCGGTCACATCGACGTTCAGATAGTTTCACCTCTGGAATGGGTTGCCGTTTTGTCGTGGCGGTAGTAGCCGTGATTTGGTCACCCATGGTGTAAAAATGAGGCCGATGCGACATGTGGTAGAACAGGAGTGACAGTGCGGTATTGTAAGGCTCCGCTCTCCCTACCCTCCACGGTCAAAACTTGATTGGCGGCGAGAAATTTTTGGCGGGGTCAGAAAGACTGGTAAATTTGCGTATCAGACTTGCCGAGGGGAGAAGGGGGTTGCCCTTTTATGACGTAATGTGCCCATGTGGCAATCTGTATAAAGGCTTATATTCAACAGTGCAGTTCGAATAGGCTGTTAAGAAAAATAATAAAAGTAAAAGGAATATGAAGCCCAACAGCATGCACTGGATCGAATCTACTACTCAAAAATACACTCAGAAATGAAAGGAGACGAGTGAACAGCAATAAGACAGGCTGCAGCTCGACTAACACTTTATATGAAAATATGTTGTATTCTAGTTTTTTTTTTCAAACTTTAGTAAATAGAAGCAGCAGCATATTTTCTCATACAAGACATTTATTGAAACATAAATTCAGTTACTCGCCGTTATAAGCACGCCTTGCAATTCACTCTTTGTAATAATTTATGTTTGAATGAATAACACTGTAACGTTTTGCACAATTGACTGTTTCTACGAACTATAAAGTAATGTAATTCTAATTATCAAGTCTTGCAAGGATAGCAAATTTATTTTATTATATTATTTGAAATACCATTTGTGTTGTTTTGTTCTTTATTAGTCAAAAACAAATAATATACAAGTAGGTACAATAAAATGCGTTTTAATGTCCCATATCCGTAAGATAAATCATAACAGGTGCTGAGAAATTTTTAATATTATTTTAGATGGTGGAAGTAGTATTAAAATAGACGCAATTGAGAGCAGGAATGTGAGTACGAGTATTCAGATGAAGACAAATTGGAAGCCAAATATTATGGTTGTAGCACGAATAGGTCGGATCTACCGGGATAGGACCACGCTTTCACAGAACCGCAGCGTAATATAGCAGCTTAATGCTGAGCTCAAGCTTATTATGTTGCTCCCCGATGATATCAAGGCAACAAATATCAGTATAGTCGAGGATAGAAAGCAGTAAAGATTATAAGCATAATTTTATTGGAAATGAGTAAGGTGTTGTTAAGCCTACGGAATGAAGCATGTGATACAAGCATTTTACAGCTCAGTGCTTTAATTATAAATACGATCTTAATCGGTTACGTAAGTCGGGCAAAGTGCTCGCTGGAAATTTCGCTGTACGCGAGTAGCCTGGGTTCGATCCCCGCTGGAACCAATGAATTTTTTAATTGCAATTTTAAATGCTGATTTAGTATGCGCTTCTTGGCGAAGGAAAACACCGTGAGAAAATAATGTCAAAAAATAGTTATATCGATTAAATGTGTTGTCCGCCAAGAAGCATTGAGGCAGCGCGCTGGACACTTTGTTGCTCTAAAATTTTCTTAGATATGAAAGGACGTTTGTGCCCTGAAGTGGGTCGTCTAAAGTCTGTAACAATCTTTTATTTAAGTATAATTATAAAATTCATATTAAATGTAAATTGACACAAATTTTATCAAAGATTACACTTTCAATTTCAAGGAAAGCTTGCCCTGTCAGTGCAAGAATTAAATTAATCTCCGAGATATTCAAATTCATAACATCAAGAACTTAACATTGAATTTATGCTGAGACTCTTTAGACTGTGTTGAATAATTTGGGGTCTTTAATTTAAATACTATAAAACGATTGTATTAATTTAAGGCCTTAACAGTGGTTGAAATGCCTAAATCTAGGATATTTAAGTAAAAAAATCTCAATAACTGTTCATTTAATCCACAAAGAAAAAATACAGGGTAACAGAAGAAGATTTGGTAAATGTTTTTAATTTAACAAAATTGTATTTTTGTCAACCCCTTATTAGAAAAAAAATCCCCAAAGAGTACCTATCTTTGTCATATTTTGCAAAATTTCTCCAAAACGGCACAAGCTTTTTAAATAGTTCTTACACTAAAATAAAGGTCTTAAAAATATTAATATTTTTAATTGAGAGTTTTATTTTTATTATCCGTTTTATAAGAGAATATATCATTTTTCCCTGAAACTGAAAATATTTACGCGAGCGCGCATGCTCCGTCGCATGTAAGCTCTGTCACAGTCCGTTTTCGGACATCGTCGAGGGTGGACCGCACGTCGGTGTTGGAGCGACTTCGTTCAAATATATATTAGTTTTTTAAAAGTTTATACTCAATTATAAATATTTTTATGACTAGAAATACTTAATTTAGTTAATATCTGTACACTGGTAACTGTAAATATTATTTTCTAAATAAATGAATTTTTAAAGTGCCCAAAGAAGAAGAAATTTTTGCGGCGACGTTGATTAGTGAAATTGAAAAATGCATTTTTATATAATTTAGATGTGGAACGACGAACATGCTCTCGTTACTTAGATTGCGATAGTTTTTAATACCTATGTAATTTTATTGTTGCATATTTTATTAATTAGTTGATAATGAATTTTATAATTATGCATTACAATAAAACGCTGTTTTTATAAGTATGACTTTATAAAATATTATTGGGGAGAGAAATAAATATACAGATACTTACATTTAGGTAAAATTAAATTACATAAAATTAAATCAAACAATTTAAATAACTAAAAGAATGGTGCTTACCTAAGTATAAATAACTATATAAAGACATTCTTGGGTTTATGGTTTTTTTTTTTGTTAGACAAACTATCATCTAAAAAATGTAAAAATTTTAAATTGGAGAGGGGTTTCTCTACATGATAAAGTTAGAAATGAAGGTATTTGCATTAGAACCAGAGTAACTGACATAGCTCAACGGAATATTACAGTGAAATAGCAATGGGCTAGCTATATAACTTGGAAAACATATAAAAAATAGGAAGAAAGGTCCTCGAGTGGCAACCTCGTACAGGTAAGCGAATTAGTACTCAACCTCTATTCCTCTTCACGTATTCTCATACGCTTTTCTTCACACATACACACACACACACACACACACACACAAACACACACGCACACGCAAGCACGCACGCGCACATACACACACACACACACACACACACACACACACACACACACACACACACACACACAAATAGGTCGCAAATAATACTTACCTAGTACTATTAGGCAAGAGTGAATAGGTTTTTGTTAAGTCATTGCAATTCACCATCTTAGACTACATAACCACTTACCGATGGGATTGTAGTTGCTTTACTACTTGCTGGGTAAAAATAGTAAAAAAAAAATTACCCTGTGAAAGTTTGCATTTAGATATAATTTTTCTAACCAACCATAAAAATATGATGAGAATATTTATATAAGTATAAAGGTTGCCTCACACGGAACAGTAATAATATAATATTATATCTTCCATTATCTCTGAAATCCGAGGTATGTTCATATTAAGAGGCTGAATAGAGCCACATTGAGATGCATGGGGATGGTTTTGTAATTTCACGTCATTATCGAAAAAAAAATTGTACATATTTCAGGTGGCGGTTTGCAAAACACGATTCCATAAAAATTAACTTAATAGAAAATAATTGCAAAGTTGCTTCTAAAAATACTTAAATTTTCCACGTCAATTTTTTTTTTACGTGGTAGAGCCATGCTACAGCTATATTTATTAGATATAGTTGTAGCACGAATGGGTCGGCTCGACCGGGAAAGGGCCACGCTCTCACGGAATAACATGTAAAATAGCAGTTTAACCCTGCTGTGTTTCCTATGGTGAGTGTAGAGAACCGGAGGACCTTTTTACTGGAAACGAGGCATTACATCTTAGTCCTCACGGGTGACAACGCATCTACATTTTGATACGTAATCGAGGATAGATGTAGATGTGTATGGGCCGTAGCAACCATTTACCATCAGGTGGATTGTGTGCTCGTTTGTCACCCTTATTCTATTTAAAAAAAAAAAACTTTCTAAGATTTCAGTAAAATAATGTTAAGTATTGTAATCACTCGTACAATTATCATCATCATCATCATTACAGCCCTTCACAAGTCCACTGCTGAACATAGGCCTCCCCCAAAGAATGCCACAAAGCACGGTCCCGAGCCACCTGCATCCATCGACTTCCTGCAAATCTTACCAGGTCGTCACTCCATCTAGTGGGGGGACGCCCTACACTTCGCCTGCCGGTACGAGGCTGCCACTCGAGAACCTTTCTTCCCCATCGGTTGTCGGTTCTTCGAGCTATATGGCCGGCCCATTGCCACTTCAGCTTACTAATCCGTTGGGCTATGTCGGTCATTCTGGTTCTACTGCGGATATCCTCATTTCTGAGTTTATCACGCAGAGAAACTCCGAGCATAGCCCTCTCCATAGCTCGCTGAGCGACCTTGAGCTTCCTCATCCGGCCAGCAGTGAAGGACCACGTCTCAGTTCCGTATGTCATCACTGGCAACACGCACTGGGTGTACAGTCTCGTTTTCAAGTTTTGAGGTATACCTGACGAGAAGATGTGCCGTAATTTCCCGAACGCTGCCCAACCGAGTTGAATCCGTCGATTGACCTCTCGGTCGAAGTTGGACTTACCTAGTCGGACTATTTGTCCCAGGTAAACATACTCGTCAACAACTTCGAGCTTAGTGTTCCCAACAACTACCGGCATAGGTGTGACATGGACATTAAACATGATCTTTGTTTTGTCCATGTTCATCTTAAGACCTATCCGTTGGGAAACACTATTGAGGTCATTGAGCATAGTGCTTAGGTCCTCCAGCGATTCTGCCATAAGGACTATATCGTCGGCAAATCGAAGGTGAGTGATGTACTCGCCATTGATGTTGATACCGTATCCTTTCCAGTCCAGAAGCTTGAAAACATCTTCCAATGCAGCGGTGAAGAGTTTCGGGGATATGACGTCACCCTGTCTTACACCTCTCTGCAATTGGATAGGTTTCGTACTCTGGTTCTGTACTCGGATAGCCATCGTAGCCCTACTGTACAAGCACTTCAACACTTCGATATACCGACAGTCAACTTGGCATCGCTGAAGGGACTGCAGCACCGCCCAAATTTCGACGGAATCAAAGGCTTTCTCATAGTCCACATACGCCAGACATAGTGGCAAATTGTACTCCTCGGACTTCTGTACAATTTGCCGAAGGGTATGTATGTGGTCTAAGGTGCTAAAGCCTTTTCGGAAACCGGCTTGTTCGGGAGGCTGGAAGTCGTCAAGTCTGCGCGCGAGACGATTCGTAATGACTCTCGAAAACAGCACGTAGACGCGGCTCAGAAGGGAAATCGGTCTGTAGTTCTTCAAGAGAGCGTTGTCGCCTTTCTTGAAGAACAAGACCACCGCACTTCTGCTCCACGCCTCCGGTGTAATGCCACCATGGAGGACGGAATTAAAGAGCTTCTGAAGGACTTCAAGTACCGGTTTTCCACCCGCTTTCAGAAGCTCCGCTGTAATTCCATCCTGGCCTGGGGCCTTGCCGTTTTTAAGGTGCTGGAGAGCCATTCTAATCTCGCTCAGACTGACGTCCGGGATATCATCGGAATAATGTCGGATAAGACTCGCTCTTGGATCGTTACTCACACTTGCGTGTGGCTCCAACGATGACGTGTACAGCTGCCCATAGAACCTCTCAATCTCACTCAAAATCTCAGGTGCCCCGGAAACGATGCTGCCACATTCGGTCTTCAGCTTTGACAGTTGGCTCTTTCTGGCAGACAGATCTCTGGCAAAGACTTTGGAGCCTTGGTTCCGCTCGATCGCTTCTTCAATACGAGCTGTATTGAAGTTGCGTAAGTCCCGCCGCATGCATTTGGAGATCTGTCTGTTCAGTTGCCTGTATGCTGTCAAATCTGTTGAAGAATGTAGCTTCATCTCCCGTCTAACAGCCATGAGATTAAGAGTGTGATCGGAGAGTTTTTGTGTTCTTCTGCGGCGGGTCTTGCAGAACTTAGCTCCGACCGCATGGACAGTTTCCACGAGCTTGTCATTCAAATCGTCCACTTCATTGCAGTCTTCTAGGCACTGAAAACGGTTTTGCAACTCGAGCTGAAAGGTTTCGGGACTTTGGATTAGAGCACGAGGGGGACGTACAATTATGTCTCATGTTAATAACGCTATTGGGATATTGGATATGGATTTGTAATAAAGTGATTTTACTTTATAGGTTAAATAATTTGTTTACCTTTCTATATCAAGAACCGTTTTTCTGTCACTCCTATTGAATTTGACAGTGCTTGCTGAAATTTAGCATCTTTAGATGGATCAGAATCGCCCGCTGATCCGGCTGTTAGATATTGCAAAAATAATCCAAAATATTTATTTTTACTTTCATGCCCAAGACTACCTTGTTTTATTTTCTTACGGTCAAATAATATTTATAAGGTTATAAAGCAAGTATTTTTGTAAATGTTTTGTATGTAAATGTAAATGTTTTCATTATTTTGTTATTCTATTGTTTACAGTTATTATCACCTCTTAGCTTTACACCAAGAATTACATTAGAAATTCTTGATGGGATGCGATGTAACGCGCATACATTATTTTCATCAAGAACTATAATATATAAATATATATATATATATATATATATATATATATATATATATATTTGTTTTTTTTTTTACCAGTAGAGTTTCAACAAAATCTTAAAAAAGTTCAATGAATTAAAAAAATGACAATAATTATATAATTTCAAGTCAGTGTTTTACATTTAAAGATCAGTTATAAAGAGCCAATGTTATTATTTTCATTTTGATTAATTTAATTCGAGACTAAAATAAATGTGAAAGGGCTTTTATTTGCAATAATAATTTTCATCAAAAATAACATAGACTTATAAAAGTCATATACACGGTCAATCATACTGAAGATTATCAATTGTACTACAAAATATTTAAAAGACTATTTCCAGTATAATGACCCGAATATCATCATTAATGTTTGACTGGCACACTTAAAAGTTTTATCACATGGCTAATTGATTGACTTTTAATTATGATAAGGTCATGCTTTTCTATAAAAAGTTGCAAGAAATTTTAATTCCCGGCCCTATTGGTTTGTTTTACTTTTTACTTAATTAGTGAAAAACAAAATGGACTGATCTAAAAGTTTACTTTCTTGTGTAAAAAGTGCTATTTAGAATTTTATACAAAAGATAATTAAAGTTTCTATGTTAATAAGTGTAACATAGCGGGAATTATATTCAATGGTAGCGGCCATCCGTATTTGCAAAGCCAGCATCATTTTCTGTACAGAAACCGGCAAAGTGTTGCTCAAGGCACTATAAACAAAGCAGCTGATAAAATGTTACACTCATAACTGTTAACAAAAACTGTTTTCCCAAATGGCCTTATAGATAGTAATAACTATTCCGCCGTGTTAGGTGCAGGAGCTATTATTAGAAGGAGAAGAGGTAAAATTTTGTTTTAGAAATGCGCAATCAATATTGTTTTGTCTGCAATTGAGCATAAAATAAAAAATAACTTCAGCCAAGGAGCATAACTGGCATTATACTCAGGCCCATCAATTGGTATGGAAAAAAATAATTTTACCAGGTTTCAAAATATCAATCAAAATTCAAAAAACATAAATATTAAAATCAAAAAATGTATATATGTATGTCTATACATAAATATAGACATACATATAATGATTTATGGCCGCTGAGTAACTGACGGTGACTCACTATAACATCCTACAGTCACGCCGAAACTAAGAGGAGAGAATCACTGTAGAAAAGGTAATAATTTATTGCAGAAATTTTGTGATAAAATAAAAAAAAAATAAACTTATCCAAGTTAATCTAACTCAGTCTAATTTATCCTTATACGTACAAAAAAAACAGATAATAAAAGAGTGAGATGGCGTCAGTTTTTAAGAAGATATAACAAAAATAAATAAAAAAATAAATTTCAATAAAGTTCAGTATTTAATTGATTATATACCGCTGACACTTAATCACGCTTTTCGAAACCACGCCAGTTGTAAACAATACTTGTGTGAAAAGACAAAATCTTCTTTTCAAATTTCCGCCGAGTTGTAAGTAGAAGGCCAAATAGGTCACGTGTCAATTTTAATTAAATATATTTTATATGAAGTGATCTTGACTACGTTTCATCAATTAACCATTGGTAAAAATTAAAACAGGAATTTTACGATTGTGTTTACAAAAAAACATTATTAGTTGAACCTTGCAGCTTATTCATTACTTTTATTATAAATACCTATAAATGTATATATTATTAATAAATAGTTCCCATAATATATTGGATTATTTTTTTATTTTGCCCTATCTGCAATGTTCTACGCTCTATAGAAAATGTGGCGTATGACATGACTGACAATCTTTCGAACGTTTTATCTAGGTATAAAGATGTTTTACGTTTTCGTCGCCTCCACATGATATTTTTGTCAGCATAAGGTACCCTTCTATATCTGAAACGAATATAAATATTGCTACAAAGTAAAGTAATAGGCTATACAAGTCCCTCTACTGGGCACAGGACTCTTTTTTTATTTCTGAGAGGGTTTTAGGGCAAGGAAATGCCCGCCGCGCTTCCCCAATGCGTGTTGACGAAAATTGCAATTACAAATTTCATTCGTGCTGTCGGGGATCAAACCCGGGAAAATTTACAGCGAACGCTTTGACGACATATTTTTAATACGACACAAATAAATACGATTTAACATATATATAATAAAAATTCTTACTTACTTGAAAGTTGAACACTTGATAGCTCGTGATGTCTACCGGACAAAGCTACAGCACCACACCGTGCAATGTAATTGAAGATGCGTAACCGCGACATAATTCTCAGTGATGCGCAAGCATAACAGGCAGTATGTCACTTATATAATTGTCATCTCTGCAGTCTATTAATCTTTGCACTTTTATAAGTAATACAGAACGTAGTTGCTAGACGGTGTTGACATCGGCTAAAATCTCTGCGATCGCCGTTTCGTCAAGGTCATTCAGGCTAGTTAAAGCCTTAATCCAAAAATCTACATTTTGCACCACATGATATAAAATAGTATTTATATTATATTTATATTTACTAATATATTTATCTTCTTAATATATACAATATTAAAAAAAGACTATAATAAAAAAAACTAATAACTTAAATATCATACAGTCCTACTCCCCGTGGTATCGTGCCAAACGCCTTTGAGCGAGAAAAGAACCAGTCCTCTTATCACCAGCAGCAACGACCAGTTGCGGATAGAATTCCTTTAGGAACTTCACCGCACGTGGCCCCACGGACCGATAGTCTCTACAGGAAATGACACAAATAAGTATTCAAATTATATTCAATAACATCATCAAAATCAACAAGTACATTCCGAGCTGGCTTATGAGCCTAAGCGCTCGCCGTAAATATCATAATACGCGCGCAACCCGGGTTCGATATCCACCGTCACCAATGAAATAGTTAATGGCAGATTTATGTGCTGATTTACCATGTGCTCGTCGTTGAAGCGGTGAAATCTCCATGTCTGAGAAAATAAAAAAAAATATATATTTCGAAGACATAAGAAAAGGTCTGAGCCCGGCTGTGGGACGTATATAAGCTGTAACTTTAAGTGACTTTAGATAAATTTTTGTTCTTTTTTATATAAGAGTGGGCAAACGAGCTTGAGGCTCAACTGATGGTAAGTGACTACTGCCGCGCATGAACAATTGCAGCACTAGAGAAATTGCAGGCGCGTTGCCAGACTTTAAAAAAAATAGTGGGCTATTTTTTGAAAGTTCCTAATTCGTATTGCTCCGGAAAACTTCCGGCAGCCGATGCCACAAGGAAATTGTGCGAAGAAGAAAACTTCTGATAAATCGCACAATGTTGTACCGCTAATCATCTAGATGGAATTGATGGTATCGCAAGTTGTATCGCAGTGCCTCAGCCCAAATAGTGCATATGTCATAAAACTTAAACAGATTTACATTACGGTATAAAGCGTGGAATAATATTGTTTTGAAGTTAAAATCGCCCTTTGTTCTCAAATGTACGAGATGAAATTGGTTCACACACGGCCCAAAGAGTATTATACGAGCATGCATTCCACCAGATCGCACATAGAAGCTGTGACTTATAGAAGTCTTTAGAGCCATGCTGTAGCTATTTTAATGGGTGTAGTTCGAATAGGTTGGCTTGATCGGAAAAGGACTACGGTCTCATTGGATAGTAGCGTGAAATATCAGCTTAGTGCTGCTCTAGTTCGTATGGCGAGTGAAGAGAACCAGAGACTCTTTTTACGGGTAACGAGGTATTCCATTTTAGTCCTAAGGTGTGACAACGCATCTGCATTTTTTTTAACGAGAATAGATGTAGATGACTAGGGGTGACATGATCCACTTAAAATCAGGTGGACTATATGCTCGTTCGTCAATAAAGTATCAACCACGTATTTATTAAAAACTGTTAAGCTATTGAAATTTCTAACCATTTAAATACCCGTATTTTTAATGTGTAGAAAAAATGAAAACATACCATTATAACGATAAGAATATAAAACACGTAGCATATAGACCTCAAAGTCAATTAATGACACGTCTCGTAAATACGCACCTACGGACAATTGTAATCTTCCATTAAATTATAGCACATGCAGCCACTTTAGTCAGAGACGGGTATAATTCTCTCTGAAGTAACGACGGGATTAAGACAGTGCGGCGTATCGAGCTTAAGCGTGGGAAAAATATTCCCTTTTTTCCTTCTTCATAATAAGGATAAAATATGAGATAAAGAAGGATGAAATATGAACACACAATCTGCTGTTGTGGTAAGTGGATGCAGAGGCATACATACACCGTCAATTAAGAACCAACATGCAGATCCCTCGCATTCTTGATGATTAAGATGGAATGCCTGCATGGAGTATTATAGTAGGTAGATGCTGGGCGTAAATAATAAGAAAGTACGCATTAAGATAAACTTTTTACTAGAGTATGACACACGACCACTCAGTCCACCTAATGGAAAGTGGATACTATGTGGAAACATTAATCCTCGATTAAAAATTAAAATGCAGATGCGTTGTCTCACCTGGAGACTAAGATGGAATGCCTTGTTTCCAGTAAAAGGGTCTCCGGTTCTCTACACTCTTCATGCAGAACAAAGCAGCTGGTATTCTGCCCCTTCCCCGGTTGAACTGACCCATTCGTGATATAGACATAACACAGCAACTGCACAGCTCTTCCGCGTATACTACTGACTATATACGCCACGCAATATGTTGTAATTCGGTCGATAAACTTACGTCTAGAGCTTCCCTTGCCGACTCTTAGTGTCTGACTTTATTTTTAAAAAGTTTGAGTCAAATTATTTATGTTTGATTTATATTTATACCTACAAAAATAATTCTATACATTTAACCTAGTTAGTTAAGTATAATAATTATTAGTATTACTGACATTGCGTATACTATATATTATCTTTCGAAGTCGAGAGAGTCGTAATTCGAGTTCTAAAAGGATATCCGTGTCGAGTCTCTCATATTATACGCGATATTGATATTGTTTCAAGTAAGCGCAAATTGAGAGCTACTTAAATTAGTAACCTTTGTTGAAGTTTAGGTTTGGTACGGAGTGAAGACCCGATGAAGCATGCAGAGCAGCGCTTCTCAAACTTGTATAAAACTGTTTTACGTATTTAATTGCGTTTATTTTAACTTTTTTTTATTTCCGACGTTTCAAGATTTTCATCATCCATGGGCATGAGGGAGAAGGGATGGTGGACCATCTGTGCAGGTAGTTAAATTGAACGCAAAAGAATCTGCAAAAGTAGTTTCACTTAGCAGTCAGCCATAGCAGTGTATTTCACCCGATGATGCCTCGTTTTGTGGCGAAACACATTTCATGTTATACACGATGGTTTTTTTATGGGATAAGGGTAACAAACGAGCAAACAGTCCACCTGGTGGTAAGTGTTTGTTGTGGCCCATAGACATCTACATCTATCCAGATGCGTTGTCACCCATGAGGACTAAGATGGAATGCCTCGTTTCCAGTAAAAAGGGTCTCCGGTTCTCTACACTCACCATACGAAACACAGCAGCGTTAAGCTGCTATTTCACGCTGGTATTCTGTGAGAGCGTGGTCCTTCCCTGGTCGAGCCGACCCATTCGTGCTACAACCATAATATAGCTGCAGCAAGGATCTACCACGTAAAAATCTGTCTGTGTTTTATCCAGTATTGGGATTAGTAGTAACGGGGATAGTCTACGCAATTAATGGAAGGCAGGAGGTGCTCTTCAAACCAGGCACATCATTTAGTTTTGGGACTTGATTTTTTTTTAATTAGGTTCTTAATCTTTAAGTTAGCCTCCCTTTTTTTTTTGCGGATGGAAAATCATCTCGCCGTCCACAGGCCCGCGCCTACGGTGGCCGGGGGCCACGACGTAGCCCCCGACGCCCGGGGAAGGTACAAGATTATTAAGTTTTATTTGACTGACTTACTGTATTACTTCTCTCACTAACTACATGATCAGTAGTATAAATAATTTTTACTCTATCTAAATAAATTCTAATTTTATACGTGTACTACAATGAAGTATAACATCGTGGGGTAAACAATACATGTGAAGAGTTAAATATTTTTAGGTCATGTTTTTTCATAGAATAAGATTGACAAAAGAGCACATAGTTCACCTGATGGTAAATGGATGCTGAGGACTATAGACATCTACATTTAACCTCAATAAAAAATCACCCCTGAGGACTAAGATGGCATTTCGAGAGCGGTCGAGCCGACCTATTCGTGCTACAACTATAGTAAAGCTTCAGCGTGGCTCTATCACGTACAAAACATTTGGAGAATGCCAACATGTACTGGAGCAACGCGGCGGACTTATTGCTCCTCTTAGATATTAGAAGAGGCCTGTGCCTGAAATGTACCCAGCAGTTGATCTTAATAGGATGCAACTTTACACTTTTTTATTTATTTTTTTTTAATTTGGGACCTTCCTGCGATATACTTGAATATTTGTCAGATTTAGTTTCTGCGACTCGATGTTAAGAACCGCTGGTATAAAAAGACGATATATGCGGGTAGCTCAGGAACACTTTTGTTGGAATTAACGGACGAGGCCCATGTTTAACGGACTTGAAAAATTGGGCTGCAATTATGATGATGCAGGGTTACTAAAGTGGCTAAGTCTTTTCAACGGCTATAGATATTCGGAAGATTAGCCGGGACAGACAGACAGGAAAACAACAAAACGAAATATTTGCGAGACAAAGGCTCGTTATTTTAGATCAGAACAGAAATAGGTGGAGCAGGTTTTAACCTTACCGAGTATTGCCCACTCCTACCAACGAGGATAGAACTTGGGTTATTCAAATACTGAAATTTACGGTTTTTGGCTGTGCGCTACCGCGACTTTTGTAAGAAAAAATACATACAAAAGTATAAAAGGCATGACCTTGCGTTCAATTACACAGAAATCAGGGGTATTAAGTAGCTGTATACAAAATACCCACAAAAGCAACATCGGGCGAGATTAAGGTGTGAAAGTTGTGTCAAGTTAAGACACTTTAGATTAAGGCAAAGGCAAATGTCGGTCGTTACGATCCATTTAAACCTTAGCTGCTTAATACGAGCCGTTTAAGATAAGGATTGAATTCGGCGGTAATATATCACAGAGATTGCTAGCGTATTTTGTAACGACAATTGTTGTTTTATTTCAAAGTAATATGAGTTTTTTCTTTAATGCTTTAAGGTTGTGGCTTAGGTCGCTATCCCACATCACGTTGTGGCTGTTGTAAGAAGAGACAGAGGTATATGAAACCAGAAACGGGTAGGAGGATCTTCCTCATGAGAACTCAAAATAATAACTAAATTTATCACTAAATTGAAATCTCTAAAATATACAATACACGACTGACAAGCAGCCTTACCAATAAGTTCCTCGGTACTAAAATAAATCGACAACAAATTGCTAGTCAAAATAATTGACTATGTTTCCACGCTATAAAATTTTAAATGGCTTCACTATACCCGAAATTGGCGGGCCGTGCAAGGTATAGTTAAACGGTTTAATGTTTTGACCTTATTCACATTATTAATAGTATCTGGTATGTAACAGCTTCTTAGAGCGTATTAAATTGAAGACCATTTTTACGAATTTACGAATTTTATCGTGTTATACTCGTATTTACTTAATTGTGACATTTTAATTCGCATCTTTGGGGATCGGATTTGGGTTGTTAAAGTACTGTGAAATTGACGACACGTATCCCCTGAAACACAACGCTTTTCAGTTTTATAATGATTTCTTATATTTGTGCGAACACTACACATTAAACGAAACAATTGTTATTTTTAACCCCCGACGATTAAGGTGCTTTGCAGAACCTATATGGGACTTCCGTGGCCATGGGTGCTACAAAGATAATAAAATGGCACACCAAAAACTTCGGAAATTAAAAAAAAGTAAAATTATACACGATAAAATCCATATAAATTGTTTTATTCATTTCCAACGTGTAGTGTATAAATAAATAAATATAAGAAATCATTATGAAAATTATGCTATCATAGGTAAGAGTAAAAGCAAGAGGATTAATCATCACATAAAAATCTCTTGGGTAAAAAACATTAGGATTTTGTTCTGTATTATGGCGGCAGCTTACAAACATAAAATGTACAAGAACACATCATCAACAACATCCAGGCCCGGAACAATTATTTGTAGGCCATAACAATACTTGTTCCTTGCGGAATTCGAAGGCCCTAAGCGCCGAAACTCGATGCTAAGGATACTGCGCTATGGAGTCGTTTAATAACTTGATGGTAGAACTTCTATTGTGATTACGAGTCAAACAGCGGTAGTAATAATGTACTATTGAAATAACTCTTCATTCATTTATTATCAGCCAATCAAAGTTAATAATAATAAATTTATTTATTTACCAGAAACACTTAGCCAAAATACAAAAAAGTTCTGTGACTCCCACACTAGGCATGGCCTGTCTCGTGGGGGTCAAACAAAAGATTTTATAATAGAACAAAGTGGCTATTTGTCGAAATTACGTAAAACAATTGTGCGTAGCAAAGGAAAAAAAAATACGACTTCAAATTATGAAAAATTAAAGACATAACAAGCATATTCTAATTTAAAGGAGCGCGCGTGTAATTGAGGGTGAGTGTGTATGAGTATGAGTGTGTGTATGAGTGTGAGTATGTGTATGAGTGTGTGTGTGTGTGTGTGTGTGGATATTGGGATCAGATGGCAGGGCTGGCGTCATTGCTGTCCACTACCGTTTTAACACCTATTTAAGAGTCACCAATATTTCTTCTGTTTCCTCATAGTCCCAAGTCAATAAATAGTTCATCATTTTTGTTTTAGCCTCGTAATGTTGGGATCGCTTTAAGCCGTATAAGTTGACTAATTTGTTATAGATGCGTGGGAATAGGAACAGTCTGAAATGATGAGCGAAAGATGTTTTAACCAAGGTTGTGGGGATCTTAAATACTCTTTTATTTATTAAAGTATCAAATGTCGGCAGTTTCGAAGCTTCCCTGTGCATAATATCGAATCTCTCAATAGTCTTATTGTGTGTATCAGCTTACGGATCCTTGCTGATGTCACTGATACGAGTATATGACTTTTGAAGTTGAGGTTCTCATCTATTATGATGCCCAAATATTTAAGGGAGCCGACCCTATTTATCTGGTCACAGTTACAATTAGGAGAGCTCACGGAGCCAAAACTACAGTTGTTATTATGTACTTTAAGGCAATTGAAAAGTGACGGCGGCGGTTCAGACGCTGCAGTTTTATGAAAACAAATTAACTGCGTTTTTGAGGTGTTCAATGTTAAGATGTTGTAATTTAACCATTTTTGTAATTTATGCAACCCGGAGACAGCCGAAAGGTAGGCGTCGTGCCAAGATTTACCATAAAATATTATGGCTGTATCGTGAGCATAACATACAACTTCACTATTTTCGAGTTCAATTGACATAATGTCATTAATGTATGAAATAAAAAGTGTCGGCCCCAAAATGCTACCCTGAGGAACGCCAAAATCTACAGATCTAAGATCGCTTGCTTGATCGCCTATTCGGACACATTGCTTTCTATCCGACAAATAGCTGGAAAACCAGTTTAAAGCTAGACCACGAATACCAAGAGCACTTAGTTTCTTAAGCAGGATGGGAATCGATACCGTGTCGAATGCTTTAGCCAGATCGAGAAAAACACCGACGCAGGATCGACGCTGATCGAGATGAGTTACAACCATATCTGTGATAAGACTAGCTGCATCCTCAGTCGATTTTCCCTGACGGAAACCAAACTGACGGTCCGAGAGTATACTATTCTTTTCAAGATAGTTAGTCAGCCGCTTATGAACAACGCGTTCCAGGAGCTTAGAGTTACTACCCAGCAGTGATATGGGACGATAATTACAAGGGTCGTCCTTAGCTCCATTCTTGTGTATGGGGATAACTGCCGCTACTTTCCACTGGCTTGGAAAGACTCCTGACGAGATACTTAAGTTAAATATCGCAGCCAAGGGCTCCGCAATTGCGTGGGCTACTGATTTTAAAAGTTTGTTAGTTATGCCGTCCATACCCGGGGCACTACTAGAATCAAGAGACCGGATGAGACTCAAAACTTCCTGTTCGTTTGTAGGATCCATGAAAAATGAACCAACGGGTTGAACAGGAATGTGTACTTTTCCGGCAAGGGACTCCTGATTCTCATTTAATTTCTTCATGATAGATTATGCTAGCTTATTACCTACAGAGGCAAAGTAAGAGTTGCAAACATCAAGAGATTCCTTTACAGAGGGTTTTGAGTTGATGGGAGCCAGAGGAGAACTTGAACTAATGTCTTTGCCAGTTATGCGGTTAATAGTACCCCAGAGTTTTTTTGGAGTTCTCCCCAGAGTTCCTTTTCGTCTTTCCGTTTTCTTTCTTTCCTTTAGGAGAGAAAGAAAGAAATTAAACGCAGCTGATGGAAAAATCCACAATCAGATTTTTTTTTATTTTAACTTATTGTATATAAATTAACAAATTTTTACGCCTTTGAGTGAAGTGATTATTTTTGAATAATTGTCTGCAATATTTTGGGTACATTTTTTATATTTTAAAAAATAGATTTTTTACTATTGGAAGTTGATAAACCCTTCATAAAAAAAGCAAAGTGAAGTTACATAGGCTAGTTACATAGGCACCCTGTCATTACTAAGAGGGTTTTAAGGCAAGGAAATGACCACCGCGTTGCCCCAATGGTCTTCACGGGCCGTCGATTTTAATTAAATTTCTCATACATGTAGATTTCCTTACAATGTTTGCAATTTAAATAGACACTCTGGCGGCCTCTCATCTCAGGGGTACCTCGTTTAAAGCCGGGGCGGCATCAGAGGCAGCTGAGCTGAGTAAGTGGCGCAAATATGAGTCTCTGAGAGATGACTACATATTTGTGCCATTTGCAGTAGAGACTATCGGTCCGTGGGGTCCACGTGCGGTGAAGTTCCTAAAGGAACTCCATCCGCGGCTGGTCGTTGCTGCTGGTGATAAGAGGGCTGGTTCTTTCCTCGTTCAAAGGCTAAGTATAGCCATTCAGCGGGGAAACGCAGCCAGCGTTCTTGGCACGATACCGCGGGGAGTAGGACTATATGATAATTAAGTTTCTAGTTTTAGTTTTTTTTTATTATCATAGTTCTTAATATTGTAGATAAAATTTAAATTTTTATTAACAATTTGATTGTGCCAAAGGAGATTGAATCTGGGTTGCTTGTGTACTGTAAAATTTAAGCTTAGCTGCAGATCTATCACGGCTCTGTAGTATATATTTAAACAGAAACCAGAAACTTTTTTATTCAATATAGATTATAAATAATACTTATTGAAAGTGACTCTTTTGTTTAATTACCACAGGTTCGAAAAAACAACCTCTGTGCTGGGAAGAACCAGCAAGAAACCCAGCGGGACTTTATTTTTTAAAATAACAGCTTACAATTATGTATGTTACACAATTTAACATCACAACAAATTAGAAATAGCTTGGTAACGATAACCTCATTTCCAGGGGTTATTATCATCCATAAAGTATTTAATATTATAATAACCATTTTTATACGAACTTAGTTCAATATAGTTTTTAAACTTTGAGCAGGTCAAATTTTGTATATTTTGTTGGAAAAGCGTATACATCAACCCAAGAATGAATTAGCTTGTGTCTGTTCCTAGTATTTACAGAATGAATATCACTTATTTTTGTAAAACTACTTTTATTTTTGTGTACGTACGAAAGGACTCGGTCGTCGACGATTCGAGCCGCTCTGCGCTGGATGCGGTCAAGTGAAAGGAGTTGGCACTGGGGAGCCCCTGCCCAGGGATGGGAACAGTATTCCATCTGAGGCCGAACCTGCGCCTTGTAAAGTTGCCGGCGGTGTGGCGGCTTCATGCCGGCTGTCCTGCTGAGCACGCCAAGCTTTTTAGAGGCCAATTTGGCCTTCTCTTTCAAGTGACCACGAAACTACACGTCACTCGATATGTCGACTCCGAGGATTCCGATACTGGCTGAGGCAAGAAGGAGAGTGCCTTGAAACTGAGGAGATACGACAAAAGGATTCTTTTTAGTGGTAAACGCGCAAACTTGTGTCTTCTGAGGATTAAACTGGACTAGATTTAGTCGCCCCCAATCCGAGACTTTGTTCAGCAAAGACTCGACTTCAGACACATGGACTGACGACGTCTCAAGACATGCAAAAAATTGATAAATGCTGGTGACTCAAGATCGTGTTTTGTAGCATTCCACAGGGGAGACTCACTTTCAGCAGCGGATTTATGTAGAACTGTAACTAAATAGTATTATTTCAAAACAAATCCGATCTGTTAAATTCATATATTTTATATTTATGTAGTCAGCATAAAAGTGTCCCTTCCCTTATCCTAATCCCTTAGATTTTTTTTAATTGTCTGAGCATACTGGTTTTCTTATCATGTTTACTTTTATTGCCGAGTACGTGGTCAATCAGCAATTGAATTACATAAATGAATTTTCTATTTGCATGTGGGGCACGAACACGAGTAGCACATGTTCTGTGCAATTTACGGCAAGCGCTTTGAGGCTACCTAAGCTACCACGAAAGCTTCTTTCATCATCATAATCATCACCATTATAGTAATCATCATAATCATAAAAATTATTACAGTCCTTCACAAGTCCATTGTTGTTTTCCCTCTTCCGATGCTAGCCTCTGTCGGCACCAAAACCAAGCTGATACGAAGTTAGGGCCTCTTCCTTCAGCTGACTTCTTGCAGCGGACCTCTGAGGCACGTTTTGTACTCCCCTAATCAGGGACAAACCATAGCACACTACGTTGGGTTCGGGGGCAATGAAGTGGGTATGATCCAAAATTAAGACATTTTACTCCGTACGTACAACAACCCCGTTTCTTAAAAGAAAGAGTTGACGACTAAGATTACGGGTCCCTGATTAATGGTTGTTGACATGACCATGACCATGGCCACATGACCACCTGAAGTTGTTCAGGTGGTCATGTGGCCTGTTGTCAGCGCGGTCGAACATGCCGCGCGCCAGTCGAGCCGCGAATTCTTCGATGCTCTCCATCTTCAGATTGGCCGCGATGACGTCATTTCGGACGTAGAGACCTGCACCGACGATAGTCCGTAGTGATAGGTTCTCCTGAATCTGTAGTTGCCACTTCTGTCGATCGCTCAGGAGCACGTACCAGGCTAGAGCAGCGTGTGTAAATCTGGATCTCATACACATTTTGTAGAGTTTCAGCTTGGTAATCAGCGGCAGCTTGGATGCCAGGACGGGTCGGAGCGCCGCTCGTGCACATCTGACGTTGTGGACGACGAGATCGACGTGCGCGGTCATCCTGTAGATCCGGCATCCAAGGTAAGTCACGGCCATCTCATATTCTTGCCAACATTAACGGCCATCCTCCACTCGTCCAGCCATGGTGGCATGAGGTCCAGCAGGCGCTATATCCCGGCAGTGGCTATGTGGGCTCTTCTGGACAATGTGAAGTAGGCACTATCGTCCGCGTTTAGCACCAGATCTACATAGATTCCCATTCGCACAAGTGTTCTACCAAGGTAGTGTAGCCGGTGGAAGGAAAAGGGGAGATCTCCCACCGGGCAAGGCGTTCTGCCCGGGGAGCGGCCAACGCTCTAATTGGTAGTTCGGAGCTATTCTATATATGCTGGTTTAACTTCGGAACTTTCTTAGTGCGATTTAGGCTTCGATGTGTTTCGCTTGTGGTGCGAAGACAGCGCCGCCACATCAGGGATGTCGTTGGTATAAGCCGCGTACAGGATCGGCGACAGGCAGCTGCCCTGTGGCACACTGGCTCTTATAGGTCTCGCTGCGGACTCGGCGTACTCTACACAGACCTATAACTTCCTATCTGTGAGGAATGACGCCACTAGACGCAACATAGCAGGAGGGATACTTGTTTGTGCTTCTAGTTTTTAAAGTAATCCAGAGTGCCACACCCTATCGAACGCCTTCTCTGTGTCGAGAAAGACGCCCAACGATATCCGGCCGCGGTTATACTCGGCCGCAAGGTAGTGCAGCACCCTGGTCAGATGTGTTGCTGTCAAATGGCCTCCTGAATCCGTGCTGTTCCGCCCGAAGTTGTACGAAGAGAATTATGTATACATATCTAGAGTATATATATATATATATATATATATATATATATATATATATATAGAGAATTATGTAATATAATAATGTAATAGTAAAAATCACTGTTAAATTATGTCGAAATGGCACTCGTTGCGCGGTTCTATTTCACGTATAGCTGTCATGATAGTGTAACGAACCCCCCCCCTCCATCTTTTTTCTTTTCTACTATATCCCACTTATACTTGTATTTCTTTAGAATCTATATCTGTAAGATATATAAATACATCTAATTTATGTGACCAGTATAACTTGATCTTTCTAAAGGTTTAAATATAGGCCGTTTAATAAATTTATGGCGTGATCGTCTTAGTTAGGACCCTTTTTTTTACGTTGTGTTTGTATAATAACTTAGTTCTTTTAGGTGTATCTTGGAAGAATGAATATTCACGAGAGCAATCGAAAGCTGTTGGTAGAGTCTTATAAGCTAAAGAACCCCGTTCACAAAGACAGAGCTCAAAAAGGTTAAGAACAATAAATTGTCCCTATTCCACTTGTATCTGGTTCACAACAGTCAATTCCTTATTAATTAATCCCTTCCCGCTTGGAAAAGGCTCACAATATTTATATCAAATACCAGTTACAAGGGCTTCGCTCTCCCACATTTTAAAAAAAATGTGGAGGAGGTACACGGCCCCACACACGCCGCGCACGGTGAGCGCCAACCATTTTAATGCGCTCCCCCGAAGGGTACGCAAAGTTGGGAACTGGACCGTAGTCCACAGCAAAATAACTGGCGAACCAGTAAAAGAGGACTTGGCCCCTTGATAGTGCGTAAGCACAAACATCGACCGAAGTCGCGCATGTCAATGCGTGTAAACGCCATACAGAATACGATCAAATCCAGCCACAGTGAATGTACGTCACTCGGGTTAGGCAACAATAGGCACACTGACCATAAAAAGCCTTCCGTGAGCACCACCACCTGCCACACCGCCGTTCCTGCAGACGTGATGTAAGTGTAAGGCATCACCACCAATTGCATGGTCAGCACGGCCAATTGGCCGCAGAGCGTGTCATGAGTCTACCGCTCACCTCAAGGGAATGGGGTCCCACGTTGCGCGGCTTTCGGCCGCAGCCTTGAGAGCCTCCTCAGATTCTCCCTCCAGCTACCACCCGCATGAGGTCAACACATATGCTCCACCAACCAATACAATGGCAGATATAGCCAATAAGCAGTTATAAGATAATATTAATAATTCGCCATCAGAAAGGGTTTGTGTCACTGACGTTGAGTATATGCATTTTTCGATCATGTTTGTCTCACCCACCAACAAGTTGCCTTCAATCTCTCAAAGGTGGGAACTTTATAGAGATATATTATTAAGTTGTTATATAAAACATCATGGAGGGCAGACAGTCTGCAGCCCCGCAATGAAGGGACCCGACTTGGGCAAAGCTACTTAGGTTGTGAGTCAAACCAAGACGCAGAGAGCGCCATTGAGAATAGCGACCCGCCAAACAACCATCGTAGAGACGCAATGCTACAGAATGCAACAAGCATCAATACGACTATCGTCGGGCTTACACCATCCCAAGGTCCCCCATACAGTCCCAGCAGACATCACCACCCGCATACCTCCATCGACCAGAACCACAAGATGCGTCGAATCAGGTGCAGCACACCCGCAGATCCATCACAAGACACAATACTGCAAGTAGCAGTAAGCATCAATGCAACTATCATACGGATGGCGCCCCCTCACAACACACCCACTTGATCCCTATCGACTTTGGTAACAAAATTTGATAATGTTGTTAACTAAAAATACCACCAACGTATCATAGTAGTACGGTACTAAGACGTCAGTAGCCAAAACTCCACGTATCATAGCGCTATTGCACTAAGACATGAAGTTGAGTATGCTTGCTGCACTTAAAAGTACTACCAAACACACTCACCCTAATCCGAAAGATAGCCGACGTATCATAACGCTATGCGCTAAGACGCCGCCCACAACCGGTAGGGGTGTGCGATGTCCACGGGCAAGTCGTATTGCTACAACAAACCCGCTTACCACCGGCACTGAGATGATATGTCTAGGACACATCGGTTAGTGAGTCCAAGTTTACCTCGGTCTCAGAGGCTGCGAAGCAACCTACACACCACTATAATAATCCTTTTCAAGTCCCATTTCTTTCAATATAATGCTTTTACATATTTGAGACCTTCCACATATTTGCTTTATTTCATAGACCATACTACTGTATGTCTTATTCATATGGGACTTCAAGTCATAACTCTGCTATCATAATGCTTATGCATCATAGAGACCTTCTATATTAATGCTTTGGTTCGTCAGACCTTACTATGTTAAGTCCCTAATATAGGACTAGTCATTGTGCAACCTTAGTACTAGCAGTCGGTCAGCCGACCACCCCATATATATGTACAACCTTGGGTATGTGTCTCCGACAACGCCCCAATATAAGGGAACATTACAAGAACACGTTCATTAACTTAGAAATTTTCCAATTATTACACGAACACCTTCATCAACTTAGAAAATTTTAATCCATTTTTTCTATTATATTACAAATGTTATTTATCTTTGTTATTGCAATATAATCGCCTTGTATTTATATGATTTGTTATATTTTGAACATTTTAAGCAGGTTTTAATAAATTTAGAGATTTTTTGAGATATTTTATGCGTTTACTAATATATATAATATTCAATATTCCAAATGGATATTTTTGAACTCTATGCTTATTATTTGCATTTTATTGTTTAAATTATAATTTCTATGACATTTTTAAATGTCTGTATAATGAATTTAATTATTATTTATTAATAATAATTATGAGGCGTCACAATAGGATAGGAAACTGGTATTTTGGCAATTCGTTAAGGATCTCCTAAGTGTGCGTTGTTTGAGGATTAGCAGTGGTCCCAAACAACCGCCGGTACGACATACTCCGCCAATCGTCGAGTCCGTATACTCCGAGAGGCGTCGAGGTCACCGACTCTTATATTATCCTCGACTTAGCATTACTCGAAGATGTCTGTTTGTCAATAGCATCGATCTAAACTATTTTAGATCTCAACTTGGATCACACATCAGTCCTATTGCAGCTTGTCCAGCCCGCACGTGAGGTCCTTCAGACCAAAACTATTGAAGACTGGCGTAAGTTCGAGGTCAAACTCGAGTGAACGGCCTCCCAGCATTTAAACGAAATCCCTGACAAAATAGACTCACCCCAGGAGGCCGATGAGGCGATTATCGCCCTATCGGCCCACCCGACCGCTGCAGAGAAATTGTTATAAGAGGTGGCTCCTTAATATTACCTTGTAAAATATTGTCATTTGAAAAAGCGTAAAGATATTGTGAGCCTCTCTGTTGAGCGAACTGTAGAAATGGATCGAGAGTCTCTGTCAAAGGGGGCGACCAGGGCCGGAGCTTACCCAGCACCATCCTGTATGGGCCCCCCACAGGGATCTTTGTTGAGTCCCTCCAGAAGCTCTTTCCAGGACCGAGACTTGGCGTTGGTAATGGCGTTAACGCCTTTGTAGCCGCTCGGTATGACCCGTAGAGTCTGGCTATCTCCTCAGGTGGAGCTCGCCGTCTTCTCATTCGGGTTCTAGTGTACTGGCACCGACACCGTAAGCAGATTGCACGAAGCCGTGTGATTTCTGCTGACCACTAGTACACTGCTTTGCGCTTGGGGCGACTGGTTCTGGGCATCAACAGATCGCAAATTTGCGCCATCGTACCCCGAAACCAGTTCGCTTTCCCTTCAGGATCGGACTGAACCTCTTCGGCGTTTTCTGGTCAGGACGCGACGATGGCGGCGGCTTCGAGCTTATCTCGGTTGAGCCGTTTGAGATACCAACGCCGCGGTAAGCTGCTATCTCGGCAAATGGGGTTACTGTTGGGCTGTCGAAGTGCAACATCGAATACGATGTGGCGGTGGTCAGACAAAGTGACCACCTGCTCCGCCTTTCGCCAGCCCGACAGCATTTGCATTGCAGTAGGAGTTGCCCACGTAAGATCCACGATGGACTCCCCTGCCACCGTACACATGTGCTTACGGACCCCTGTTTCATTAATCGGAGGTCCAGTCCAGCCGCCCATACCATCAGTGTCTCTCCCTTGGGATCGTCTCTGGAGTTGCCCCAAGCCTTTGTGTGGGCGTGAAAATCTCCCAGAGCGATCAACGGACGAGATTGACATTCGCGAACACAATTCGCCACCTCATCTAGGTACGCCTCGTAGTCGGCAAGGGACCTATTAGGAGAGACATAGCAGCGCACTATGGCCAGGGGGCCCCATTGCACTGCAACAAAGCCCTGCCCTCTTCTTAATAGAGCGCAGGGTGTGGCACCCTCTCCACCCCCCCAGTAGATGGCGACGGAGATCTATTTGTCACCGAACCAGCGAGGATGGTCGGGGACGGCATAGGGCTCCGCTACTACTGCAAGGGCAACCTGCCACTCCGCAATTGTTTGCATGAGCAGACAGTGCGAATTTATAACTCAGCCACCTCCATAGCCGAGCTAGTACTCGGTCCAGCGACAGAAGTCGTTGTGGCCGCCTTGCTGGTGGGTGCGGATATCTCACCATTCTTCCTTCCCTTTTTTTGGGAGGTGGGATGCACTTCTTTCCTAATCTGTGGCCAGCAGAATGCCCAATATCGGAACAGAGGGGACTTTTGACCCCCTGGTGGTAAGTTGTGATGCAGCCTTAGATGGTAAATCCCACTGCCTTAACGTAACAAAAGTCAATTCACTCTTGCCTTGAAGACACCCAGATTGTATTCGGACGGAAAGATAGACCCCTGCAAATTATTCCACTCCTTTGCTGTACGTATTACAAAAGACGCAGCAAACCGTTTGGTTCTAATGCATGGAATATCGACAACAAACGGGTAAAGACCCACCGACCGCCTGGTTGTCCGATGGTGGAAAGAAGAGGGAGGAATTAAATAGAATACCGAGAAACTGGCTACTCTGCGCCTGTGCTCGAGGCTGACAAGATTGGTTCCAACCAAATCAAGGTCACGAATGAGCCTCTTAGCACGTCTCTCCACTGAGTCCAACGCTGCCAAGTGGCATTTTGCAGCACCAGCCAATATGTGACAGCAGTACTCCATACACGTCCGTACTTACGCTTTATATAAGGTAAGAAGCTGCCCAGTTGTGAAGTACCGTCGCACCCTTGCAAGAACACCAAGTTTCTTTGCGGCTGCTTTGGCTGGGAACTCAATGAAGCGCCCATAGTTTAGGTTCGAAGAAAATTCAACCCCTAACAACTGAAGAGTACTCCAAGAATACATTCCGGAAACTAGGAGCCAAGGTGAGCGGGCTCCTTTTAGCAGTGTAAAGACACGCTTATGTTTTGGAGGCGTTAAATCTAACGTGATCGTCATCGCCCTATTCGGAGACTGCCTGTAGTGTGAGACTCACACTGTGTATCTCTCCACAACTGTGCTGTCGTCTGCGTACCCAAAGATACCGGGAATGGGCAGATCATTAATATGCAGCAGGAAGAGAGTTGCAGAGAGAACGGACCCCCGAGGAATACCGGCGCTAGTCGCTTCAGTAGCGGATGAGCAGTCATCAACGACGACCCGGAGAGACCGTTCACTCAAAAAGTCCTTCACCCAGGCAATCAGGCCAGGGGAGAAGCGGAAAGCTGAAAGCTTGCCCAATAGACTAGCGTCCCAAACCCTGTCAAGGGCTTTTGAAACGTCGAGGCAAACAGCAAGTGCTTCACCACTGTTCTCGAGGTGCTTCGCCTCATATGTGAGTGGCATACGCTAGAAGATCCCCAGTAGATCGGTTTCGGAAAAACCCTTACTGGTGATCGCTGAGGCACCTACCTTTTTAGGCACAGGCTGCACATTGGCTAGCATCCAATATTTAGGCAATATTCCAGTCCCGAATAAGAGGCGAAATAAATGTGTCAACACAGGAGACAATTCAGGTGACAGACCTCTAGAACTATAGATGGTATACATACCATCAAGTCCACTAGCTTTGTTCACGACTAGACTTCGCAATTTAAGAAACTCCTTGTTGGTGATACGGTCCTCTGACACAGAGGTACCGTAGTGAGATAATTGAGATGGTAGCTGTTCCTATTGTCCAGATGCGAATTGCAAGCAAAGAGAGCAGCAAATAAGTTTGCTTTCTATTTAGATGCATGCGCCAGTGAGCCACCTAGTTTTACCAGCGGAGGCAGTGTAGACCGACAGAAGTTTGTCTCGACCGCTTTGGCGAGAGACCAAAAAGCTCTACTGCGTTTTAACGGTAGAAACTGGCTTGGCGTAATGTTTTTTGCAGGATTTGCCGGCTTGGTTAAAGGCTCTCTTTTTAAGGCTAACATCCGGAGCTTTACGATCTCGAGCATCGACCCAGGATAAGTACGCCATATGCTTGTGCTTTTCAGCACGAGTGCAAATGGCGTTAAACCATGGACGAGCTTTATCACCAATGGGCACGTCAGCAAAGGGGATTAAATACTCCAGACAGTTTCATTTAAATGTGTAGTGGTCGCGTAAACATAAGATATCATTTTATTTATTTTTATTTTTCTTATAAAGCCACACTACCTCCACTTTATCGTGGAGGCAGTTCACAATCATAAATTGCACAAGGACTAACATCAAGACCCGGAACAATTATTTGTAGGCCACATTTACATGTTACGTGCGGGATTGAAACTCGCGGCCCTTAGCGCCGCAACTCAAGCTAAGCCACGGAGCCGTCAAGCAATGAGTAATTATTATATTAGGTTATTTATTAGATATAATTTAAAGGTGACTCTAATTCGCCCCCCCCCCCCCACCGCGCTTTTCCATTCACAAAATGACAATAGATGGAGAGGTATAGAGATAGTGTTTTATATTTAATTTAAGTGAGTAATGATAAACTATTGTTAGAAAGGCCGTCAATGTATAACCCCTCAGCATAAAATATGAAATAATAACGACTGGTGTGGGTGGTTTGAATATTTATATTTTGTAACTTACTATTAAGTAACATTTGCTCCCCGAATAAATTTGTATTTTAATTTTGGTATATGGTATATAAAACGACATCTGAAGCTTATTTAAACATCACCAAGTACTGTCATTATATTGATCCCAGATATTTTTACAAAGGATGTGCGTTCTATTGAAAAAAATTCAGTCCCCCATAAGTGATTGATGAGAGAGGAGAAATGACAAAACCCCGAGATATCAATGTTACCTTACAATCCCTATCAATACACTTTGTAACGCGTAGGTTATGATAAACACGCTTCATACGTAATTTAGCGAAGAGGGATAAGAATTATATTATCACGTATTTATTTTAGTATTTATAAATAAAATAGACTAATTTTTATTCTATATAGATTATTACATAAAACTAATTGAAAGTAATTTTTTATTTGCCACTGGTTCGGAAAATACCTCTGTTCTGCGAAAAACCAGCAAGAAACCCTGTGGAATTATATTATTAAACAAAATATATAACTTTATATAATAAACAAATTTAGGGCTGAATTTGAACGACAGTGTGAGAAATTGTGTGATAAGAGAAAAGTTTGGTTTGCAAGATTATATATTATGATATTGTAACCAGAGAGAGAGAGAGAGTAGAACGAATGAACGAGGAAACAGTAACAGAGCAAAGCTATGTTGCAGAAGTGAACGTCAGAGTCGGGGTGGGACGAACTAAACGAAAGTTTATCGAACAAGTTTGGGATATATTTCAGTTGAACCATATTAATTTTTTTTTATAGGAGAGGGGGCAAACGAGCATGCGGCTCACCTGATGGTAAGTGACTACCGCCGCCCATGAACAACTGCAACACCAGGGGAATCGCAGATGCGTTGCCGGCCTTTTAAAAAGGAGTACGCTCTTTTCTTGAAGGTCCCTAAGTCATATCGGTCCGGAAAAATCGCTGATGGTAATCGATTCCACAAGGAGGTCGTGCGAGGAAGAAAACATCTTCTAAATCGCACAGTGGTGGACCGCCAATCATCCAGATGGTGTGGATGGTATCAGGAGTTTTGCCGCGATGTGCGTTCGTGAAATTTGGCGGCTGGGATTAATCCGAACAATTCCTCAGAGCACTCCCCATGGTAGATGCGAAAGAAAATGCAAAGGGATGCAACATCTCTTCGCAGTGCCAATGAATCGAGCCGATCGAAAAGGGCTCGGTCGTCGACGATTCGAGCAGCTCTGCGTTGGATGCGGTCAAGTGGAAGGAGCTGGCACTGGGGAGCCCCTGCCCAGAGATTGGAACAGTATTCCATGTGAGGCCAAACTTGCGCCTTGTAAAGTTGCAGCCGGTGAGCCGGCATGAAATACTGTCCCGCTCTGCTGAGCACGCCAAGCTTTTTAGAGGCCAATTTGGCCTTCCCTTCCAAGTGACCACGAAACTGCACGTCACTCGATATGTCGACTCCGAGGATACCGATACTGGCTATGGCAAGAAGGGGAGTGCCTTGAAACTGAGGAGATACGACAAAGGGTCTCTTTTTAGCGGTAAACGCGCAAACTTGTGTCTTCTGAAGATTAAACTGGACTAGATTTAGTCGCCCCCAATCCGAGACTTTGCTCAGCAAAGACTCGACTTCAGACACAAGTTTGTTCCGGTACTCAGCGACGTTTTCCCGAGAAATATTGGCACGGCCGGTGTATAGAGCATCACCAGTGCTGTCATCCGCATAGCAATGAATGTTACCAGTTAGCAACATATCATTGATATGCAGAAGAAACAGCGTTGGTGATAGCACACAGCCTTGTGGAACACAAGCGTTAATAGGCTTGTAGTCAGAGCATGCACCGTCTACAACGACCTTGATGCTCCGATCTGCAAGGAAGCTGGTGATCCAATTGCACAATTTCTCGGGAAGCCCATAGGAAGGGAGCTTCGAAAGAAGCGCTTTGTGCCAAACCCGATCGAAGGCCTTCGCAATGTCCAGACTAACGGCCAACGCCTCCCCCTTGGACTCTACTGCCTCCGCCCATCTATGGGTCAGGTAGACCAGAAGATCACCAGCTGATTGACCCCGACGAAAACCGTATTGGCGGTCACTAATCAGCTGGTGATCCTCAAGGTACCGGATGAGCTGGCAGTTAATAATGGATTTCATTATTTTGGAGAACAAGGAGGTGATCGCCTATAGTTGGATGGGTCTGAGCGGTCGCCTTTTTTAGGGATCGGGTGGACAAAAGCTGTCTTCCATGAATTCGGGACTACGCCTTGGGAGTAGCAGTACCGGAAAAGACGCGTTAGGACCAGTGCCAACTCCGGAGCACACGTCGTCAGCACAATTGGGGGGATTCCGTCAGGCCCACTCGACTTCTGGATGACCAGGGAGAGCAGTGCTTTGCGAACCGAGCGCTGTGAGAACAGCACATCCGGCATGGAGCACTCACACCGCGGGATGGTCGGCGGTGTTTTCCCCCCGTCATCAAGAGTCGAGTTGGACGCAAAAAGGGAGCCTAAAAGGTCGGCTTTGTCTTTTGCGTCATGGGCCAGTGAGTCATCATCCGTGTGCAGAGATGGTAGTGATGGCTTACAGAAATTCCCTTGGACAGCCTTGGCGAGAGACCAGAATGCACGGGTTCCCGAAGGAAGGCGAAATAGTTTCTCGCCAATTCTGCCTATGTGCTCTGACTTTGCCTTGGCAATAACTCTTTTGAAGGACCTGGAGGCGAAGTTATACTTCTTTTTAAGTGTGCTGGTGTTTACATCCCGAGTCGCCGAAGCCGCAGCCCAGGCTTGATAACACTCCTGCTTACTGCGTAATGCAGTCTTACAGGAGCGACTAAACCAAGACTGAGATCTGCCTCCGATGGGTACCACAGATGATGGAATAAATAGTTCCATTCCCTGTAGCACCACATCAGTGACAGAGTCAGCAACAGCGCTGGGATCGTCCGGCGAGAAGCAAACCCGCCCCCATGGGTTAGGATGCAAAGAAAGACCGCATTCCATCCCAATCCGCCGACCTGTAATGCCAAACACGGCGGCAACCTGCAGAACGCAACCGCGAAGGGAGCGTGAGTGGCACCACACTCCGGATCAGACAATGGTCCGAAGAGCCGAGAGGGGCATCGACGGAAACCTGATATCCGTCCGGATGTGAGGTCAGCAGAAGGTCCAACAGGGAAGGTGTATGATCCTCCACATCTGGAATCCGCGTAGCCGAAGTAACCAGTTGTGTCAGACCCTATGCCAAGGCAAAGTCATAAACAGATCTCCCCGCATGATCGGTTAGACGTGAACCGAGCCATTCGGCATGGTGGGCGTTAAAATCGCCAAGGATCACGATCTCTGCGGATGGGACCTGTTGTAGCAAGGAATCTGTAGCCATTTGGACGTGGTCGATGAGTCGGTCTGTTTCGGCATTACCGCTATGGGACCTATAGAGGCACCCGTAGACGCGCGGATGGTCGTCGCTGTCTACGCGTAGCCAAAGAATGGACAGGTCCGAACCTTCAAGACTGCCGAGGCGTCGAGAACAGATGTCCTCTCTGACATACACGCAAACTCCAGCCCGAGGCACAAAGGAATGCTCCAATTTGTACCCCGGGTAGGAGAGATACGAAATATCAGCCGGAGAGGAAACCTGCGTCTCGGTCAGAAAGAGCAAGGCCGGCTTCGCCGTCTCGAGATGGTAGTGGACGGCGTTTAGGTTAGAGTGACGTCCCCTGATGTTGCAGAAATTCACGGATAGCGTGGCAGTGGTCGCCTTGGTGTTCTTGCTCAGTTTGCCCCTAGCAGTAATGCTTTTGAGCGGAATTTTGCCCCCCCCCCCCAGAATACGCGGGGCAGCCTGAGCACCCACGCTCAGGATCGGAATAACATGGTGGTGGATGCTCAGCGAGGGATTCTCCAGGGGTACTGGTACCCTCCTGGGGTAGTTCATCGTGTAATTCCGTTACCATGTTGATGGGGGGGGGGGGGGGGAATTAGGCCTCCGGCCACCTGCACTCACCAGACGAAACGCAGAAGCAGAGCTTCTACTTCACGCCGGTATTCTGTGAGGTCGTGGTACCAACCCGGCTCGAGCCGGCCCATACATGCAACAGCAAAAACTGCTGCGTGGCTCTATCACCGTTCAATGGGTAATCTTAATCAACGAGTATATACCTACGCAATAAAAACGGATGTAAAGGAGGTGAGAGAGAGAGAGAGAGAGAGAGAGAGAGAGAGAGAGAGAGAGAGATAGTACTATACTATTTTAGATTTCCTTCTGTTGTTTTGACCTCAGCATTGTTTTACATACTGATAACTACCACTTCTAACGATTATTCAGTGATTTTAATTTCTGGACACCGATTTTGCATCTTGGATGTTTGTGAGAGACATCGAACAGGCTACAGCTACACAACAACGACAACTAGCCCTGCGATTGCTATGTGTTAATTGTAATATGTGCACTGATACACTTCGCCGCCATCCCGTTTTTGAGCTTGATACCAGAGAAATTTCTAAGATCCGCGAGGTGAATTCTTCAATAATAGTACATATTTACATACCTACTTATTTTATTACACTAACGTAAACCATCACACACAATCGTACATCACAATACAAATTTAATTCTTATTTTATATCACTGAAGAAGATTACATAATATGTGATGCTAACCTCAAAAGTATTGTTGACGTTATTATAAAAAGTTGTGGTTATTTAGATAAGACTTTCAAACGGGACGGTGTTTACAAAAACACAAAACAACAAAAACAAACCAATCTAGCTATACTTTGTTTTGAGACATGAAAAATAAAATTCAAGTCCAGCTCCAATAGAAATTTTGCCATTTTTCTTTATTATATTTATTTACAACTAATTTTCAAAGATAAAAACAATGTGTGTTACCTAGCAGGTGCTCTTTGATTTAAGAAATTTTTAAGAATTTGCTTTTTTTGTGGGAAAGACATATTGCAGCTATATATGCACGTAAACCACTCACACACTTTGTTCTTAACCGACACACTGGTGCTACAACCATACGTGCAACGTTTGGTTGTAGCACCACTGAGTCGGCTCGACCGGGGAAGGAGCACGTTTCCACAAAGTAGCAGCGTAAAATGCTATTTTGCTATTTTACTCAGACTGCAGCTTCATTTCACATAGCCATGAAATTTAGAGTGTGATCGGAGCGTTTTTGTGTTTTTCTAAGGCGGGTCTTGGAGAATTTAGCTCCCACCGCATGAACAGTTTCCACGAGCTTGTGATTCATATAATCCACTGCATTTCAGTCTTCAAGGCACTGTAAACGATTTTTTAACTCGAACTGAAAGTTTTCATATCTCTGGATTAGAGCACGAGGGGGTGCAAAAATACTACAATGCATTGCACAAATTAACAGCATTTTTGTTTGATTGTTACATACATAATATTATACGTTTTTAGGATTCCTTACCTCAAAAGGGAAAATCGGAACACTTATAGGATCACTTCGTTGTCCGTCTGTCTGTCTGTTAAGACCCTTTTTCTCAGGAACGCGTGGATGTATCAAGCTGAAATTCATATTAAATACTCATGTCTACTGTCCCTTGAAGCTGTGAAAAATCAAACTTCTACGCCAACGCAATCAAAAGATACAGCCGTTTATGCCGCAAATTTTCGACGTTCGCAAGGAAATCAAAACCTACAGGGTACTTCCAGTGAACTCAGAATCTTAAAATTTGGTACGAAGCAACGTATTATAGCAAAGATAAAGGAAAAATTGCGAAACACATAAATTTTTGGTTACATCATATAATAAAAATATTTTTAATAATTTTAAGCTTATATACCTACGGATGTGTTCGGAACCCTCGGTGCGCGAGTCCGACTCGCACTTGGCCGGGTTTTTTTCTAGTATATAAAATGTTCTTTTTACATTTAAATTTGTATTTTTAAGTGTTGCCACATTTAAATTTGAAGTAAACCTATGCTATAAAAATAGGAAATGAAATTTTATAGTAAAAATAAGACATTCTATTTGCTACCTTGTTTATTCAAAAGGGTCAAATAATTAAGTTTAAAAAATTAAAGATCGATTTCAAAAACCGAAAAAAATATTAGTCATAGCAACGAATTCATCAGCTAATAAATCATTTGTAAGTCATTTTAACTGTTTTTTTAAATCTCTTTTATTATATTTAGTATTTATTCCTAACATTAGAGTGGAGAAAGAGCTAACAATTCACCTAATGGTGAGTTTCTGCTTCAGCACATGAACACATGGAATCCTCTAAAGGCTTAAATGCCACGGAATATAATGTAATAAGAGATTCGTTGGCATCCATAAGTACTAAAATGGAATTCCTTATAGAGTGGAGTATGCCTATAACGTCCACTTTCTCCTTACGCTTGATAGGTTAAATGGGTTTTAATTATCTGCTAATCTGAATGTGAAATCAAAGTAACGCGGGCTATTTTCATGCGTCAGTGCCATGCAACAAAAATTTAAACCTCTTTATTTTATTTATTTTCGGGTATTTTCTTCTTCTGTGTATTAAGAACAACATATGAGTTAAATGAACTTTAGCTTAAAATAAGAAGTCACTGGCATAAAGACTACAAACTCACTTCCTTTGTGCGGTCCTAATACAATAAACGAGATTACACGGAATCACTTTTCGGGCAATGATTCTTTTTTATGACGCTTCGGGGCCTAATATAGTCCGCACTTATTAAAAAACTAGCCAAGTGCGTGTCGGTCCACGCACAATGTTGAGAGTCCCGTAGTTATCCGTCACAACACGTGGGCTTTCTTGATAATGAGCATAATAATTAAGTTCGTGGTTTGACCGCTATAACGACTAAAAATAAGCCCAAATAGGAAGATGGTAACTGAAGGAAGTGGTATTCAAAAAATAATAAAAAATATTTCGTTTTTGAAAATAATACAATTTACATCAAAGCATTCACATGCCAAGGTACAATGATGATCATAGTTGACTATGTATTCTTTTTATTCCCAACACTGCACCCTAAGATATACATATACGAGTATGATTGTAACGAGTCTTCACGTAAACCTTCACTGCCCTAAATTATCCTGAAGTCGTTTGCGTAAACCAATAGTGTGACGAATGAAACTGTATGAGGCTATATGATTGTATGAATACTTTGAAATGTGGCCTACAATAACTACCAGCTAAAAAATGAGCGAAGTAGGAAAGATCCTCCCTGCTTATTCCACAAATGGAGTAGTAAACCTATACTAGTAATGCAGAAAGTCGTTTTCTTCTTAAAATATAAATCAGGATTTCGGTTTCTTCGGTAAGTCGGCGATTGATACATCGGCAGGAATCTTATACGGTCGACCGTACGGTGGAGTTGCTCTTTTATGGCGAAAGAGTGTCTTTAGTTCGGTCTCCGTTATTGTGTGCAATAGTGAGCGTATTGTAGCAATTAAAGTGAATGTAGGGAACAGTCCTTTACTTATATTTAGTGTTTACATGCCAACGGATTGCTCTGAAAATTTGTTAGAATTTAGTGACTGTTTGAGTGAAATTGCAGCTTTTGTTGAGAATCAAAATGTAGAATCTGTTTTTATTTTAGGGGACTGTAATGAACATCCGGGAAAATTATTCTGTAAGGAATTACTTAGTTTTTGTTTTGATCAAAATTGGTTATGTGCTGATATGTCAAAATTAGGTGAAAACTCAGATACCTATACTTTTATAAGTGAGGCGCACGGTAGCAGGCGCTGGCTTGTGTGGTCACCAATGCTGCCTGGAATGTGGTGGTCGGTGTGGATATATACTATGACATTTACTGGTCGGATCACTTCCCACTGGAGATACAGTGTGACTCCTCGATGGTCAGACCTAAATTTGAATTGTTAAATAGGGTAAGCATAAATAAGGTAGTTTGGGGACAAAGAGACGAAGGACAAATTGCAACATACCATGATCTTTGTTTAGAAAAACTGAGAGAGATTAATACTTTTAATGAATATATTCCATGCTGTGATAGATTTTGTTATAACCTTGATCATAGAAAATCTATAGATACAATGTATAATAAAATTGTGACATCATTGTCAGAGGCCGCTGTATCTAGTTATAATAAGGGAAAGTGTAGGAAGGGCGTTCGTATTGTTGGCTGGAATAGACATGTCAAGGATGCTCACCGGGACGCTAGGCAGAAATTTATAAATTGAGTGTGGCATGGCAAGCCTATTGGTGGTAAATTGTATAAAGAAATGTATGAATCCAAAAAGTTATTTAAACAGAAATTAAAATTTTGCCAAAATAATGAATACCAAATTAAAATAGACATGTTAGTTGAAAAGCATAAAAAGAAAGACTTTAAAAATTTTTGGAAGCAAACAAAAAAGGTGACTCCTAAGCCGAGCATCCCGGTGAGCATTGAGGGTGTAAATGAGCCAGGAGAGATAGCAAACTTATTTAAAGAGCATTTTAGGGTAAAATCACCGAACATTTCATCGCGGACAGTGTCATATGTTGAGGACTGCCAGACGGGCGTGCCAATTAGTTTTGCACCGAGTGATGTTTTTGATATAATTAAAAGCATGGCGAGGGGTAAATCGCCAGGGCACGACGACCTCAGCATTGAGCACCTTCTGCACGCAGGGCCTCATCTCTCCGGGCTTCTAGCTACTTTCTACACCCTTTGTATTAGACATTCCTATCTTCCTGAGCAGCTGATGAGAACTATAGTTGTGCCTATAGTAAAAAATAAAACTGGAGATATCTCCGACAAAGAGAACTATAGGCCCATCTCATTAGCTACTATTATGGCTAAGGTACTTGACAGTCTGCTTGAGCGGCATCTCAGTGGATATCTAAAATTACATGATGCTCAGTTCGGCTTTAAAAAGAGTCTCTCCACTGAGAGTGCAATATTAACACTCAAGCATACTGTTAGGTACTATATACCAATAGGAAAACTCCAATTTACGCTGCATTCCTGGATCTGTCTAAAGCATTTAACCTGGTTAATTATGATATTTTGTGGAAGAAGTTGCGTGACGTGGCCTTACCAAGCGAGTTGATTGAAATTTTTAAATACTGGTATGGCCACCAACTAAATCAGGTCAGATGGACAGAGGTACTCTCTGATGAGTACAGGTTAGAGTGCGGGGTGAGACAGGGTGGCCGGACTTCACCAGCTCTCTTCAACCTGTATATAAACCAGTTGATCGTTGAGCTCAGCAACACTGGTGTGGGCTGCTCAATTGATGGGCATTTCGTTAATAGCATAAGTTATGCAGACGACATGGTGTTGCTGAGCCCTTCTATTAACGCACTGAGGATATTATTGAATGTTTGTGATACCTATGCTGAGACCCACGGTCTCATTTATAACGTTAAAAAAAAGTGTATTATTGGTGTTTCGCGCTGGATCGATTGGAAAATTGAATCGATTCCTCCTGTTAAGTTGAGGAACGTACAGTTAAATAGGGTGTTCCAGTTTAGGTATCTTGGTCACGTATTAACCGAGGATCTGACTGATGATGCGGACATAGAAAGAGAAAGAAGGGCATTGGCGGTTCGCTGTAACATGCTGTCCCGTAGCTTTGCACGCTGTACTGAAGAAGTTAAAATAACACTTTTCAAAGCCTTTTGTCAGTCGTTTTACACGTGCAGTCTATGGGTTAAGTATACGCAGGGAGCCTACAATGCCCTTCGGCTACAATATAACAATGCCTTCAGGGTGCTGATGGGACTTCCGCGGTATTGTAGCGCTTCAGGGATGTTTACAGTGTACGGTACGGATGACTTTCATGCTATTATCCGAAAGAGAATCGCATCCCTATTGCGCAGGGTTCGTGGGAGCTCCAATAGCATTCTGAGGGCAATATCTGATAAATTTGATTGTCCCATCCTAGGACACTGGATGCGTATGCACTTGCATGCGCCTGGTGTCATGGGGTGTCGAAAATAAAAATAATTGAAATTAAAAATATCTGTTTAATAATTTAAGACTAAGTTAAGCTAATTACTAACAAAATTATGGACTATATGTGGGTCTGAAATAAATTATTATTATTATTGTTGAGATGACATGCCTAAGTGATTCACCAGTATGGCGACAAGCTCGAAAAATGTCAACGGTGCCATCCCTTAGGATGTATCTCCGATAGTTGTTGGTCTTAATAACCTGATCCTGTATTGCACAGACAAAACCCTCGGTTTCCCCGAAGAGGTCACCAAAACGTAGCCAGTGGAGGGAGGCAACTGTATCTACGAAAGGCTCATGTAGAGCCTTGTAGAACCTCCCGTGGAGCTCCTTCTCCTTCCATACGGTCTCCCGGTCGGAAATGCTCTGTACTGCCGGGTCTTGCCATTGCTCGTTGGCTAAGGATAGAGGGGTAAGTCCTTTATCACAAAAATTAACGTCCCTATAGAATGGATCATCCGCTCTCGACAGAAAATAATTACGGAGGCTGCACACTTCGCGATTATGCAGGGTAAGCGCGCTTAAAAAGCCGCGCCCACCATGCTTCCGCGGCAAGTACAGCCTCATTACCGACGATCTCGGATGATGCACTCTGTGGGACGTCATTATAGTGCGGACTTTTCTGTCCATTGCATTCAGTTCGGTCTGAGTCCACCTGATTATGCCAAAGATATACATGAGAACAGGCATGATCCAGCCGTTATAAGCGTGTGTCTTATTAACGCCCGACAAAAGGCTGTTAAGCATTTTTGTCAAGCGTGCATAAAACACATCGCAAACTGACTGCTTCATACCCGCCTCATCGACACCGATGTTCTGTGACATACCCAGGTATCGGTATGTTTCAGCCTCGGAAAGGGTCCTTATGCTGATGGGCATAGATAAGTCCATGCCCTCAGAGTTAGCAACCCTTCCCCCTTCGACATGGAGGATCGCAAACTTATCCGTCCCCAGCTCCATTCCAATAGAATTGCTAAAATCACAAGTGATGTTTAGCAATTCCACAAGATGGCAGCGACTGGAGGCGAATAATTTGAGATGATCCATATAGAAAAGGTGGGTCACTTTTGTACCTCCTTTCCGAAGCTGAAATCCCCTCCCGGAACCCTCCAGTAAGGTACTGAGAGTGTTCAGAGAAAGGCAAAACCAGATTGGACTCAAACAATCGCCCTGGAAGATACCCCTTCTTATCCTTATGTGGTTCTCCGCAGCCGTCATCCGCTGGCCTAGATGACAAAGGATCGTACTCCACTGCCCCATACACTGCCCGAGGAAGTCTCGAACCGTACAGTCAACCTTGTACAGCTCGAGGACCCTCTTAAGCCATGTATGAGGCACCGAGTCGAATGCCTTTTTGTAGTCTATCCAGGCAGCGGATAGGTTCCGACGGTTGCGTTTAACCACCTTGCCAATGGCCGCGTCAATGAGGAGTGGTTCCTTGGTTCCACGACCACCGCCCCGACATCCATTTTGAGCGCGTGACATCACCTGATTTGAGTTCAGGTGACGAGTGATTCTCGCGCTCAAAATGGATGTTAGTGTCTTGTAGGTAGACACGTTATGGGGCGGTGCTTGCTCGGGTCTATGGAATTCCGGTCTTTAGGAACCAAATGAGTGATCCCAGTAGTGAAGAGGCTCGGGAGCGTCTTTTGGTCGAGAGCCTCTTGAAACTGTCGGGCGAGCACAGCATGACACACCACGAACCCCTTCAGCCAGTAGTGATGCAGTCCGTCGAGTCCCGGACTTTTCCAGTTCGGGGCCCTACGGACCGCCTCAGCTACGTCATCCGGCGTTATGATGACGGGGTCCATGGGCGTAATATTCGCACACTGACTCGCCACAACTTCCGTCCAAGGGCCCTCGCTGTGGTTTACGGGCTCTGACCACAGGCCGCGCCAGAATGCGATAGTGTCGGCCTGTTTCGGTGCTGGGCCTGTTCCACGTACCATCGGTCGCTCCAATGATTCATAGAGCCTCTTCTGATCACTCTGGAAGAGACGATTCTGGTTGAACCGTGTCGACCTCTCGGTATATCGCCGAATCCGCTTCCCCCAAGCAGCGATTCTCTGCTTCAGGTCGTCTATGCGCTCCGTCAGTTTTTGCGTTATATCCGGCTGGGACAAACTGATATTTGTCCCAGCAAACGCCATCCTGACGGTGCGCACAATTCTCGGCCTATTATTGCCCGACCTGAAGCTTATCAGTCTGCCGATGAGGACCCTTGCCTTTGCGATACGGTCCTCAATCCTTCTTCTCCAGACTGGGATGGCGCTACTTTGTCTAGTAGCGCGTCCAGCCGTGGGAAGTTTGGCGCCAATAATACGGCAAACTGCCAGTGCGGCGCCAAAAAGAATTGAGTCCGTCTCGCAAAGGTCCCGGCTGGCTTCCAAATAGGTCACCAGCATTGGGTTAAGAGCCCTCACGACAGCCCGATTCCGCTTGCTTAAGGTTATGCGCGGTAGTCGCGGTCGATTTTCGAGAGGCGTACTGCGCATTTCCACAATCGCCTCCTCCAATTTACTCCTCATCTGCTCTAGTTCTTGGGTTACCATTCCATCATCGTCTGAATCAACTACAACTGGAAAATCCGCGGCGGCATCGACGTGTGCAGATTGTTCTGCAATTTGTGGCGTCGCATTACCAGCTGCAGCATTTTCATTCGATGAGGGAACGGCCTCACGTCGTAGTCGTTCGAGTTCGGCGTCACCAAATATGTTGGAGCGCAGGATGTACCGAACTCGGTCTGCCAGGTTTTGCTCTGATACATGAACAGATGGCTCCAGCTCCGCGAAAAAGCGATGCATCTGAGCCCGATACGCCAACATTCCAGTTTCTTCCCCTTTTGCCCTAAAATACGCTCGCAATGCGTTTGCGTTCATGATTTTTGTCCAACGCATGCGACGTGTTCCACCAGCGGCGGGTGCCACTTGCTGAGTCCGAGAAGACCCAGCCGACACCAAGCCCTCTGGTGGGGATGATGGATGATATATACGCTGCCCAACCGAGTTGAATCCGTCGATTGACCTCTCGGTCGAAGTTGGACTTACCTAGTCGGACTTTATTATTATTATTATTAAAATGTTTGTTTTTAACAGTTTACATTAACATTGCAAAGTTATAATGCAGCTAGCTTATGGTCATTTTCTATAGTTTCACGAAATTTTTACTAATCCAAGTGCATTTTATAAGTTGGTCGACTATTATTCGTTAACTTCTTAATTCTACATAGCTGTGATGGTTTTTTTTAACTTCATTATACTGGTATATGTACTACTATTGCGTATACTTTTCACATTTCCAAAGACAGCAGTTCAGTTGGAAGCAGGGGAGGAGAAGGGGGGGGGGACACGTGACTTTAATGAAATATACCAGTTCAAAGCTAAATATTTCGCAAACGGTCGCCTGAATCGAAAATATGTTGTTTCACACCGTTGTTTTTGAAAGACCTATCCAACGATACCCCAAATAATGATTTCTTAGAACGAACACTACACATTAAATAAAACTACTTTTACGGATTCTATCGCGTTTAATTAACTTATTTTTAAATTCCCAACTTTTCGAGTCATCATCATCATCATTACAGCCCATCATAAGTGCACTGCTGAACATAGGCCTCTCCCAAGGAATGCCACAAAGCATGGTCCTGCATCCATCGTCTTCCTCCAGGTCGTCAGTCCATCTAGTGGGGGGACGCCTACACTTCGACCGCCGGTACGAGGCCGCCACTCGAGAACCTTTTCCCCCATCAGTTGTCAGTTCTTCGAGCTATATAGCCAGCCCATTGCCACTTCAGCTTACTAATCCGTTGGACTATGTCGGTCACTCTGGTTGTACTCTACTCGTTTAAGTTTTGAGGTATACCTGACGAGAAGATGTGCCGTAATTTCCCGAACGCTGCCCAACCGAGTTGAATCCGTCGATTGACCTCTCGGTCGAAGTTGGACTTACCTAGTTGGACTATTTGTCCCAGGCAAACATACTCGTCAACAACTTCGAGCTTAGTGTTCCCAACAACTACCGGCATAGGTGTGACATGGATATTAAACATGATCTTTGTTCTGTCCATGTTCAACTTAAGACCTATCCGTTGGGAAACACTATTGAGGTCATTGAGCATAGTGCTTAGGTCCTCCAGCGATTCTGCCATAAGGACTATATCGTCGGCAAATCGAAGGTGAGTGATGTACTCGCCATTGACGTTAATACTGTATCCTTTCCAGTCCAGAATCTTGAAAACGTCTTCCAATGCAGCGGTGAAGATTTTTAGGGATATAACGTCACTCTGTCTTACACCTCTCTGCAATAGGTTTAGATCTCTGGTTCTGTACTTGGATAGCCACCGTAGCCCTACTGTACAAACTCTTCAGCACTTCGATATACCGACAGTCAACCTTTCAATTCTACGAAATCAAAGGTTTTCTCATAGTCCACATACGCCAGACATACTGGCAAATTGTACTCCTCGGACTTCTGTACAATTCAGCTCAGAAGGCAAATTGGTCTGTAGTTCTTCAAGAGAGCGTTGTCACCTTTCTTGAAGAACAAGAACACTGCACTTCTGCTCCACGCCTCCGGTGTAATGCCACCATGGAGGACGGAATTAAAGAGCTTCTGAAGGACTTCAAGTACCGGTTTTTCACCCGCTTTCAGAAGCTCCGCTGTAATTCCATCCCTGCCTGGGACCTTGCTGATTTGAGGTGCTGGAGAGCCATTCTAATCTCGCTTAGACTGACGTCCGGGATATCATCGAAATAGTGTACGATAAGACTCGCTGTTGGATCGTTACTCACACTTGCGTGTGGCTCCAACGATTATGTGTACAGCTTTAGTTTTATTCAATAGCCCACATGTTGGAATAGACAAATTAAAAAAAATCATCCCCCATTTACTTATATGGGATGTACCCAAAATAAAAATGTTTGTTACGATTTTATTTTACAGTTTTCTAAGCGTGATTAATACCTATTATGCCAAATTACGGATTTGTAGCACCTAGGGTCTCTGAGTAAAACCGTGGACGGACGTGCGGACGAACATGGAGAAACTATAAGGGTTGCTTTTTGTGTAACTACGGGATGCTAAAAATATTTCTGGACATCCCATTATTATTGTTTTTATTAATTTTGCTAAATAAATAAATACTGGCTGCGAGGCATTCCTTGTTATTTGTAGTGCATGTAAAAGCAGTTTATTTAACAACCAATTTATTCAACAATGGAAGTTAGGATAGAACTTAGTAGTCTCAAAAATTTTAAACAATGGAACTTAGGTACATAAATAATTGAACTGTTTTAAAAGAGGAGTTTTCATGCACTTCATTTATTGAAAAGGAATACAAGAAAAGTCAAAGAATAGAAAGCGTTTTAGAATATTGAAACCCAGCATTAGTCGTTAGTTTCAGTCTCTGCTTAATAAATAAAAAATATATATATAATTTACTAATTATAATTATATATCTAAATATATATATATATATATATATATATATATATATATATATATATATATATATATATATATATATATATATATATATATATATATATTTATATATACATATATATATATATACATATATATATATATACATATATTAATGTTTGCTCTTGATTGTAGCTATAACACAATTGTTCGGTGGCTCCATGGGGATAAAGCTTCATTTTTTACGTTATTCACATAAAAATGAAAATCTATTGAGCGTTGTAAAACAATATAAAAGCATTTACCCTCCTTTGATCTCCGCAGCAGTCGGGTAAAAGCACTAAAATCTCAATAATATTATACACTAGTACATAAAGGGGTCAGTTGGTAAAAAGAAATGCTAATATAACAATGTTAGTTTTACCTCGAAATATATTATTTAGTTTTCCAGCTTTTAACCCGACGTAAGATATTTTAAATACCAGGTATTATTTAGATCTAGATCCACAACCTAATCTTGAACTATATGAGGCAGCTTAAGATTAAGTATAAATAATGAACATGTGTATCTCATCCTTTTAAATTACAATCTATTGTCTGCCGTGTGTTAGTGGCCTAAGAAAATCTATCACCGGATTTGTTCTCATATGTGTCTTAAGAGTCAACAATGGGAAATACTAAAGAGATCTTATGGCTTTCGATAAATGGCGGCATAACCATCTTCATCAACACCAAGACTGGCGACAGGAAGCAGCTTCGAAGGTTCGAAAGGCCTGGCACTGCATTCGTCTAATTTATCGATTTATCTTGAAATTGTAATATGAAATAATTTAATGTTATTTAAAGTGTTGTAAAGAGCTGTGGTAGCTCAGGGGTTAAGCGTTTGCTTTAAATTTTCAGTACGATAGTAACCCGGGTTCGATTCCCGCAGGCACCAATGAAATTGTTAATTGCTGTTTTAAGTGCTGGTTTATCACGTGCTTGGTGGTAAAGGAAAATATCGTGAGAAAACCTTGAGTAAGATTGTAAGAAATATTGTGGCCGCGCGCTGGATATTCCTTCCCCTAATACCCTTTCAAAAATGAGATGAGGCCTGTGCCAAGCAGTGGGACGTATACAGGCTGTAACTTAAAGTATTGTGTTAGTTTTAACGTTGTTGTTTTTAATGTTATAGTACTGTTTTGAATTACTGTTATTATTATTTTTATAACTGTGCGTGCTGTGGCTATCTGTAAGGTTTGTAGTGAGGTTTGTACTTAGTCGTAAGTAAATCTGTAATTACATAATATATAGAATGATATGGAACTCATCTTAACTCATCTTCTTGCAGGTTTTAATATACTATTGTATAAATGAATAAACTAATGCAAAAGTTATAATCTAATAAACTATGTCGCTACGAATCCACGAAATATACCCTGTTTTTATTTTAAGTAAATAAGTTTTAATCCAATGTCACTGTTGCTTGTTATCCAGGAATAATGAAACACGACGACAGAAACAATTTGCATAACAATTATCTACAACCAGCAATCCAAAGGAATATTTTAATATAAATTTTAATTGGGACTTTATATTAAGGTAGGAATGTTTGTAAAATTTTGTTTGAAATAATTAAGAGTACGTTTCTTTGTTTCTTTTCAATCTTTTGTTTAATGACTGCCTCGTTGATCTAGTGGTTTTAAGTGCGCCTGCTGATCATATGGTCTCGGGTTCGAATCCCGGGTCAGCCAAAAATCTACGTAAACTATAATACGTATTTCAATTAGACATGTGGGAGACTTATCCACATACAATTTACACTTACATATACACAATACGACCATACAGCAATAATTTTAACACAAACACTATAATATAATAGCACCGCTGTCGCTGTTTCATAAATTCGATCGAGCTCGAAGCCATTTGCCTTGCGCCTAATCTCTCCCCAGTGTTATCGGAATCGTGCACTATTGCACTATAATCTTGTCTTGAGCAGATAACAAGAGATTGCCCGACACCACCGAAATTTAGCCTGGTGGGCATTATTTCTTTTTTTTTTCATTAATAATTATAATTTTTTTTATTTTTAACTGCTGCGATGGGGCCGCTCACCCCTAACGAAATTTATTAATGTTGTCTTACTCTCCTCCGCACGCGACGTACATACTTACTTACTTACTTATCTTCACGCACAATCCCTGACGGGGTAGCCAGAGAGAACAGATCGCCAAGTGTCACGATCCTTACATATCTCTTTCGCTTCTTTCAGATTCATTATCTTCTTCATACATGCACGTCTAGGTATCCGAGTACTCTTGACCCTACCCTCTTCGAGCAATTTGCTCACATGGTCTTCGAAAGTTAGTCTCGGTCTACCTCGACACCTTTTAATATTAATTTTCGCGCTATATATTTTCTTCACCATTCGGTCTTCACTCATTCGCTCAACGTGCCCAAACCACCGAAGCACGCCCTTATCAATTTTTGTGATAAGGTCATCTTTCAAACCTGCCATATTGCGAATCTCTTCGTTTCGCTTTCGGTCGGCCATAGTAACGCCGCACATTTTACGAAGAGATCGCATCTCCACTGCATTCAACTTACTTTTATGCTTCTTCTGGCATACCCAGGTTTCGCTGCCATATAACAAAGTCGGTACCAACACTGCGTTATGTATTGCAAGGCGTGCACTCTTCGCTACGCCTTGCCTTTTGACTAACGCAGTCAGGGCACCATTGACTTTGTTCCCGGCAGCGAACATGTTGCTTCTATTAGCTTCAAGCCTAGCGGAGGGCGGTAGAGACTTAGTCAAGCGGAGGATCTAAATGGCAATAATATGTGTCTGAAAATATGTGTCAGTGTGCAAAATTTTGGTGAGAAATGCATTCTAAAGATTATCGTAGACCTCACTCGCCCTCCATCATTATTTACGTATAAAGTTTTTGACGAGTTTCAGATTTTGTCTTTCATTTTGATGAAATGAAACCTAATACTTCTGCCGAAATAAAAAGATCACCTAATACCGATATTAATCTGCCTTTTTCTAAAATGAGATCGGCTGTGCAGAGTAAAAGTGATTTTAATTCAGTTTTCTCTTACTGTATGAAATGTGAGGTTTCTAGAGGTTCGGAGGCAGAAGATGCCAGTGTCAGGTTTATATAACCCGGGCATGATACAGATTTCCGAAATGATTTAGAGCTTGAAGAGTAAAATAATCCGCAAAATTATATATGTACCTAGAGCTTGAGCTGGCACATGGTTTTTTCATAGGATAGGGTGACAATCGAGCACACAGTCCACCTGATTGTAAGTGATTGGTATGACCCATAAACCTCTTCATCTATCCTCGATAAATAATCAAAAAGCAGATACGTTGTCCATCTTAATCCTCACGGGTGAGGATTAAGATGGAATGTCTGTTTTCAAGTAAAAAGGGTCGCCGGTTCTCTACACGCACCATACGAAACACTGCAGTGTTAAACTGCTATTTCACGCTGGTATTCTGTGAGAGCGTGGTCCATCCCCGGTCGAGCCGACCCATTCGTGCTACAACTCTACTACTAATACTCTATGCTCTATGGATGAGATCTTGACTCCGGATTTGATAATGTAACCAGAAGGTGTACTTCGGTGAATGCTACTGAAACTTTTCGAAGAGTAGAACTAAATGTGCCGAGTTTGGTCTCGTTTTGTTAGTTATGATGAGACCTTCTCTCCGTAGGTACTTGTGTGCTGTGATCTGAAATGAGCTGAAGGTTTACTTCGGTAAACGCTATTGTAAGTCCTCGACCAGTAGTACTAGGTATGCCGCGCTTGGCCTTGTTTTGTTAGTTATGATGAGACCTTACCTCCGGACCTGATAGAGTGACCTGAAGGTGCACTTCGGTGAATAATACCGGAACCCCTTTAAGAGTAGAACTAGGAGTGCCGAGTTTGGGCTCGTTTTGTTAGTTATTGTGAGACCTTACCTCCGGAATTTATAGAGTGTATTGAGTGAGTACTTCAAGGAATATTATAAAAAAAAAAATAGCGAAATTGGTTCTACTGCATTCGAGATTTGCGCTTAGCAACACATTCAGCGATTCATTTTTATATTATAAGATATATCTTTATATATAAAAATTGCGTGTCACGTTGTTTGTTCGCGATGAACTCCTAAACCATTAAACTGATTTCAATGAAATCTTGCACACTGTGTGCAGTATGGTCCAACTTGAGAGATAGGATACTTTTTATCCCGGTAAGTGACCTTCAATATTTTTTTATTGCGAATTTAAGGATTTTTTCATAGGAAAGGTCATCGGAAAGGGCAGAACAACGTCTGCCTGGCCAGCTAGTATATATATAAATTACGTGTTACGGTTTTTGTCCGCGATGGATTCCTAAACTACTGAACTGATTTTAAGGAAATTTTGCACACTGTGTGCATTATATGTAGGTAATATATGGATATAAAGAGGCAGGAGAGTAGTGTCAGGATCGGTCCAAATGAAATCCCGTAGTCCTGCCTACCCCTCTGGGTGACAGGCGTGAGCATTTATGTTATGAATGTCCCCGTGAATAAAGTTTTTAGAACTAAGAAATTATATCGACTAGGGAAGATTTACGTTTATCATCACGCATTCGACGTCTAGCATTTGATGGTCACTGGTCTATAGGCAGTTACGCCTATCGTAAAAAAATGGTTATATTGTTATATATGTCAAAAAAATATGGAAAATATCTCAGTCTCAGTAAAATATTTACCTTTTGCTAAAAAGTCAAAAATTGCATATAAATTATATTATAGTAAAAAAGGCGATTAAGTTTTTAATTAAACTGCTTAAACGACATTCGCGCTTGTGATAAATCTTAGTCAACTCAAAAGGGAAATAAAATTAGAATTTTATTAAAAACAAAAAGCTGACTTCAAAGAAAAAAAACGAATCAAATAATTTTCACGCAATAAATTCTGAAGTCGGGGCTTTAATACTTCTAAATATTGACTCTTGGCGCCGAATTCTGAAGTTATTGAATAGAAATATATTTTTTATATTTATTTCCTTCATGTTGGAATATAGTTCTAATTAAAAGTCTAATTTGTTCACTTTTATATCCAATCTGGTTGTAATTTATTTAAAGGATAACTTTTGTTTGAGTATTGAAAAATCAGCCTAAGATATAATAAATATAATTTGAAAGAAGCTAAAGCAAATAAATATAATTTACGTTCTTGCGGAGATGTTTTTATTTTTCTTTTTTTTTTCTTTTTTTATATATAAAAGAACATTACCACCACACTAGGATTTTCTCCCGTATCATGAAGGCAGTTTACATACACAAATTACACAAGAACAAACATCCAGAACCGGAACAATTATTCGTAGGCCATACAAAAACTTGTTCCGTGCAGGGTTCGAACCCGCGGCCCACAGCGCAACAACTCAATGCTAAGCTAATGCTCAGTGATGGCGTTATTTAGTTTTTGAAGACTTATCAAGCCACCTCGGGTATTGTTTTAATTATTTTAAAGCAATAAGTATAAATGTTATTTCAATAGTATCACGTAAATGATACGGTTTACATTTACCTACAAGTACTGTAAATATTCTTTAAAAAGTATCTTTGTATTTAAAAATGTGTTCATCATTGTCATCATCATCGCAGCCCATTAAAGTCCGCTGATTCATATAGGCCTTCCCCAAAGATAGGGAGACATATGCCAGGCAGGTTGGTGACCGCAGTTTTTTATTATTTTGAGCTATTCTTAGAAAATGCTACTGCACATCTCCTGTTTCAACTTCCCTCTGTCGCCTTTTATAATAGCCATTTGATGATATATGGAGTTATAGGGCGACTCAATACGGCGAAATAAATTTGTTATATACGAGTACGGAAATAATTTTGAATAAAAAGAGTTACGGATAGACCATCGTGTACGTGACATAAAATTAAAAAGAAATTAATTCGATTATATTTATTATTTTAGTCTACTTTTCTATGGTAATATAATTACTTATATTTTTATATGTACATATACAGAAACTATAACAGGATAAGGCCTATTCTGATATAGGAAATACAACAAGGGATCCCAAGTCTCATCTCGGAAATACATCAGGATAGCGTTAATTATTAAAAATTGTTAATATAATCATTATTATAATATAATTTTAATAATGATTATATAATCATGTTTATTTAGTCATTATTAAAATATTAATAATTATCATATATTATAATAATGATTAATTATCAATAATAAGATTATACAGCGTAACGCACTGTATATTCAGAATAGAGAAATTAAAGTTCGACTATTCCGTAATATTACACACTGGTATAACGTGAAGGCCATAATTACACGATAACCCCAAAGTATGCAAATTAAAAGCAACACCACCTATGTCGACGCAACACAGGACAGACTCTCAGCAACACCATCCTGCACCAGGACAACAACCACAATGTACAGAACCACGACACTCTCTTAGCACGCGTAGAATGATTTCACTCGTAGAATGACTTCAGCGGAATCTCTCTCACTAGGCACCTACACTGAACTCTATGCTGCACAAACGGCTGGGGGTTTCCTGATCTACCCTAAATTCTACTCCACCACCATCGATATGACACTGCGTTAGAGTGACGCAACCCCTCGCTCGCTTTCGATCCGGTATTTTATAGACACATTGACGTGTAAATGTGTTCAATGTGTATATATGTATATGTTATTCATTCGTTATCAGTCTTTCTTAAACTTACAATATTATGGGGTATTTGATATTCTAATACCGCCACTACACAGTCATATTTTATTATTAAAATAAATAATATAAAATACCTATCGTCAGTTTAAGGGATCACCTTTTGCCATATAAGAGATACAATTTTACGCTTACGTTAGCAAGAATCAGGGGTATCGGACAAAGGATCATTTTATAAGATTTTGTTGTTTATGAATATCAACACAATGTTCAAAATAGTCTTATGAAAACTACTCGTAACAACTAATCAGAGGCGGCCTTACCCATTGCGAGGCTCCGGGCGGCAGGTCTTTGCGAGGCAATTTGTCCTTCGTGAAAAGTATGTGATGCGAATGTAGGTCTGGTTGTTTGGTTTAGGTATTTGTCATGTTTGAGGAGAAATACTAAAGTTATGCAAAGAAATAAAATTTGAGTTGTAAAATATTTTACATTAAAAGTTTTACAAAATTAACAAATACAGAGATGATAAATTTTAAAATAGATGTTTGCGGCTTTTCCTAAGACTAAAATCTTTAATTAAAGTCTACGTCATTTTCGATTGAAAGAATAGCAAGGGCTGAAAGCCGATCTTGTGTCATCGAATTCCTCAAATATGTTTTAATAATTTTAAGCCTCGAGAAACTCCTTTCAGCAGACGCAACTGTAACAGGTGTGGTAGCAATATTTCTCAGGACTATTTCGATAGTGGGGTAAACTTCAATTAATTTTTTTTTCTATTATGTATTTCAGCACCGAGATAATATCGTCGTTTCCTTCATACACACGGATGAACATATTGAGTTCTTCGTACAATACATGTCCATCAATATCACATGAGTCTCTTACTGTCAAAGATATTTGTAAGTCGCTGCATTGCTTCAAAATTTCACTATCACTAATTTCCTTTAATCTTTTTATATTATACATGAAACCAAATATGCTCTCATGATGTTTAAGAGCCTCAAACCTAAGTTGGCAGCTTATGCGCACATTGTCGACAATGACATAAAAATAGTTTATTTTAAAAATTTCTTCCGCATTCAATTCATGAGCTTCATCTTCCCCTTCGTAATCAAAATGCCTTTTTTTACGTCGTTTTCTGACTTCTTTGAACTGTCTGTCAATATCATTTTCCTCGGCTATTTCTCTCGCTGCTGTATCTCCTAGCACGAGATTCCAGCTATGACTCCCGCAAGGTAAAAAATAAGCAAGTGGATTAATTTCAAGAATACGTTTTTGGACATCACTTTTTTCATCACGCATGTTGGCACCATTATCATATCCTTGACCTCTGCAGTTTTACAATGATATACCTAACTGTTTTAATTCTGTGATTATATAATTAATCAAACTCTCAGCTGTGGTTTTTACGACGGCTAAGAAACCAATAAAATGTTCTTCAATTTCAGCTGTATTAGTATTAAAAAATCTTATAATAATTGAAAGTTCCTCAACACGAGAAACGTCGCGAGTACAACCAAGAATAATCAAGTAATATTTATTATTTTTTCAACAATTTGAGTCTTCACGTGACTTGCCATTAATTGTATGAGCTCATTTTGAATATTTTTTCCTATATATTGGTCATTAATCGTCTTATCCTTCACTTGTTTTATGTGAAGTCTCATCACGGGATCAAATCGGGCTATTAACTTTACTAAATCTATAAAGTTGCCGCTTGTCTCATTCGAATCTGAGTCTCTCTATGACCCCTGAAGGCAAAATTGTGAGATGCTAAAAAATTTACAATTGCGAGCAATCGTTCTAAAATATCTCTCCAACGTTGCCTTACTTGTTTAATTTGTGACTGGGCCAAGAAGTCAATAGTGGAACAGCTTTTTAAACCATTCTCTAAATTAATCCATTTCAACATACAATTTTTGTCCTGTCGACTAGATTCGTGAGACTTTAGGTAATCACCCAAGTGTTTCCAATCATACACTCTTTCACTTGATCCGATCTTTGTATTTTCTAGCTCAAATATTTGACACGGAAAGCAGTAGACGGCATCCTTTGTTTGTGAATAAATCATCCAGCGCCTGTCAATCATTTCACCGTTAACTAATATCTTATTATAATGATATTCGCTGAATCGCTGTCCATTATCATTTACGGGAAATAAATCAACTTTAACCCTTCCTTGTGGTCCTTTCAATACAATCTCAGTTTGGTCTACATCAATCATGGTTTTAGGTCACAAACCGGGATCATTTTGAGGATTCAGATTTTCTATTCCAGCAGCTATGGATTAGCCATAGACTCGGGCTCAGATTCGTGTTCTTGACTGAATAGCGTTGACAGTGGCACCGGTAACCTAAGAGACAACGATGTAGTTAATTCATCATCATCCTCACAGTTTTTACTTAATTTCGGCGGCAGCAGCCATGATGATGTGGAAGGAATGTTTTCAGCTGGATCAGGGTTAGAGTCACAGTTAGTCAATAAATGTTTTGTAGAGGTTTCTTGATCATCTCTTTTTATATATCTATATAAATATCCCCGTAGATTTTTTCTACTTTCTTTTGAAAGCTCGTTTCCTATTTGAAATACCTGACTCAAATTTTCTACCGACATCACGATTACGCGAACTCATTTCGTAAATCTTGTTTTGTTTCGCACAAACAGTCAGAAATAATTTTTAAGTTTCACACAGTTTTTTACACTTTTTCAACTTAAAAATACTTCAAATACTATAATTAAACTTCTCCAGCTCACTCAATATTTTAAATACTATAAAAACGTAATACTCAATAAAATTTAAGGATATGTACGGTACAGTAACGATTTTATAACTATTTTGCTTGTATACTGCAAGCAAAATAATTCCAAGGTGACAGGAGGTGACGAACGAAATGAAACACGGGGATTACCCGAGCGATAGAGGAACAGAACATTATGTCCCAACTCCCGAGCTGACCCGAGTGCTATGCGATTAAAAAACCGATCTTCAAGTGTTTCGAGGCGCGATATTCAAGTACTACATAATGAATTTTTCAATTATGTTTAGAATGAATGAATTAGTTAACCAACTTTATTTAATTTACCGTTATGTCATAACCTTAATGAGTAATTAAGGATCAAAATCAAAAGTTTTAAATAAAAAATATAGTTAAAAAAATTATATTTTTTAAAATTTGCTTGGGTTTTTGCGCGAGGCCCCTGCAAGAGCGAGGCCCCGGGCGATTGCCCTGTTCGCCACCCTCTAAGGCCGCCGCTGCAACTAATTATATATCAGTAAGATTTTGTGACTCTTTAAAGTTTTAAGAATAAAATTTTTGAAGCAAAAACATTTTAATGTAATAAAATATAATTAATATAATAAAATTAAATATAATTTTAAACACATACTTAAAAAATTAAGTAAAATAAAATAATTTCTACTTTGTTATTGGTGGTATTAAAATAACCCAGAAAATTTTTTGATTATTGTAGTTTAAATAATTACTAAATTAATTATTACCCAGACTTCAAGAGCATTATATGTGGAAATTATTTTATTATTTTTGAATTTTGAACTTTTTATTAAAATTTAATTTTTTTTAGAATATCACAAGTTCAAGGTAGCAACTAGAATATGTTCCAATTAGTTACATTAAAACTTAATCCCTTAGGGTAGAACCCTTAGAAATTGCTTCTTCAAAAGACATTCCTCTGCTGCCATATATTGTTCACCTAATAACCTAAAGCCCCAAAATATCTATATTGCGAAGTAAATTTTTGTAAAAGCTTTTTTATATAATGGATTTCCGCAAAGTAACGCCTGATTCTATTAATTATACCCAAAATATCTCTCTCTGTATGCTAAATGATGACTACTTCAGACTAAAAATCAATAAGAGTGACGTGTCAATAGTTAGAATATCGAAAATAATTTTGCTTCTTGGTTATAATTTCACCATTACTCATAACCAATATTTTTCTTAAGTAAAGACCGCGTAAAACAGTTATTTACGGATTATTATAATATTATTGTTGTAATTATTTAAACTTCTCAAGAAGCCGATTGTCTCATGATGTATTCTGAGGCGCCGCGCGGGAGGAGATTGAACACGGTTTGCTCGCGTAAAATGAAATGTTGAGGTGAGCGCTTATGAGCCCCTAAGCTATCACAGCTCTAGACTATGCTAATTAATAGATGTAGTAAACTTCTATCTTCATCATAATTGCAACCCATCACAATTCCATTGCTAAACATAGAGCTGCCCTAAGGAATGCCACAAAGAACTGTTCAGAGTTACCTGCAACTATCGACTTATTGTAACTATCCTACCGGATCGTGAATACATTTACTACGAGGACGCCCTACAATTTTCTTACCGTTACGAGGCTGCCACTCAAGAACCTTTATTTCGAAGAAGAAAGGTTAGTTTCTATAAATGGTTTAAATTACATCTTTTACTTTTCATTTACGAAAAATGTGGCGTTACTTTGCGGAAATTCATTGAATTAAATATAACTTACTTTCCAAAGATAAAAATAAAATTATGTGTTTTACCTGTGAGGTGCTCTTTCATCTTCGAACTAGGTAAGACGCGTCATTTTAATTTTTTTATGTTGATCTTTTACTTCTTTTTTTTACAAAAAAATTTAGTTAGTAATTTCTTAATGTATTCTAATTTAAATTTACGAAGAAACAATTTCTAATATAAAAAACTTGTTGACCGAGACAAAGTGTTTGACTGACAACCCCATTTAATATTACGAAAACTTGTGTAATGTTTGTTTACAATTTAAACAAAGCAGTAATTTTGGTTTCAGCACAAAATGTATTTACATATAGCAGATCATCGTCAGCCTTTTCTTAGTTTTGCAGAATACACGAGTTCTAAATTATCCGCCATTACTGGAAACAAATAATACGCACAATCCTTTCACTGGTATTGCTACTAGGAGTCATCCTTTCTTGAATTTGTGTAGTAGTAGTAGTAGTGTCGTAGTATTCGGATGGGTCTTTCAATTGTCACATGGTCGCGACGCTTGGTAGACTTGACCTGACCTCCATTAAACTTGACTAGACCCCTCGAACTGTACATGTCCATCCTGTTTCAGTTTCCTTGTGTTGACTCTTATGACTCCTACGGGATGATAAGGGATAATGTATTCCCTTCAGCAGCGCATGGACACCTGCAACCAATGTCTAATAGAGAATGTTTACAGATGACTTTTCACCTCTTTCATATAGGAGACTAATAGAATAGGAGAGAAAATGTTTATTTATTTTTAGACAATGTTATTTTCATCATTTTTCGACTGTACACCTGGGTGTATAGTACAGTAGTGAAAGCACAAAGACAAGACGTTTCTTATTATTTTCACGAAAGACGTAAAAAAACCTGTGACAAAAGCTAAAGGTACACGCGCAGGAAAACTCCGTGTATCTTGATGTCCCTTAAGCGAAATTATTGTTTTATAGATTTACGGTTTATGTATTTTAAACATTGTAAAATAACATTCATCATTTCATCATCATTACAACCCTTTATAAGTCCACTGCTGTACATAGGCCTCCCCTAAAGGAATGCCACAAAGCACGGTCCTGAGCCACCTGCATCCATCGAATTCATGCAAGTCTTACCATGCCGTCACCCCATCTGGTGGGGGTCGCACTCCACTTCACATACCGATACAAGGCAGCCACTTGAGAAGCTTTCTTCCCCCATCGCTTGTCGGTTCTTTAAGCTATATGACCGGCCCAGCCACTTCAGCTTACTTATCCGTTGGGCTATGTCTGTTCCTCTGATTCTACTGCGGATAATCTCGTTGTAAATCTATCATGTAAAGAAACCCCGAGCGTATGTCTCGCCATAGCTCGCTTAGCGACCTTAAGCTAGGGTCATGTCTCAGTCAGCTTAAGTCATCACTGGCAACACGCACTGGTTGTGTAATTACTGATCAAAACACGTTTAATTCAACTTGTTTTGACAGCGGCTACTAGCGCTATAATATAGTTTGTTTTAAATGTATAAACATGTTTGGATATAGTGTGAGTACGATAAGTTTTTTTTACTTATGTGGTGTGAGTGTGTAATGTGTAAATTTTATATGGCTAAACCCCCCATGTGTGTTTTAAATAGGTATTATATTGCACGTAGCTTTTAGGCTGACCTGGGATTCGAATCCAAGACCATATTATCAGCAGACGCACTTAAAACTACTAGATCAACAACTTAGTTCAATTAATTTAAGATTAAAAAGAAAAAAAAAACAACTTATTCTTAATTATTGCAAACAAAACTTTATCGACATACCTTAATATAAAGTCCCTATTAAAATTTGTATTAAAATATTGCTTTGGATTGCCGGTGGTAAATAATTGTTATGAAAAACAGCCAAAGCAAATTGTTTCCATTATCGTGTTTCAATAATCCTGAATAACATGTAAGAGTGACATTGGATTAAAACTTATTTACTTAAAATAAAAACAGTGTATAATTTGTGGATTCGTAGGAACATAATGTATTAGATTATAGCTTTTGTGTTAGTTTATTTATCTACGGGCGTACTCAAAGTTCATGTGTGAGCAAAATTTCCCAAATTAAGCCGATTGAACAAAAAACGCACAATTATTTCGTTAGATGTGCTATGTTCCACCGAGACATCTTCGTGTCAAACCATAGCTATTACAGTTGAAAGTGGTCTATTTCTAATAAGTGAAATTTCATAGAAAAAGTCCTCATATATATTTACATATATAACATAATACATAAACACTCACGCCTGTCACCCAGAGGGGTAGGCAGAGATTATGGACTTCCATTTGGTACGATCCTGACACACCTCTCTCGCTTCCCCCACATCCACATACCTACGCATACACGCTCGTCGGTTAAAGGTATTCTTGATTTGGCCCATTTTTAATATATCGCCAATTTGGTCGATAAACTTTCGCCTAGGGCGACCCTTCCCGACTATGCCGTTCACCTCTGCAACATAAATTTGCTTTGTCACTCTTTCCTCATTCATTCTTTCTACATGGCCAAACCACCGAAGCATACCTTTCTTAATCCTGGTCACAACATCATCTTGCAAACCACACTCTTCTCTTATTAAACAATTTCTCACTTTGTCATTCAGCTTCATCCTTAACATACTCCTTAATGACCGCATTTCTACAGCATTTATTCTACTCTCATGCTTCTTCTGCCACACCCAACTTTCACTACCATACATTAAAGTAGGTACTAACACAGCATTGTGAATTGCCATACGTGCCTTTTTGGACACATTCTGACTTTTCACAATAGAGTGTAGAACCCCATTCACTCTATTTCCTGCATTCACTCGTCGTTCTATATCCTTATCATATCTACCATCCCTGCTAAATACACATCCCAAATATACAAACTCATCTACTTGCTCTACCAACTCCCCTTCTATTCTTATTTCACATATCGTTTTACTTTCTTCTCTTTCAAAAACCATAACTTTCGTCTTACTTGCGTTTACTTTCATTCCCTTTTCTTTTAATGTCCTGTTCATTAATGTAACCATCATTTGCAACTCGGCTGCCGACGATGCAAGTATGACTTGATCATCGGCGTACAAAAGGCATTTGACGGTTAACTCACCCATTCTTAACCCGCATTCTTCTACTTTCAAATTTTCCAAACAACTGTCCATAAATAGGTTCAACAACCACGGGGAAGCCACACAGCCCTGTCTGACACCTTTATGGATGCCAAACCAGTCCGAGTAGGCCCCGTTGATCCTGACACAAGCACTAGAGTCCCTATATAGAGACTTCAATGCCTGTATCAGACCAGCGGTCAACCCAAATGAGTTCAGTGTTTGCCATAACACATCCCTGTCCACTCTGTCATAAGCCTTCTCCAAGTCTATGAACGCACAAAAAACTTTTTGGTTTTTGGCCAAAAACTTCTCCGCGATCATGCGCATGGAAAAGACCTGATCCGTACATCCCATTCCCTTTCTAAATCCCGCTTGCACATCCCAAATTTTCCATCAGTTTCTTTCATAACTCTTTCAATTAGTACCTTAGCATACATCATCATCATCATTACAGCCCTTCACAAGTCCACTGCTGAACATAGGCCTCCCCCAAAGAATGCCACAAAGCACGGTCCTGAGTCACCTGCATCCATCGACTTCCTGCATGTCTTACCAGGTCGTTACTCCATCTCGTGGGGGGACGCCCTACACTTCGCCTACCGGTACGAGGCTGCCACTCGAGAACCTTTCTTCCCCATCGGTTGTCGGTTCTTCGAGCTATATGGCCGGCCCACTGCCACTTTAGCTTACTAATCCGTTTGGCTATGTCGGTTATTCTGGTTCTACTGCGGATATACAGTTTTCCCACAATGCTAAGAAGGCTGATACCACGGTAGTTTTTACAGTCCTGCTGTGATCCTTTTCCCTTATATATTGGGACTATCACGGCTTTGCACCAGTCTCCCGGTACCCGCTTAAGTTCCCAACATAAATTAAACAAGGTGTACAGCAGGTCTGCCACCACTCCTTCTCCAGCCCTTAGCATTTCGAGAGATACTCTATCATAACCGGCTGCCTTACCTGCTTTCATACTTTTCATTGCTTTCATTATTTCATCTATACTTATATCTCTATCTATTTCCTCTTCTTTCGGAATTTCTATTTCATTTAATTCAAACGTCTCATCACTCATAAACACGCTTTCAAAGTATTCCTTCCATCTCCTTAAACTCAAAACTTCGACATTCAGAATACAGCCATTCTGGTCTCGTATAGCATTCATTCTAGGCTGTTGTGAATGTCCCCTGGTAGTTCTTACGAGTTTCCAGAACATTTTAATGTTTGCCTGGAAGTTATCCGATATTCTTCTATCATTCTTATCCGTTCTTTCTTGCTTTTTCCTTTCAACTACTTCTTTTACTCTCTTATTTAGGTGTCTAAAAACTGCCTTTTTCCTTTCAATATCATCATTCATACTGCTAGAATTACTAGCCTTGGTTGCTAGTAAATCTAGCCATGCTTTCTTCTTTGCTTTAACTTCCATCCGTACCTCATCATCCCACCATAACGTGTTATTTTTTATCCTTTCAATCGTTCTCTTACTTACACCACATACTTCGGTAGCTGCATCCACTAAACCTTTCTTGACATTATACCACACAGTCTCCAAGTCTAAATTATTCATACAAAATTCAGCCATACCACTTATATTTTCTCTCAATCTACATTTGAACTTCTCTTTCACACCTTCATCTTGTAACCTCTCTGTTCTTATACGCTGTAACGCAGTGGTAGACACAGATGTCCGATGCCTCCAACGTCTGAAAAGACCATTAATTCGGCATAAGACCAAGTAATGATCCATCCCTACGTTAGAGCCCCGGGAAACCCTTGTATCTACCACCGCGCTCCTCATTCTTTCATCAACAATTATGAAATCTATCATACTTATATCATCACCTCTTTCCCATGTATACGTGTGAATCTTCTTATGACGAAAGAAAGTGTTCGTCACAACAAGATTCTTTTCCACGCATACGGCGAGAAGGCTTTCACCATTCTCATTTATACTTTCATCACCAAACGTTCCCAATATCCTTTCATAACCAAGCCTCCTCACTCCAACCCTTCCATTAAAATCGCCTAATATTACAATATTTTCATTAACCTTGCATTTCATTAGCACCATCCTTACCAACTCCCAAAACTGCTCTCGGATATAAGTGGGCTTAGACATGTCTGGGGCGTAGACCCCTAAAACAAACAACTTCTTTAAGCCCACTTTCATTCGTATCCATAGCAGTCTCGGGCTTACACATTCATACTCTATCACACAATGACCCATTCTTTCTGAAAGGATGATACCGACTCCCTGGCATGCTCGCTCGGTCTCGTCTACACCAGACCAGTACGCGGTATACATGCCATGTGTAGTGGCATCCTTTCTCTTCCGTTTCGTCTCATTTAACCATAACACGTCTATTCCTCTATCATACATCTTATCGCATACTTCATCCATCTTATCATTCATTCCTCCACATACATTCAATGTAGCCAGACGGGCTTCCGCAATCCACTTTTCGCCCCTCCGGGGGACAGAACGTGAAGGGTAGCGAACCTCGTCGCCGGTTTTCCTCCCGGAGATTCTTCGCACCCTTGCCCCATTAAAGGGGCGCCGGGAACTCGGGGCCATTTCGTTAATTTTATGCCTCATAGTGCGAAAGTAAGTTGTGGTATTTTTTACGCCGCTACCACACGGCGAGGAGCCGAGTCAGTTCTTTCGGCTTTGTCGCTCGTTTAGCACCACCCGGGGGACACGTGTAGGGTGGGCCTAGGATTAGGTGGTCGAAGCCTACGGACGCGAGCGACTCATCCCCCTCATATATATTTATTATTTAAAAAGAAAATAAAATGTTACATGAACAACAATGTCGTTACTTAACTTTTGATACAATAACATTATATTCAAATTAGATGAATGGCTCAAAAGCATCACGTTACAGAGTACAGAATACACAATTTGCTACGCTTTACACATAAAATGCTTTAACGGAAAGTTTTCCATTTGAATTACATGATTTACATTCCTTACGTTATTTATGTATTGTATGCGTACAATATAATCTTTATTCTATGATTTGTAAAGAGAGAAACTTTAACTCTACGCGAACACTACACATTTAAATAAAACTAGATTTTACGGATTCTATCACGTATATTAACTTATTTTATATTCCCGATGTTTCGACCACTTTACAGCAACCATTGTCACAGGGGAGGGGGGACTAAGGTGTTCAACGTCCCAGTATCATAGTTAATCATTTTTTTTTATAGGAGAGGGGGCAAACGAGCATGCGGCTCACCTGATGGTAAGTGACTACCGCCGCCCATGAACAACCGCAACACCAGGGGAATTGCAGATGCGTTGCCGGCCTTTTAAAAAGGAGAAAATCATTGTTATCTCCAGATTAAAATTATTAATTTTGTACCGATCTACGCAGTATGAACTTATAGTATCTTTAAGTCTTGCAGTATGCTTCGGTTGGGATTAAATTTTATTAATTATAGGATCCCAAGCAGATGGTAGCACCCAGCCTTCTTCTATATTGAAATAAGTATGGTTCGCGAATCATCCTTGAAACGAATCTGTGTTCTTTAGCGAAGATTTGTGGTCTATCAAATCTGATGTAGTGACGGGGGCGATCCTGTATGTGTTGATAGACTGGAGACTTCCCGAAGCTCGATTCTTCACATTAGCTATGTGTACTTTAACGCGGGTTTTTATTGGTCTTTTAGTTTGTCCTATGTAAGAGAGACCGCGTTCACAATCAAGCTTGTACACTCCTGCATCTTGCAGAGGGACATTACCCTTGACTGCTGGTAAAAACTGACTTATCTTCTTCAGCGGCTTGAAGTATGTTTTAATGGAAGCACGCTTCACTGATTGACTGTAATTTTTTTTAAAATTATATATAAAACATTGTTAAACCTAGACGTAAAATGCCTAAAGTAACGACAAGCAGCAGCAGCGTCAGTGTTGCAAAACATCTGTTACTGCTATCGTTAATCAGCTACAGTAAAAGTTGAGGCAAGGAGACAATAAACGCAAAGAAAAAATGAATCAAAAATTTTAACTTACATTTTGTGCTTCTCTTTTTATAAAATAAGAGTGACAAACGAGCACACAGTCCACCTGATGGTAAGAGGATAATGTAGCCCATAAACACCGTTATATTTATCCTTGATTCTCGATCGATATGTTGATACTTTGTCACACCTGAGGACTAAGATCGAATATCTCGTATCCAGTAAAAAGGGGTCACCGGTTCTCTACATTAAACGTACTAAACCTTTAATGTAGAGAACCGCACTAAGCTGCTATTTTACGCTGGTATTCTGCGAGAGCGTGATCCTTCCCCATTCGAGGCGACCCATTCAGGCTATACCCATAATATAGATGCAGCACGGTTCTAAAAAAAAACTGCAAAACTTTAATTATAGTTAATATAATTTTGTAGAGTTAATGAAGTTTTTATAAGTAGGTAACTTGTTTGAAGAGGTTGGAGTGATAATGCGGATACTAATTAACTTAAAAGTTGCTTACTCAAATGTTTCATAAGTTTGGTTTCGCTCCCAGTTATGAAACAATATCATTACAGCTTTAATCATGTTATTAAATACACTTACTCAAGTTTATGTGTTCAAAGTCAGAGTCTTTAATTTCAAATTTAGCAAAAACAGTCTATAGTTGAATCAATAACAGATTTTTAAAATTGCGTCTTGTTGTATTTAAGTAGTATAATTTGTTTACATAATTGAAATAAAGAAAGAAGAATGATTTATTTTAATTTTCTATAATTCAGTTGATAGGTTAGCTCGAACGAAGGAACCACGCTCTCACAGAATAAAACGGCAGCACAATGCTATAGAGTAAACTAGTTGAATGTAAATTCAAGAAAAAAAACTTCCTTCTGCGTAAATCCCATATCTCTGGTGCCCTTTGACCTACAGGACCCAAATTCAAACTCGACCGAGCTACTACCTCAAGGTATCCACATACTAATTTAAAGTCAATCGGTCCAGTGGAACGGAAGTTATCGTGTCGGCATACAGACTAACAGACTGCCAGCTAAAACCATTAACTTCCTTTCAATGCTACGCAGAAGGAAGTTAATAAAGAGGACCGAAGTAATAAAGTGGGTCTTTACTAGTGTCGAAGCATTCCATATTATTTTTGTGGGGTGACAACGCATCTGCATACTGTTTCTTAATTTAGGATAAATCTAGGTACATAACATGGATACCAGCCACCACTTCCCTTTAATATGGTCTAGAAGGGCGATAGTTGCCACGTGCGTCTGCGTGTTCTAATACAGCTTGTGAGGACTGATCAACTCGGATTTGCTATGCACTGATAAGCTGCAAAATTTTAATCGTAATTCTTTTACATCATAAACCATGTTTGGTTACCGATGGTTCTGTTATTATTTTCCATTCCATTTATACCATACAAATGAAAGAATACAAAAATGAAAAGACAGAGGATGCCTGCGGAGTTTCGTACGCCGTCCTTCGCTCGTCAATAGAATCTGGTGGTTTGAAAAAAAAATCTTAGTCAAAGCAATATATACATATTTCATTTCTTGCGCATTATATAGATTTTTGATATCCTCAGACAAAAAGTTTTATAATGTAATATCAAAATTATATCAAACATGCATTGCAAACTCGTCACAGGTAGCTGGTCAACATTTAAAACGCGGCGGAGCAAAGTTTTTCCTCTTTTTATAGAAAACTTTACCTCCACACTATGATTTTTCCTGTATCGTGGGGACAGTTTATACTCACAAATTTCACAAGGAAAAATATCAAACAACGAACAATTACTCGTAGGCCACACAAATACTTGTTCTAAACTAAAAAGACACTTGATACTATAAATTATAATTTATTGCGCCGAAAAACCAATGACCACTCATAATTTACATTTAGTTAGGGCTTGGGTTGGATGATAGATTCTAAAAAAAATCTAATAATAGAAAAAAAAACACCGTCTCATTTCATCCCGTAGGTGACTTAAATCCACTATGAAAAATTTTTATACATGGTAGAGCCATACTGCAGCTATATTATGGTTGTAGCACGAATGGGTCGGCTCGACCGGGGAAGGACAACCCTCTCACATAATACCAGCGTAAAATAGTAGCTTAACGCTGCTGTGTTTCGTATGGTGAGTGTAGAGAAACGGAGACCCTTTTTTACTGGAAACGAGGCATTCCATCTTAGTCCTCACGAATATAGATGTAGATGTCTATGGGCCAAAGGAAGCACTTACCATCAGGTGGACTATGTGCTCGTTTGTCATCCTTATTTTATAAAAAAATCCGAAAAAGGGTAGAATGAAATAAAATATAAAATAATATAAATAATGACGTGGAATAGAATGGAATGTAGTGAAATGGAATACAATAGAATAGAATGTAGTGGAATAATATATAATGAAATAGAATAGAATAGACCAGAATAGAATAGAACAGAACAGAACAGAATATTTTTAATTGATATAGATCACATGTTATTATTATTGCAACTATTTTTTTTTACTTATAGCTTCCGATATAGTAGTAAAAACGTAACGTTTACGGCAGTCCGGTGACAAATAAGCAGACTGGTGACAGACATTTGCGTCTGGAGTCAGACGTCAAGAGATAACGTTGCTAGTTATGTAGAACTGTTACTCGTAGTTAATCTGGTTTTGTTGTAAATAATTTACTTCCATCAATCCGTCCATTAATATTATTTGGTATTAAAATTATCTTTTTATCTGATTGGGCTGCATGAATATATAAAAGGAAATGAGAGATAGTAGGAATCCTACGCATTTTTTACGTGGTAGAGCCATGCTGCAGCTATATTAATGGTATAGTTGTAGCACGAATGGGTCGGCTCGACCGGGGAAGGACCACGCTCTCACAGAATACCAGCGTAAAATAGCAGCTTAACACTGCTGTGTTTCGTATGGTGAGTGTAGAGAACCGGAGACCCTTTTTACTGGAAAAGAGGCATTCTATCTTAGTCATCACGGGTGACAACGCACCTGCATTTTGATTCTTTCTTGAGGATAGATGTGGATGTCTATGGATCACAGCAACCACTTACCATCAGGTGGACTGTGTGCTCGTTTGTCACCATATCCTATAAAAAAAAGATATTCATTAAATATAGTAGAAGAAATAAATAAAAATACTTAAATAAATAATAATACAAATTGTAGTGTTTGCTTATATGTAGTATACAGTAAATATTGTTATTTGTTTTATTTACTAATAATTTACCATGCACAAATACACAAACATACATTTATATATAAGTCACTGTCTCGAGCGCACCGCGTCAGTTACACGAGAGCCTCGGGCGAGAGTGGACGTGTTGTTTAGTTAAAGTGCGTGCCGAGCCTGTGTTTCACTACAGTGGTTAGAGAAGATAGCAGACATTACAAGTGGCGACGAGGAAAAAGATATGTGCCTATTTAGTATAAAGATATAATCAAAAATAGGTTACCAATGTGCAACTATTAGCATTGCAATTGTAAATTAACTCCTAGAGTACCCGCGGAAAAAAAACCGTGGGTTATGAATTATGATTTATTGTTTTTAACCCTGTTCTGATCATTTTAATAATTTATATAAAATATATGTTCGCATTGACCACGCTTATGGTGTGCTAAAATTTATTTTCTTTATGTAGCAATGATAAAATAATGATTTATTTTAACATATGTCTATTAGCACAACTTTTATATAAAAAGATTTTTGATGGTAAAATAGTAGATGTTACTAAAAACTCCTCTCGATTCGAACCGAAATACAATGTCGTTAGCTAAATTTTAGTGGCATTTAACATGTAGGTGTGATATTTATCGCCTTTAATGAAAATACTATTTTACTGCTTTCATGGCATATATGTCTTACAAAAAATTGTGGACACTTCAAGACTTCTGTACATTGCAAAGTAGGTAACTAGTAATACTGTTTATTTATTTATTTGCTTTTTAAGGGAAACATACAGTGCAATAATAAATTACATAATAAAACATATAAAAGTAATCCTAAAAACCAATGAAGTTTCCACAGATATCTAATACATAATAAAAGCAAACCACAATATTATGTTGTATAAAATTAAAAATATAAAAGAATAAAACAAGCTAAATGGTATTCATAAATTAAAACATTAAGTAGTAAGTAGTTAAAAGTAACATTATATATACAACTCAAAGTGATACTACCAATTATATATTAAGTTTTACAATATTTTCTTTGTAACTATCATATTCAAGGTGAAAAATATCTAATATTTACAATATTTTAAGTTAAACTTTTTGCATGTACGAGATACAAAATTATTTGAGGCATTTTTTTGTTTTAACTTTAGGTAATGCAAAAAGTGGTTTATTTCGTGCACCTAACCTGTGACACGCAAGATTCACCTTGCCTAAAAGTAGGGGAGAGTCGATGATATTATGAAGCAATTTGTACAACAACATTTGATCTCTTATATTACGGCGTTTCTCGAGGGTATTGCTGTCTAAGTTATCAATAATGGTAAATGCGCAATATAGGTATTGAATTTACCCAAAGCCTTAATGGCACAGCGATGGAAGTAGTCTGTATAACAAATAAACCGAAAGAGAAGGGCGAGTGTTATGGAACATATTATTATCATGAAACTGAGTTTGGGTACCAAGATACCAATCATTAAATTGAGTTGGGTACTAAGATACCATCATTAAATTGAGTTGGGTACTAAGATACCATCATTAAATTGAGTTGGGTACTAAGAAACCATCATTAAATTGAGTTGGGTACTAAGATACCATCATTAAATTGAGTTGGGTACTAAGATACCATCATTAAATTGAGTTGGGTACTAAGATACCACCATTAAATTGGAACTTGGGTACTAAGGTAGGTACCACCATTAAATTGGAGCTTGGGTACTAAGGTAGGTACCACCATTAAATTGGACTTTGGGTTCTAAGTTACTACCATTAAATTGGACTTTGTGTACTAAGTTACTACCATTAAATTGGACTTTGGGTATTAAAATACCAGCATTAAATTGGAAAAAAAATATAAGAAACTGTTTCAGTTTGCCCCTAAAATAATAATAATAATAATGATACCGTTATCAGCTTTAATGTGATAGCACATCTATGGCTATAAGGTGTGGAAAATGGAAAAGGTCTCTACTAATCTATCTGGACGTAGCTGAAGTTATATCAGCACTCGAGAAACGAGCTATGCTATTGCATTTTGGTGGCTCTGGGATAAAAGAAACCGTTGATGTATTTTAAGTAGAAAAAAAACTCTACGAGTATTTTCAACCTAATCGGAGCAAAGTTTATGAGCGGCATGTTTTTCGATTGCTAAAACAGAAAAAAAGGAGAGACATTTGAGAAGTTTTGATAAGATTGCGTTAACAAGCCGAAAAGTGTGCATTCGAAAAGCAAGATGATCATTTCATAGATCAAATTGTGGAAAAGTTTAATTCGAAATTGCGCAAGAACCTTATATCTTACAAAACGTGGGAAGAGTTAAAAAGCAAAAAAGTATATGCTTTTAATCAAATGTAAAGACCAGACAAGACATTATTAGCATAGGGTAGTAACTCTCCTTTGGCAATAGAGGGTTCATTTGAAACTATACTCGAAGTCGATGGACGAAAGGAACATACAACCATTTACGTGATTTCGGGGGGTACTAGAAACCTGTTTGGTAAGAACACAGCAGTCCGACTGGGTGTCTTAAAACTTGGTATCGGGATAAATCAAGTGGAGAGTAAAAGCAAGCCGATCCCCTTTAAAGAGAAGGTTGCAATCAAAATTAAGGAATCACTAAACAGTGATATAATTGAAGAAGTGCAAGGCCCGTCTAAATGGGTTTCACCAATGTTCCAATCATGAAAGAAAATGGTGAATTACGTTTGTGCGTAGATATGAGATGTACGAACGCCGTTATATTGCAAGAAAACCACCCCCTGCCTACTATGGACCATTTTTGCCTAAAATGAAGAAAGCTAAATATTTTAACAAATTAAGACATAAAAAAATGCCTTCCATCAAGTGGAAATTCACTCTGAATCCAGACACATAACGACTTTTATAACCCCCAAAGGATTATATAGATATAAAAGAATAATTCTTTGAATTACCTGCGCTTCCGAGATTTTTCAGAAGATCATTGAAAGGATGCTGATAAACTGTGAAGAGGTCGTCAATTTTATTGATGATATCCTGGTATTCGGGAACAGTGAAGAAGAACATGACGCATGACTAAAGAAAGTTCTACAGGTACTTAGTAAAAACAACGCCGTGCTGAATAGCAATAAATGCATATATAAAACGCAGGATGTGAATTTTCTGGGACACAGGCTTACACATGAAGGAGTAAACCCTTCAACAAGTACGTTGAGAGCATTATGAAATTTAGGGCCCCAAAGACCATAGAAGAACTCCAAAGTTTTTTAGGACTCTTAAACTACATAAACAAATGGATACCTAACTTGGCCGCCATGACAGAACTTTTGAAGCACCTGTTAAGACAGAAGATGAGCAAAAAGGAGAGCTTGGAAAAACAATGGTCTGGAGAACAAGATAAAGCATTCCAAAAACTCAAACGGATGCTCACGGAAATACAGATTTTAAGGTATTATGACGTCAGAGATGCAAGACAGGTGATAGCAGATGCTAGCCCTGTCGGACTTGGCCCTGGAATTATTGCCTATGGTAATCGAGCTTTGACAGACTGCGAGCGCAGGTATAGCCAAACGGAAAAAAAGGCACGAGCATTAGTTTGGGGGGTCGAACATTTTAATATTTTTATTTGGAAAGCCTTTTGATTTAGTCACCGACTACAAGCCGCTAGAGATATTGTTCGGGTCTAAGTCAAAACCATGTGCGAGGATTGAACGATGGATACTGAGGCTACAGTCTTATTCATTCAAGGTTATATACAAGCCAGGAAAAACAAATATAGCTGATCCCTTCTCACGATTATGTAACTTTCCTGATAACCCACCAAAAGGAAAAGACCAGCATGTGTACCAAATAGTGGAAAATTCTAGACCAGTTGCTATACCAATGAGTTCCATTGTAGCATATTCAGAAAAAGAGCAAGAGATTTACAAAGTGAAAAAAGGTGTCTATCAGAACGACTGGGACGATGCGATTAAGAGTTACAAATTTTTTGAAAACGAGTTGTGTTTCCATGATAGCATTCTACTTCGTCGTAGAAATAAAATTGTAATACCACAGCAACTCTGCTAATGTGAGTGTATTAGATGCTGCATAAGAGGGTCATCCAGGTATCGTAGCGATGAAGGGACGCTGGAGATCAAAGGTATGGTGGCCCCGTATCGATAAAGACTTAGAACAATTAGGAAAGGCTTGTAAATGTTGTACGTTAGTGGGTTTGCCAAACCCAACTGCACCAATGAAGAGACGAGAGTTCCTGCAGCTCCATGGATAGATGTCACAATAGATCTAATGGAACCATTGCCAAGTAACGAGTATCTGTTAGTAGTGGTCGACTACTATAGTCGATACAAAGAAGTAAACAATTACAAAAACATCACAAGCTTACAGATTATTAAAATGGTAAAAGAAATGTTCAGTAGACTTGGTTATCCTATTTCTATCACCGCAGACAATGGCAAGCAGTTTGTGAGTGAAGAGTTTCGATCCTTCTGCAAAGAATGTAACATTAAGTTATTTAGTACTGTACTATATTGGCCTCAAATGATCGGCGAAGTTGAAAGACAAAACAGAGATATTTTGAAACGTCTTCGTATCAACCAGATCGAGAGGAAGGATTTAAAAGAAATGTTAATGGGAGTATCTTCTAATGTATAACAGCACCCCTCCTTACAGTTACCGGGAAGTTAGCGTCTGAACTGTTTTTTCACCGAAAAAGTAGGGATAAAATTCCATCAATAGGTGAAATAAATTACAGACAATCATTTAGATTCAGATATCAGGGATAGAGACAAAATACAAAAAAGGAAAAGAGTATGTATATAGGAAACGCAGAGCAACTCGCTCAGATATAATACAGGGAGATAAGGTTTACGTAAAAGCAGTGTAAAATAATTAATACAGGCAATAAAAGCTGCTTTGTGATTGTTATGAGTTATAATGAATAAAAGAAAAAAATCTTGATAAGAAAGAGATGTAGTGTTTGCTTATATGTAGTATACAGTAAATATTGTTATTTGTTTTATTTACTAATAATTTACCATGCACAAATACACAAACATACATTTATATATAAGTCACTGTCTCGAGCGCACCGCGTCAGTTACACGAGAGCCTCGGGCGAGAGTGGACGTGTTGTTTAGTTAAAGTGCGTGCCGAGCCTGTGTTTCACTACAGTGGTTAGAGAAGATAGCAGACATTACACAAATAATACTACAAATAATACTACTGATATCCCTCGGAAGGGGACTCCAAACTGCTGAGGGATAAGTGGTATTATTATAATTGTTCCCATTAATATAAAGTTTCTTTCTTTCTTGTTTCATTGCAACCTATAAAATTCCACTGCTGTACATAAGCCTCCCGTATAGATTGCCTAATAGAGAGGAGTTTGCCATAGTTGCCGTGCTTACAAGGTGGTAGTAATTTAGTTCTCTTAGGAGAGGTGGCAAACGAGCATACGGCTAACCTGATGATAAGTGATTACCGCCGCCCATGAAAAACTGCAACACACGGGGAATTGCAGATCCGTTGCCGGCCTTTTAAAAAGGAGTAGGTTCTTTTCTTGAAGGTCCCCAAGTCGTATCGGTCCGGTAAAATCTCTGGTGATAGTTGATTCCACAAAGAAGAAGAAAACTTCTTTTAAACCGCACAGTGGGAGACCGCCAGTCATCCAGATGGAATGGATGGTATTGTGAGTTTTGTCGCGAGGTGCGTTGGTGAAATTGTATGGCTGTAATTAGTCCGAACAATTCCTCAGCGCACTCCCCGTGGTAAATGCGATAAAATACGCAAAGAGATGCAACACCTCTTCACAGTGCCAGTGAGTCCAGCCGATCGGAAAGAGTTCGGTCGCTGACGACTCGAACAGCTCTGCGCTGGATGTGATTAAATGGAAGGAGCTGGCACTAGGGAGCCCCAGCCCAGAGATGGGAACAGAATTCCATATGCGGCCGAACCTGCGCCTTGTAAAGTTGCAGGCGGTGTGCCGTCATGAAATACTGTTCCGCTCTGCTGAGTACGCCGAGCGTTTTAGACGCCAATTTGGCCTTCTCTTTCAAGTGATCATGAAACTGCACGTCACTCGATATGTTGACGCCGAGGATTCCGATACTGGTTGAAGCAACAAGGGAAGTACCTTTAAACTGAGGAGATGCGACGAAGGGGTTTTTTTTATCGGTAAACGCGCAAACTTGTATTTTCTGGGGATTGAACTGGAATAGATATAGTCGCCTGCAGTCCAAGACTTTGTTCAACAAATTGTCGACTTCAGACATAAGTTTTCTACGATACTCGACGACGTTTTCCCGAGAAATATTAGACCGGCCGGTGTATAAAACATCACCAGTGCTGTCATCCGCATGGCAATGAATATTACCTGTTTGAAACATGTCATTGATATGCAGAAGAAACAGAGTTGTACAATAGAACGTAGCCTTGTGAAACACCAGCGTTAATGGGCTTGTAATCGGAGCATTCACCGTCCACTACGACTTTGATGCTCTGATCTGCAAGAAAACTTGTGATCTAATTGCACAATTTCTCAGGATGCCCATAGAAAGGAAGCTTCGTAAGAAGCGCTTTATGCCAAACCCAATCGATAGCCTTCGCTATGTCCAAACATAACGAATAACGAACGAAATTAGCCGTTTATAAGTTCCGTTCACAAGTCCACTGCTACGCAGGCTAAAGAGTATATAAATCACAAAGTGTAATACAAACATTACGTAACTTTTGTTTTAGTTTTCATCGCTTAAGTTCTGGTAATTTCAAAGTCAATAATGAGCCTCTTTTACGATTATGGGAAACACAATGGGACTGTAGTTAATATCATAATGCTGATTCGTGCTTTATAACATATTAGAATTAACGATTTGAATAGAAGGAAGTTTATCAATCCGATATTTCAATCTTGTAATTGACATTTGTGTTTGGTTGTCAAAATGATTTATATTAACTACTTCGTAACAAAAGAATATAATATAACATCAATAATGACACATTGGAAGCTAATAACACATCAGTCATAGTCGTAAGCTACAAAACAATATTGATTCATTTGCCTCAAAATAACACAATAAACAAACTTGGGAAGTGTTTTTTGCATGACTTTCATAAAAGTCATGTCGAAAAGATTCAATTTATTGGATCAACCTAAACTTAAGGAGATTATTTCTTTAATTCGTTCATTCGTAGCAGCCTTTCAAGGTCCACATGCCTCTCCATAGATTTGCTCGTTTGATGTAGTTGCACGTTGGGCAGCCGCAGTTTTTCCTTTTTATAGGAATAGGGTGACAAACGAGCACACAGTCCACCTGATGGTAAGTGGTTACTGTGACCCATAGACATCTACATTTATCCCCAATAAAGAATCAAAATGCAGATGCGTTGTCACTCGTGAGGACTAAGATGGTATGCCTCTTTTCCAGTAAAAAGCGTCTCCGGTTCTCTACACTCACCATACGAAACACAGCAGCGTTAAGTTGCTATTTTATTTTATATTAGATTTATTCTTAGGTTTTTAAAATAATACTAGGTTATTAGTAATGTTAGTAGAGTAATATCGTAATTACGATACTAACATTACTAATAACGGATTTTTTATTAAGCACACTAAATAAGCTTAAAATGCTTTTGTTAGGAGTGCTCCACAATAGTCAAAATGTAAATTCGAAATCCACTACTTTCCAATATTGCAATCCGCACGGGATTGTCACTTGTAATAAAAGTGGATCCTGCATGATAACCAGAAACTTTCTTGGAATCAGTTGAACTGAGGTGGATAAACACAGTCCCGAACGCAAATTGAGTATAAGATCTACTTGTTACCTTAGGGGAGGAGGCCAAATAAATTCCGTAGCCAAATTGAGTCAAAAATTTACTTGATATATGATGAGCCTATCCAGCATTATTATTAAAGTTACTAGAGATCGTTGCAATCAATAATGGACACGGATCCAAGTTTGCTATTAAACAATCGATAAAACTTTGGCTGGAAACTTTTATCTACCATACTCGCAAGAAGGGACTAATTTCAACCATTTTTACAAGGTTTCTAGTTCTAATCTGTGTTTAATTTTTCGAGTCCCTAGCTTATCGGGAAGTAAGTCTGAAATTGAATGCAAAATTTGTACTGTAAAAACAAACAAACAATATGTAAGTTTGTTCTTATTCCGTTATCATACAGTTCTGAACTATATATTAATATACAAGTCCTTAACTTATCGAGAAGTAGTAGTATCGCTCAGCGAGCTATGGAGAGGTCTATGCTCGGGGTTTCTCTGCGTGATGAACTTAGAAATGAGGATATCCGCAGTAGAGCCAGGGTTATCGCCATAGCCCAACGGATTGGTAAGCAAAAGTAACAATGGGCCGGCCATATAGCTCGAAGAACCAATAACAGACGAGGAAAATAGGTTCTCGAGTGGCAGCCTCTTACCGGTGGGCGAGGTGTAGGGCGACCCCGCACTAGATGGAGTGACGACCCTGTAAGATGCAGGATGTCGATGTATGCACGTGGCTTAGGACCGTGCTTTGTGGCATTCCTTGGTGGAGGCCTATGTTCAGTAATGGAATTGTGAAGGGCTGTAATTTTGATAATGATCAACTTATGGAGAACTTAGGGTAAAATCGATTGCAAACTTAGTACGGAGCGAACAGATTTAAAGGCGAGTTATTAAAAACATAATAAAAGGGGAACATTTCAATTAGATAAGACAGTACTTCAAAGAATTCATCAATTACCGTCTTCAGGGTTACTTTAATAGAGATAAACAAACTTCCATTAATTTAAAGGTCGATCAATCGATAATATATATTAATTTTCATAATGTTTTAATTAATTAATCACAATAAAATTTTCAAAAAAAAATATAATTTTTCTACATTAAAATGACAATCTCAAACATAAATTTCAAAAATACAAATCAAGTAGTTTAGTTACTATCTCACAGAATAAAACAATACATTCACTGCAAAACATAACTGATTCTTAGAAACAAAATGCTTCACTCGGCTACTTATCTTGACATAAAGAAAATAATTTTATAGGAATCACTTTCCCTTAGTGGCAAATAAATCCCATTTAATGAATTGCGAGGAACACAAGTGGGAGGACAATTATAAAGGGCATATACTCTTGTTACTTAGCGACGCATAATATGTTGTGAGTGGACATTAAGTGATTTTTTACATAAATCGTTCTAGGAATGCATAGATTGTTTTAAATTTATCACTCCAAATTAATAATTTTATAGGGATTTTCTTGTCTAAATTATAAGCATTTTCATTAACATTTTTTGGTTAATATTTAAATATTTTATTAGTATATGGATTTTTTTACTTCAATAATGACCAATGTGTAATTAATACACATTAATTCCATAAAGATGCCACTTTAGGAACACGTTACAAAATTATAAAATCCTATAGATACGTTAATCGATGGACTATTAGAATATGATTCTGGTGGTGGGCTATAATGCCTATCGAAAATTGGAATATATGTATATTAGGGCGAAAGAGGATTTCTACTTTATTACGCGTATGATGTGTAAGATTAGAACTACGATTCTAGAAATTTTAACTCTTAAAAGATGAATCACTTGTCGTGAAGCGACAATTAAAAAAAAAATAGAACCTAACCTAAGTACAACAAAACATCAATAGTAGAGCCAGAAAACAATATATTTAAATTTATAAAAGGTATTTACAATTTTATAAAAAAATGGAATGAGGATGATGATGAATGCAGTGAGAGTACAATTAGATTATAAAAAAAAATAAAGGTGAGAGAATAGGGGAATATAGTGTTGTAGTGGGGCCTAAAAGTCGAAGCGACACACGTTGCGTTTGTAGAAGTAGGTTTCTTAGCAGCGACGGCACGCAGCGCCTGAAGCCAGCACTCGCCGTTTGCGCTTGTAGAGGTAGGTTTCTTAGCAGCGACGGCGCGCAGCGCCTGGAGCCAGTACACGCAGCGTCCGGAGCCGGCGCACGTAGCGCCTGGAGAAGGGGCGCGCAACGCTTAGAGCCAGCAGTTGCAGCGCCCAAAGGTAGCGCCGGCGGTAGGTGCACTCGGCGCCTGGAGTAAGTAGTAGTAGTGCCCGGAGTAGTGTGGCCCCCGCGCTTGTAGTAGACTCGAAGCGACTTCCGAGGTAGATGGAGGCTTGTAGGATTCCGGAGTGGCACGGCCCGAGTTTTAAGAAGGCTTCGCCGAAGACTTCACGTGTAAATGGAGGCTTGCAGGATCCCGGGGCAGTGCGGCCCCGGGATAAGGCCTTTAGGAGATACTTCCAATTTGCGAACTGAAGCGAGACTGCCTTTCTTCACCGATTGTTCGGCTTTTATACCTTTCTAGAGAGAACGGAAAAATTATTTAAATTATACGCAAATTTTTTGTAAATGGTCAAGAGAAAAGAGGATTTATGTAAAATTATCGAAATAGGAATAACAGATCGGTAGCAAATTTGAATATAATTACCATGGAAACGATATAAATAAGAAAGACAAAACATGTCAAATTTTTGTTTTTGGTTTATAATAAGAAAACGGTAAGATTTAAGTGGAAAAAGAGATATTATTGATATAGGAAAAAAGGTAGCGCAGCTGCCCACACTAAGCCCAAGATTGTAGAGTTACGGAAAACTAGCTAAAAGATCGAAAAAAGGTAGACTCCATTGACACCAATTTAAAAGTGCTGATAATGTGAAAATACGAAGTAGAAATGATTTGTTATTGTGTTCTTATGGTTTAAAATCGTTACAGGATCCTATGGAAATAAAGGTGATGTAAAATATCCAGTTTTGAGGTGAATGCAGAAAATCGAAACGGAATGGAAAAATGAATTAAAATAATGTAAAATGATACGTAAGTAGTATAATACTACATTTTACCCCCGACCCTGGAAAATTTTTGACTCAGCAAAAATTTTGATATATACATTCTAAAATAAACCATAAAAACACAGCTTTGCAGAAACAGACATCACCAGGCAAAGTCAGATATACCATCTCTTACATTCATCATCTGGCATTCAGGTAAGGGTGGAGTTCACATTCAATGACTACCACTCTAAAAGTGTGTTTTCAAAACGACATTAAGGCTTATTTAAGGAGTAGTCATCCGCTCCTGCGTGGAAAAAAAAAAAATTAGTCGAAGAAACACCACTCTTAAAAGTGTGTTTTCGAAAGGACATTCAGGCTTATTTAAGGAGTTGTCATCCGCTCCTGCGTGAAGATAAAAAAAAAATTATTAAGGGATTAGTCAGCCGCTCCCAAGTGAAGATAAAGATAAAGAAATCAATCTTAAGCAAGCTTTAGTCGCTATGACTTAAGTAAAGATTAAGAACGGCCAGAGCGGTAGGGCTCAAAGCCAGAGATCAGCAACATCACTAGCGAGATGTGTCTGAAATAAAAAGTGAAGATTAACCAACGAAAGTTCGAGGTCCTAAAGCAAGATGTGTTGAAGAACACTGGATCATCAAACAAACAAACAAATTAAAAGAAATAAAAATAATAAGGTGAGAATGATGGTGATATTTATACATATATACAAATTAACAGTTAATAAATGTTTAGATATTTGTACATATATACAAATTAACAGTTAGTAAATGCTTAGAAAAGTTATGAATCGTCTCGCTTTAGCTTTGAAAAACAATTTTATATAAAGTGTAAAGTTCAAAGTTAAGTTTAAGAAATAAAGATTTAATTGAAAAGTTATACCTCTTTAAGTTACCTAGAATAAAAATATTAGAGTGATGAATGTAAGTGAAGTGTTGAATGTAGGTCTAAATATAAGCCAGATAAGTTGAAACACTAGATGAAGTGTTGTTTTAAAATTTGGAAAGTTATCTACAATAAAAATATTAAAGTGATGAATGTAAGTGTTGTGTGAAATGTAGGTCTAAATATAATCCAGATAAGTTGAAACACTAGATGAAGTGTTGTTTTAGAATTTGGAAGGTATGAAAAGGATGAATAAATGAATGATGAATAATGAGTTAAGAACGAAAGGGAGAGCATTTAAATCAAAAGGGAATGGACAAGGCGCAGTAAAGGTGAAGAATTAAGAGAGAAAGAGGACTTTTACGTTGGGCGCCAAATGTCGTGAAGCGACAATTAAAAAAAAATAGAACCTAACCTAAGTACAACAAAACAACAAAAGTAGAGCCAGAAAACAATATATTTAAATTTATAAAAGGTATTTACAATTTTATAAAAAAATGGAATGAGGATGATGATGAATGCAGTGAGAGTACAATTAGATTATAAAAAAAAATAAAGGTGAGAGAATAGGGGAATATAGTGTTGTAGTGGGGCCTAAAAGTCGAAGCGACACACGTTGCGTTTGTAGAAGTAGGTTTCTTAGCAGCGACGGCACGCAGCGCCTGAAGCCAGCACTCGCCGTTTGCGCTTGTAGAGGTAGGTTTCTTAGCAGCGACGGCGCGCAGCGCCTGGAGCCAGTACACGCAGCGTCCGGAGCCGGCGCACGTAGCGCCTGGAGAAGGGGCGCGCAACGCTTAGAGCCAGCAGTTGCAGCGCCCAAAGGTAGCGCCGGCGGTAGGTGCACTCGGCGCCTGGAGTAAGTAGTAGTAGTGCCCGGAGTAGTGTGGCCCCCGCGCTTGTAGTAGACTCGAAGCGACTTCCGAGGTAGATGGAGGCTTGTAGGATTCCGGAGTGGCACGGCCCGAGTTTTAAGAAGGCTTCGCCGAAGACTTCACGTGTAAATGGAGGCTTGCAGGATCCCGGGGCAGTGCGGCCCCGGGATAAGGCCTTTAGGAGATACTTCCAATTTGCGAACTGAAGCGAGACTGCCTTTCTTCACCGATTGTTCGGCTTTTATACCTTTCTAGAGAGAACGGAAAAATTATTTAAATTATACGCAAATTTTTTGTAAATGGTCAAGAGAAAAGAGGATTTATGTAAAATTATCGAAATAGGAATAACAGATCGGTAGCAAATTTGAATATAATTACCATGGAAACGATATAAATAAGAAAGACAAAACATGTCAAATTTTTGTTTTTGGTTTATAATAAGAAAACGGTAAGATTTAAGTGGAAAAAGAGATATTATTGATATAGGAAAAAAGGTAGCGCAGCTGCCCACACTAAGCCCAAGATTGTAGAGTTACGGAAAACTAGCTAAAAGATCGAAAAAAGGTAGACTCCATTGACACCAATTTAAAAGTGCTGATAATGTGAAAATACGAAGTAGAAATGATTTGTTATTGTGTTCTTATGGTTTAAAATCGTTACAGGATCCTATGGAAATAAAGGTGATGTAAAATATCCAGTTTTGAGGTGAATGCAGAAAATCGAAACGGAATGGAAAAATGAATTAAAATAATGTAAAATGATACGTAAGTAGTATAATACTACATTTTCCCCCCGACCCTGGAAAATTTTTGACTCAGCAAAAATTTTGATATATACATTCTAAAATAAACCATAAAAACACAGCTTTGCAGAAACAGACATCACCAGGCAAAGTCAGATATACCATCTCTTACATTCATCATCTGGCATTCAGGTAAGGGTGGAGTTCACATTCAATGACTACCACTCTAAAAGTGTGTTTTCAAAACGACATTAAGGCTTATTTAAGGAGTAGTCATCCGCTCCTGCGTGGAAAAAAAAAAATTAGTCGAAGAAACACCACTCTTAAAAGTGTGTTTTCGAAAGGACATTCAGGCTTATTTAAGGAGTTGTCATCCGCTCCTGCGTGAAGATAAAAAAAAAATTATTAAGGGATTAGTCAGCCGCTCCCAAGTGAAGATAAAGATAAAGAAATCAATCTTAAGCAAGCTTTAGTCGCTATGACTTAAGTAAAGATTAAGAACGGCCAGAGCGGTAGGGCTCAAAGCCACTAGCGAGATGTGTCTGAAATAAAAAGTGAAGATTAACCAACGAAAGTTCGAGGTCCTAAAGCAAGATGTGTTGAAGAACACTGGATCATCAAACAAACAAACAAATTAAAAGAAATAAAAATAATAAGGTGAGAATGATGGTGATATTTATACATATATACAAATTAACAGTTAATAAATGTTTAGATATTTGTACATATATACAAATTAACAGTTAGTAAATGCTTAGAAAAGTTATGAATCGTCTCGCTTTAGCTTTGAAAAACAATTTTATATAAAGTGTAAAGTTCAAAGTTAAGTTTAAGAAATAAAGATTTAATTGAAAAGTTATACCTCTTTAAGTTACCTAGAATAAAAATATTAGAGTGATGAATGTAAGTGAAGTGTTGAATGTAGGTCTAAATATAAGCCAGATAAGTTGAAACACTAGATGAAGTGTTGTTTTAAAATTTGGAAAGTTATCTACAATAAAAATATTAAAGTGATGAATGTAAGTGTTGTGTGAAATGTAGGTCTAAATATAATCCAGATAAGTTGAAACACTAGATGAAGTGTTGTTTTAGAATTTGGAAGGTATGAAAAGGATGAATAAATGAATGATGAATAATGAGTTAAGAACGAAAGGGAGAGCATTTAAATCAAAAGGGAATGGACAAGGCGCAGTAAAGGTGAAGAATTAAGAGAGAAAGAGGACTTTTACGTTGGGGGCCAAATGTCGTGAAGCGACAATTAAAAAAAAATAGAACCTAACCTAAGTACAACAAAACAACAAAAGTAGAGCCAGAAAACAATATATTTAAATTTATAAAAGGTATTTACAATTTTATAAAAAAATGGAATGAGGATGATGATGAATGCAGTGAGAGTACAATTAGATTATAAAAAAAAATAAAGGTGAGAGAATAGGGGAATATAGTGTTGTAGTGGGGCCTAAAAGTCGAAGCGACACACGTTGCGTTTGTAGAAGTAGGTTTCTTAGCAGCGACGGCACGCAGCGCCTGAAGCCAGCACTCGCCGTTTGCGCTTGTAGAGGTAGGTTTCTTAGCAGCGACGGCGCGCAGCGCCTGGAGCCAGTACACGCAGCGTCCGGAGCCGGCGCACGTAGCGCCTGGAGAAGGGGCGCGCAACGCTTAGAGCCAGCAGTTGCAGCGCCCAAAGGTAGCGCCGGCGGTAGGTGCACTCGGCGCCTGGAGTAAGTAGTAGTAGTGCCCGGAGTAGTGTGGCCCCCGCGCTTGTAGTAGACTCGAAGCGACTTCCGAGGTAGATGGAGGCTTGTAGGATTCCGGAGTGGCACGGCCCGAGTTTTAAGAAGGCTTCGCCGAAGACTTCACGTGTAAATGGAGGCTTGCAGGATCCCGGGGCAGTGCGGCCCCGGGATAAGGCCTTTAGGAGATACTTCCAATTTGCGAACTGAAGCGAGACTGCCTTTCTTCACCGATTGTTCGGCTTTTATACCTTTCTAGAGAGAACGGAAAAATTATTTAAATTATACGCAAATTTTTTGTAAATGGTCAAGAGAAAAGAGGATTTATGTGAAATTATCGAAATAGGAATAACAGATCGGTAGCAAATTTGAATATAATTACCATGGAAACGATATAAATAAGAAAGACAAAACATGTCAAATTTTTGTTTTTGGTTTATAATAAGAAAACGGTAAGATTTAAGTGGAAAAAGAGATATTATTGATATAGGAAAAAAGGAAGCGCAGCTGCCCACACTAAGCCCAAGATTGTAGAGTTACGGAAAACTAGCTAAAAGATCGAAAAAAGGTAGACTCCATTGACACCAATTTAAAAGTGCTGATAATGTGAAAACACGAAGTAGAAATGATTTGTTATTGTGTTCTTATGGTTTAAAATCGTTACAGGATCCTATGGAAATAAAGGTGATGTAAAATATCCAGTTTTGAGGTGAATGCAGAAAATCGAAACGGAATGGAAAAATGAATTTAAAATAATGTAAAATGATACGTAAGTAGTATAATACTACACACTTCATCCAACAACATCATACCAGGAATAATAAAATTAAAGCTAGGTAATTTCATACCAATTTCACGATAATATCTGGCTAGCTTGGAGCTTAAAGCTAGCCGTGAATATAAGAAAGCGAATAACTCGGATTTGATCCCCTCAAGTACCAATGAAGTTGTTAATTGCCGTTTAAAGTAGTGATTTACCACGTGTTCGGCGGTAAAAAAAAACTTCGTGAGGAAACCTGCATGTTTGACAAATAAAAAAAAAACGAACGAAGACGTGAAGTTCGCCAAGACAAACTGAGGCTGCGCGTTGGAAATGTTGAGAAGGAAATATCTTCCTTGCCCTCAAAGCCACCCAGAGGGGAGAGGAGACATGTACCAAGGAGGGGGACATATATAGGCTGTAGCTTTTAATTTAACACAGAAGTTACACTCTATTCTTTATAAACGTAATATCATAACTTTTGATATTTTTATCGCAAGAACTAAGTCTATTTTAACAATCCGTCCATCATAAAGTGACTACAAGGGTTTTTAAACACATAAGCGACTAATACAGCGAGATACAAATTGATAAGACTTTAGTACGAGATTTGTACAGTTACTCAATTCGACAACAATTTCCAATTGACGAATACTTTAAAGAATCTTCTTATTCATACGACGAATAAAACCAACATCTGAATAAATAATTGCCGTAATGATTTTGTAATTAACACCAGGGAGATGGAAACTCTTTAAATATAATTCTGGTGAGAATCTTTAAAGTAATTAGTAATTACCACTCTCTTAATCATTTTAATGTTTTTAATTTAGTGAGCTACGCAAAACTTCACCGACATTAAAGTACGGCGTCGTGATCAGGTAAAATATTGCAAAAGTATCTTGTATTAATGCAGATGTTTACATACATTTCGATAGTCACAAATGGCTTTTACAATTTATGTGCAGCAGAATCCAAATAAAGAACTTATTTAAAAGCATAATTTTAATTCTTTGCTCTAGAACATAAATAAAGATACATGAAAAAGAAGAATAAAAAAAAACCACTGTCATCGTTTGCCACTGGCTCCCGCATAAATGAACAAAAACCAAGATAAATGGCAGCATTAGCCAAACGACAATTATAGTGTGTAGCATACAGAGAAAAGTTGACAAAGAATGGACACAATTAGTTCGATAAAAAGTAATAGATTAAAGCACATATAAATTAAAAATTGTCGTAATTATATAAATGACAAAATCCTGGATATAGGCCTTTGTAAATTGAGCATAATTTTTAAACAATAAGGGTGGCACATAGTCCACCAGATGGTAGATGGATGCCATGGCTCATAGACACCTATGTACATCCATCCTCGATTAAGAATCAAAATGCAGATGCGTTGTCACTCCTGAGAACTAAGACGGAATGCCTCCTTACCTGTAAAAAGGTACTCCGGTTCTTTACACTCACCATACGAAACAGCAGCATTATTGAGAAGTTTCACGCTGATAATCTGTATGAGTCGTACCCCAGTCGAGCCGACCTATTCGTGCTGCAGCTATAATTTAGCTACAACGTAGCCCTAAAATGTGCTGTAATCGCTTGGCATTCACAATACTCTATGCCTCGTAAAGGAAAGGCTCATCCACAATATGGAATGTTTTTGAATACAAATGACAGGCATGCCAAGTTTTCTTATTATTATTTTGTTATAAGTCTGAGTAAACGAGTGTTTTATGGAACTATTTTACTAAGTTTTTATACGTGGTAGAGCCATGCTCCATCTATATTAATAGTATAGTTGTAGCACGAATGGGTCGGCTCGACCGGGGAAGGACCAAGCTCTCACAGAATACCAGCGTAAAATAGCAGCTTAATACTTCTGTGTTTCGTATGGTGAGTGTAGAGAACCGGAGACCCATTTTACTGGAAAAGAGACATTCCATCTTAGTCCCCACGGGTGACAACGCAACTGCATTTTGATCCTTTATTGAGGATAGATGTAGATGTCTATGGGCAACAGCAACCACTTACCATCAGTTGGACTGTGTGCTCGTTTGTCACGCTTATTCTATAAAAAATAAACCGGCCAAGTGCGAGTCGGACTCGCGCACTTAGGGTTCCGAACAAATCCGTCGGTATATAAGTTTACTATTATTAAAAATATTTTTATTATATGATTCGACAAAAATTTTTTTTCGCAAAAGTTTTCTTTATCTGTGCTATAATACGTGGCTTCGTACCAAATTTAAAAATTCTGACTTCACGGGAAGTACCCTGTAAGTTTTGATTCCCTTGCGAATATCGAAAATTTGCGGCATAAGCGGCTGAATCTTTTGATTGCATTGGCTTAGAAGTTTGATTTTTTCACAGTTCCAAGGAACAGTAGACTTGAGTATTTGATATGAATTTCAGCTTGACACCTCCACGCGCTCCTGAGAAAAAGGGTCTTGACTGACAGACAGACAGACAGACAGACGGACAACAAAATGATCTTATAAGGGTTCCGTTTTTTCCTTTTGAGGTACGGAACCGTAAAAATTAAGATTTACCGTTACGACTCAACTCGGACATATTTTCTTACATCAAAGATATTCTGAATATTTAATTTAATACAACTATGGATGATAAACTTATCTAAATAGCTGATTTTTTTTTAAATCATGTGTGAGTCTTGTCATCTTGAATCATGACAACATCCCTATCTAAAATCGTTTAAAGTCTAGATTTTATGTGTTTTCAAAAATTCTTAATCCCTATGATACACGGATACAGATGGATAGTTCGGCTATGTTTGTCTAGTAAGTCTTTTACGTACACCGCTTCTATAAATGTATTTACAGCTCACAACATTTTCATTTAACTTTAATAAAACACTTTTGCTGTTCAGCGGTCATAGTCCTTCTTTAGCCGTATTACAACGGATTAAGCTGAACACAAATTATCACGCTTCCCTTATTTTAATTTTAGCTATTTTAAATTGTAAATTGAGAAATATTAAGACCTGCATTAAATTCCGTTTACCTCAACCATATATATTACGTTTGAATACTATACTCGTCATCGTCATCTTCAACACCATCAACTATAAAAACATTATCGGCCTATGTTTTCTGATGAACATAGCTCTATATTAAGGTGCGCCTTGGGAACTGTTTTTCGTAAGTTTTGTTACCTGGAACGTGCTATTAAATTTCCCCCATGAGTACCCATTAATACAGAGATACTCAGACCTAGGAGACCTGTATGTTTTTATGAATATATGTAGAAAGCAGCCGACTGCAGGAAATTTTCGATCGACATTTGGTAAAATAATCTACGGATCAATTATCTCAAGTGGCAATGAGCCGGTTTCATCATCATCATCATTACAGCCTTTCATAAGTCCACTGCTGAACATAGGCCTCCTCCAAGGAATGCCACAAAGCACGGTCCTGAGCTACCTGCATACATCGACTTCCTACATATCTTCTTATGAGCCGGTTTATATATATATATACAAAAAATCTATTTATGCAACCCAACTGACTATATGTATGTATGCCTCAAGACTTTCTCTTACTGAGGCCGCCCCTATGTCCAGCAGTGGACTTGTGATGGACTGTAATTGTGTTGATGATAATTACGATATTAAATTTTTAGATATCGACGAGAATGGAAGCTAGGTAAGTCATTGAGCTGCCACGGTTCAAGTTCAAAACTCTACCTACAATGGGAGTGGCCCATTTATATTACCGAACCATTCCTTATTAAAAAATAAAAGAAGATCAGTTTCATCATCCCGGTATATAAAGATTAATATAAGGTTGCATATATTAATGTTAATTTACTTAAATTATCGTCACTAGTTCAGGGATCCGTCCTGTAATTTAATAGAAGGTCCAATCCGTTATTGTCACTTAAATAAATCTGCATTACAAATTCCAGTTCAATTTAAGTCAGACCGTCAGTGCTTTGTAGTATTCCTTGTGGGAGCCTAGCCTGCAGTGGACTTGCAATGGGTTGTAAAGATGATGATGATGATCATAATAATGTCCGTAAAAATACAATGACGATTCTTTTTAATTTTCTTCTTATTTTTAATGCAGATGTAACGGGTTTTGTAATTTTTTCGTTGTTGGAAAAGTGATGATCTAAAACCAGGCAATGTGAAATGGCCAACATTTAGTGTGGTTACGAGCTTTTACATATTACATTGCTGACTTGCTTAAAGACTGGAAGTGGGATTTATCTTTCGGGATTAATCGGGGCTTCAATATTGAATGATTTGATAAAAAATAGTAACAGTGCCCCCGTTAATATAATAATAATAATATAATAATAATTCATTTTTTCGGAAAAAAAATATCCATAGTTGTCAGTAAATGTTTTCTTATATCTAGTGTTAGTAACATATCTATTGGTTGACGACACAAGTATGAAACTGCACCGATGGTGGCTATAAGCCAGTCTACGAGGCAGCATGTAGCCGTATCCAGCGAACCAACATCGGCGAGTCCCAGCGGTCAGGCAGCGTAAGCAGGATGCTGTTGGGGCTGCCGCGTACGCGCCGAAGTAACGATGCACAGCGCTTGCGCATGATTGCAGCGAATCCGTCCGTGTGAGCTTCCGCGAACATGGCGGAGGCGCTGCAGCAGCTCGGCAGACCCCTCAGCACCCTGAACGCCTTATTATATTGTATGCGCAGGTCGCTGTATGCCCTCTGCGTATAGTCTGCCCACAGACTATACCTCTAATTATACTATCTCTGTTTTATAATCTTTGTGTAGCACATTCTTATCTATCTGAAAGCCTAATACGTACTATAGTTGTACCTGTTATAAAAAACAAGACCGGTGATTCAACAGATGTGTCTAATTATAGGCCAATATCCCTGGCTACGGTGATTGCAAAAGTACTGGACAGTTTGCTTAGTCGGCGCCTAAATAAGTACGTCTCGCTTTATGATCAGTTCAGCTTCAGACCTGGTCTTTCAACCGAGATTGCTATTCTGTGCCTCAAGCAGACTGTCCAGTACTACACTTCAAAAAAGACACATATGCTTGCTATTTAATTTTGTCGAAGGCTTTTGACCTTGTATCCTATGAGATCCTGTGGAATAAAATGAATTTTGAGACTGACTTGCCTCAAGAAATTGTATCGCTTTTTAAGTACAGGTATAATAATCAAAAAAACAATGTACGATGGGCAGGCTCACTTTCCGAGGAGTATAGGTTGGATTTCGGTGTGAGGCAGGGGGGACTAAGCTCTCCAACGCTTTTCAACCTTTACATGCACGGGTTGATTAATAAGCTCAGCAGCACCGGTATTGGTTGTCATATAGACGGAGTCTGTGTCAACAATATCAGCTACGCAGATGATAGGGTGTTGCTGAGCCTATCGAGTGGTGCTCTAAAGTAAATGATTAATATATGTGAATCCTATATAGCGGCCCACGGGCTTAAATACAACGCTATAAAGAGAGAATTTATGATATTGAGACCGGATAATAAGCGTTACACTAATATACCGAATTTTACGTTAGGTGGTACTCCTTTAAAGAAGGTGGAGTGTTTTCAGTATTTGGGCCACTGGGTCACGGAGGATCAAAAAGACAACTTAGACATTGAAAGAGAGAGAAGGGCGCTGTCTGTCTGCTGCAACATGTTGGCTCGCAGATTTGCATAATGTTCAAGTCAAGTTAAAGTTACGCTTTTTAAAGCTTATTGCCAGTCCTTTTACACGTGCAGTCTTTTTTTTATAGGATCGTGTGACAAACGAGCACACAGTCCACCTGATGGTAAGTGGTTACTGTGACCCACAGACATCTACATCTATCCTCAATAAATACTCAAGATGCAGATGCGTTATCACCCGTGAGGACTAAGATGGAATGCCTCTTTGCCAGTAAAAAGGGTCTCCGGTTCTCTACACTCACCATACGAAACACAGCAGCGTTAAGCTGCTATTTTACGCTGGTTTTCTGTGAGAGCGTGGTCCTTCCCCGTTCGAGCCGACCCATTCATGCTACAACTATAGACTTTTGTTACGCTAAGACAGTGCGATTTACCAGCATGGGCTACATCACCACTTACCACCAGATGTGATTGTGGTCAAGCACTGACTTATAATAATTAAAAAAAAACTAACATTTCATCTGATGGTAAGTGGCTACTGAAACACATGGAGGCATGCAACCAATTTCAAGGGATGCAGGCAACAGAAATGCTTTGCCAACTCCGAGGGCTAAGATAGAATACCTGTAATTATACTGGCTCGTTATACCTTCAGCCCGGAATGCAGCAGTACACGCAATCGCAAGCAGCACACAAGCGTTATGAACATCAATTTTTTTTTTATTTAAAATAACATCCATTTATTTTGCCAGCAAATTGAAGAATTGAGCCACAGAAAGAAATATATATTAAGTAGCCTTAAATGATTCACATTATTTATATTAGCATCTAATCGCTTTTTTGGCTATCTTAAAACGCTTTTTGATTCCCACAAACTTGGTACAATGAAAATGCAATTTTTCCCTTTCTCTATGGTTTCCAAAATTTTAGACGGCATAATTTCCTAAAAAGTAAAATAAATCCAGTATAAGATACACAACATAGTCAAATTACTTCACAATAAGTTAACTTATGTATCATATAAAATAGCTAACTCTTTTGGTTTTGCCGTACCCACGTGACGTAAGAGTATGAATAGAAAACGACATGCGTATCCGCTTGCCAGGAGTTACCTATCAACTAAACACAATAACAAAATAAACAGCATGCTCGTACTGGTACCGTACTGCTGAGCGAGATAAAATATTCTGTCATAAAATGTGCCTTCCTTAATATTGTTTGGCTAAGAAAAAGATAGCTTTAATTCTTTACTCCACTTTTTAACATTAGAAAGAAAAGATATATAGCTAATCTTTATTTGCTAAATGTAGTCATATTTTTGGTTTGTTTTGTGAATTTAATTGAATCAAAGGGGTAGTAATTTGTTGTCAATAAATACAATCATTTCGATTAAATCGATGGTTTTAGGTTGATAAAACAATTAAAAAATATGTTTTCAATTTATTAACTTTGTCTGTGTGGCTTTATATAGTTTCTGTCTTAAAAGAAGTGAAAGAAGTAAGCACTTTTTTGTCCTTGTCCATAAAATAAAACAACAAAGTTACTTAAACACGATTAAATGTTAAAATATTATTATTTAAATGAGATAAAGTGAAGAAGGGATAAAAGTGTTGTTTCTAAGACAAAGGTTTTTCATCTTTTATACATATCTCTAAATACAATTATCTGTGATGGTTTAAAACTACTATACAGCATTATTAATCAAAATATTCTATTATAAGCTGATTAAAAACTAATGGCTGTGTAATATAATCCATAACATACATAGTACTGCTACTAAGACTATAAGACCCTCGAAATATCCTTTAGGCTGTTTAGCAAATTGTCGCCATTTTAGGACCTATAAAAACAAAATTTAAATTGTAAATTTAGGAATATGAGACATTAGTTTTAGCCTTAACCATTATTTTTAGTTTGACTAATGATCACCTTGCCCCAATATGCATTCATATTCACTAATTTAATTATTTTCTTATTCTAACCTATAAAATCAATATTTACTTACTTAATATTTTGTCCTTATATTATTTCGTTATTTTACTGGCGCGGCCATTTTATGATAGAAATCATATACAAGTTTACCGTAAATCTAATTTTGCACTTTCTATTCACCAGTTATCACCGTCAAAACTCAACTCCAATCCAAGTAATATTAATATGTAATATAATCTTTTACTCACTATAAATGTCGCCATCATTCAATAAAGTAAACCTATTAAGTTATTTTTGTCATAATTTCATTTGTGATACCTTCCAAACACCAATTTAGAACGTTTATCTGTAAAACATACTTATAAGACAGTATTTGTAGTCTAATAGTTTCCTTGTATACCAAATAACAGCTATAATGCAGCTATTATACAGCCCCTTTTGCGCTTGTACAGCTACTGCACAGCGCTACTAACGCATAAAGCTGTATAATTTGTGCCAATTTTTTACTTATAAGAGCTGTATAAGCGCTTATACAGCCTTTGTACAGTCAGTAAATGCAGCCTGTAGTATAAAAAGGAACTCCAATACAGCTCGTATACAGTTTGCATGCTGCTTGGGAATGCTTCTTGGCGTCAGAAATAAATACAGGGAGGTACCATACGGACTCCCAGGCAGGCAACAGTCGTAAACCGTTTAGTGACAACCGAGCACACAGTCAACCTTATGTTACAAAGAGGATGTGGCTTATGTCCAGCTACACCTAAGAATAAACACCATATTGTTTGTAAAACTTTTTCTTTATAGAATAAGCGTGACAAACAAACACAGTCCTTTTGATGGATGGTAAGTGGATGCCGTGAGCCATAAATTTTTCTCAATTAAGAATCAAAATACAGATGCGTTGTCACCCGTGAGGACTGAGATGGAATGCCACGTTTCCAGTAAAATGGGTCTCCGGCTCTCTACACTCACCATACGAAACACAGTAACATCAAGCTGCTATTTTCCGCTGGTATTATGTGAGAGCGTGGTCCTTCCCCGATCAAGACGACACAATCGTACTACAACCATTGGTATGGTTGTAGTACGATTGTGTCGTCTTGATGACGTCCTATAAAGAAAAATATATTACTGGTGTAATATATTTTTCTTTATAGGAGAGGGGGCACACGAGCATTTGGCTCACCTGATGGTAAGTGACTACCGCCGCCTATGAACAACTGCAACACCAGAGGAACCAGGGGAATTGCAGATGCGTTGCCGGCCTTTTAAAAAGTCGTAGGCTCAGCTAGTATAACTGCAGCATGGCTCTGCCACGTAGAAAATGCGTTGAATTCGTACTCTAATATTAACATTGAATAATATTCCTACGTTTCCATGTAATAAAATAAAACGCGTTTGCGTGGCTTACGACAAACAAAAAGCTGGGAGAATGAAACGTGTGCCCTTTGCAAAAACAGTCTGTGTGACAATTCTCACTTTAGTCACGTTCTAGCGTTGGAAGTGTGGAAAAGTCCTTTTAAGTTACTTCGCAAAATTGTGTCTTATACACTTAAACGTAATGTCACAACGTGTATGTTCACAGTTATACTTTTGATTTGGGTACGCGGAAACAATATTGAATTCATGTTCCATCTCTCGACTGTAATAATTAATTATGAAGCATTGTCCGAAATTAGTTAACCTCATTACATTCTATTTAATTTCAGCAAATCAAGAGGCGACAGACGGAAACAAAACAGGAGATGGGCTCCAGCGTCTTCTTAATGGAGACTAAAAATAAAAACTGCGGTTGTCAATTCACTTGCCAAGCGTTCTATGGGAGGGGCCTATGTTTTGGACTTTAATAGGCTGTAACGGTAACGCTAATATTTTAAATTTAGAATAACGATTTTATTTAGGTGTAATGCATATTTAATATACCGTAGTTAAGTCATAAAATTTTCGACCTTAATCTTTCGTTTTATTATATTACTGTTTTTTTTGTAATATATTAACATAAGTGAAAGTAATAAATTATCGGACAAATGATGACATGGCGAATTATCATGAAATGCCCTGGCAGAATTCGATCTGCCCACTTATAACGATCGATCTGGAACGGGGGTCCATTTATTACATAGACGTAAATCAAGAACGTTTCCTCACGTTCCTCAAAATATATAACGTTTTTATCACAAACTTAATTACGTGTGGAATTTCAAACTGAGGCTATAAAGTTGAACATATTTGTAATGACTCTGTTTAAACATTTATCCTCCATCGATTTCTGTGCGTGAAATTGTCCTGTATTATCTGGATCAAGACAGATAAAGTCGAAACATGTAAGAGGTTGCCGAAGTTATTAATACTGAACTTGGAATTGGTCTGTGTAGCAGTAAAAGTACAAATACGAAAATACAATATATATTTATTTTCAAATGTAGAGTAAACAAACAATGTTTGTAATCTTGATTCGTCACTATCAGACTTAACAATTGTTTGTTTGTATGTGGCCCCGCACTAAGCATGCTAGACTCGTGGGTACCGACAACAAAGCTACCCAGTAAGTCAGATCAGATAATAAGGCAATGCGCATGTCAGTCTGTCATTTATAAAATATAATTACGAATATGGTGCATTAGTTGTGTTTATATAAAATAAGTACTATTTGTACTTATATATCATTATTTGAACGCCAAGGGTTTATAAAAAACCTTCTTTTACTGAAGGAAAACGTACATAAAAAAAACCTGTTTTGTTTATTTTAATTTCCTTTTGTGAATTGTCGTACCTTAAATGCTTAATGTCGTAAACATGTTAAATTGTTTAAGCCATTACATTTCATTCATCCTGTGCCTGACTCGTACGGTAAAGTAAAAAGCGCCATTACTTCTTTAAAGTACGTAACTTTCACTTTTGTGCGTAATGGTTGCAGTCTTAATCGACCACTTGAGATGAAATTAGAGAAAAGTCGAAAAATCTTTAATTGCTTTTAATAAGTTATAATCGTTTGAGAAATTGATTTTACGTAGTACAGTACCTTGCTGAAGCTATAATAATAATATGGTTGTTGCACGAATGGCTCTGCCTAACCTGAAAAAAAAACAGCTCTCAAAAAAAAAGCCAGCGTGAAATAGCAATTGTGTGTGGGAATCGGAGACTCTTCTACTAGAAATGAGGCTTTCTTAATTAATCTTAATTAAATATAAATGTAAATGTAAATATCTGTAGACCCCAGTATCCACTTACCATCTGTAGACTGTGCGGTTGTTAGTCATCCTTTTAATTGAATCTGGATTCGATAAAATTTTACATCGTATTGAACGTGGTTTATAATCAATTTGAGATAGTCTAATGACGTACACTATATAATTGATATTTTGGTTTATAGTACAGATTAAAAAATTATGTAATTTTTCGATTTTTCCAAATATACAAATATCTTTTAAAGATCCCACTTGTAGAAAATCACGTAGAGCACTTAAGATACAAACTCCTTTCTGTTCGAATTTAAATGTAAGTGGTCGCGGCCAGTTTGCAGACTTTAAACTTAGTTACTATTCCACTGTGCATTCCACAAGTCTTGGATTTGAATATATTTAGATAGTAGTTTTACTTTTTGCCACATAACTAAGTCGCGTTTTGAATGCATTAAAATTTTTATTTAAAATCAATGTAAACAGTGAAAATAGAAGCTTATAAAACACTGAATAAGAAATAACTTAATACTATTAATTTTAAACTGAAAATGTAAATTAGTTAATTTGAATCGAAACACAAAAAGAACGGGGTATGGGCGGGATTTAAGAGGACGGATAGTGGGACGGGACTATATTATTATTAACAACACCTAATTGACATTCGCGCGACATTCGCGTCATGTCGTCGGGCAGCGGGGGGAAGGGCCGGGATAGGGCACGACCTATATTGACTGTGAAATACACCACGTATCGGTCTCATTTCCAACAAAACACATTGCGACCCATTTAGTTTTTTTTCATTGCTGTCATGACCAGCAGAATAGATCATCCATATATTTCCAGAAAGTAAAATCTGTGCGTTTCTGATGTCCATACTTAGCGCCAATGTCGTGCGCAAATTTCAAAGCGAAGCGGAACCCGCGTCCGCTCGCATCGTCAATTCGCGCGATGATCGCGTTTTCGCGTTCTATTAGGACTGCCCAGATTTTAATATCGCGCGAGCACGCGATGGTCGCATCGCTTACTTGCGCGATGATCGCGTAATCACGTTGTATTAGGACTACGCCTTAGGCTGAACTACGACCATGGGTAATAGCGCTCCCTTTCTAGAATTCCATCCGGGTATGTAGTACTCTCTAAGATATAAAAATAAAAAACAGCTCTATACAAGTCCATGGTTATACTATTACCATGGGTAAAGTTCCTGCCGCGAAGGAGCAGATATCCTTCGACACTCCTAGAACTAAATTCGGTGGAAAACATCATCGCGTTTACTTCTCATAGTATCTTATAATATATCTCTCTTTATAACATTGATGGCAAACAACCACCGGATAGAAGTTGCAAGTGCGTTGCCGATCCTTGAGAAAGAAGCAGGTTATTTTCTTAAAAGCCCTCTTATTGGCTAATTAAAACAACTGGCAAAAGAAACAGCGTAGAGTTCATGGGTGGTAGAAAATCCTGGTGAAACGTATGGTGGAGGACCAACCATCAAGATGTAGACAGAATATAGGTGAAAGAGAAAGCTACAGGAGCATTTTTGTTCCTTTGAATTTAGATGAACCAAAATAAACTTTCAAAACGCTCTAGTTCTTTAATAATACGTATTAATGTCATCAATCATTATTATTTTGCAAGATAACACAAGCACACTTTTTTGAAAAAATCGGTAAATGATTAAACAAAAATTAAATAAATTTTAAGCAACAAGCAATAGTGTCAATAATTGCAATAGTTGCCAAGTTTAACCAACGGATGGCAACCGCAATTGGTTATTCCTTGTTGTAATTAGAAAGACACTGCTGTCCATCACCTGATATGTTCCACTCTGTCGACTTTTACGACACGCATATGACGATATGGAGTAGTGGATATTCTTACACCGCCACTATATAGTTGTATCATAGGGAAGATCTTTGGCAAAATTGCCACTCTTCACAGGTGGCTTGGCATCCACAGTTTTTTTTAAGTTGTTATTATGAAAGCTGCTGGTCATTTTCTTTTTCAGTTTCCCTCTATCGCCTTTCACTACTCCCGTAATGACAACTTTGGATAGTGGATTATCTTATTATCATTAGACTTAATTTTGGTTTGTATGTAATACATACATATACATAGGCAGCACTAAAAGTATCGGGAATGGAATATTTCCACTGTTCCTGTCATATTAAAATCTTTTTAATTAAAAACTATTTGGTTTTAAAAATCGAATACCATTTATTTATTTAAAAAAAGATACTCTGTCTCGTCACAAGGTTTAGTCAAACTTGTTTAGTCGTTGAGAAAATGGGATTGACTCGAGAAAATTCAAGAGCGATGATTTATTATGACTTTCGAAGTGGTTTAACACAAAAACAGTGTGTTGACCGGATGATTTCTGCATTTGGTGATGAAGCCCTATCCAAAAACAATTTATCGCTGGTTTGCTGAATTTCAACGTGGAAGTGTCAAGCTCAGTGATGATCCCCGTCAAGGTCATCCAAAAACTGCAGTCACCCAAGAAAACGTTGATGCTGTGCGTAAGCTGATTGAGGAAGATCGACATGTGACATACCGCGAAATTCAGGCAACTTTAGATATTGGCATGACTCAAATACAAATAATCTTGCATGAACAATTAGGTGTAAAAAAGTTGTTTTCCCGATGAATACCGCATTCGCTCTGTGAAGAGCAAAAAGCGACTCGCGTTACTTGGTGTGTCAGAACTTTCGAAAGATTCCACGCAGGATCTTCAAATGCTGTATACAACATCGTATCAGGTAACGAATCCTGGATATATGCGTACGAACCCGAAACAAAAATCCAGTCACGAGTTTGGGTGTTCGAAAATGAGTTAAAGCCAACAAAAATTGTTCGTCCACTCCTGCAACGCGTAAAGTTTGACCTTGCGCTTTATTTACGATCGTCGCATAACACGCGCTGAGTGGGAAACACACTTAAAATAGGGATGTTAGATGATCATCGATGTTAAAAATTAAAACTTCGATGTTTTAACATCGATGTTGACATAATATGTGAAACATCGAAACATCGACGTCAATGAACCCATAATCGATAATTGGGAACTTGCAAACAATGCGAACTCGCGAAATCAATATCAACTAAATATTGCATCTGCTCTGAAGATTAAAAATTTTGAATAATTCAGAATTTCTGAACGCATCGCTAACCTAAAAAAATGTCAGTATGGTGAGTCAAACTTAATTGTCAAGTGTCTCCTGTAATGTCACAATGGTCACTGCTTTCGCTTTATTTTGTAGTGTCGTTGTCGGTTGTCGCATAATAACTATTCTACGTAAATTGATATTCAAGTTAATTGTTACTTTTCCCTTGCTGTGTATACCCACATAATTTTGAAACAATGTGTAAGTATCTACACATATACAAAAACCATCGATAATTTTCAACATCAATGTTTTGAGTAGCCTAAACATCGAACATCGATGTTGAGCTATCGATGCCAACATCGATGTCATCATCGATGTTATTATCCCTATCTTAAAACTGAAGCCTGAGCCGTGGTAGCTCAGATGGTTAGCGCTCGCTGTAAGCTTCACAGTACTCGAGCAACCCGGGTTCGATCCCCGCCGGCACCAATGAAATTGTTAATTGCAATTTTAAGTGCTGATTTACCACGTTCTCGGCGGTTTGAGAAATAAAAAAAAATATTTCGATGACATGTGAAGTTCGCCAACACGTATTGGGGCAGCGTGGTGGACATTTCCTTGCCCTAAGACCCTCTCAGAAATGAGAGGAGGCCTGTGCCCAGCAGTGGGACGTAAATAGGCTGCAACTTTACTTTACTTTACTTAAAACTGAAAGGAAAGTTATTTGGTATTAGAGGGATTCTGGGTATAAAACAATGTCACTATCACGACATTTATTGCAATTTTGCTACTTTTAGTCGAGTTTTGTTGAATAATTGAATATTTCAATATCTTTTTTTTTCTGGTTTTTGTTTCTGATGGTTTTTGTGTTGTGTTGTTGTGTTGTTAGCCTACACGGCTCTTACAGGCAGGCATAGATTACTGTATATATACCTTACAAGCTTGCAACTTCGTCAGACTCATGGACATAAATTATTTCAGTGAGTCTCAATACGATTCACCTGCGAAAAATCTATAATAGAACGATAAGACATATATTATAATAGAATGTTTTTTTTACACACGAATCTTTTTATTACTTGTTCTGAGATTTTGTGGCGCCATTAAAAAATTCGAACGTACATTTCAAAATAATAATCATAACTTTTGATAGAATTAACCAATTTCAATAAAACAGAGATTAAATGAACTTGATAATACACTTTATGATTTTCTTAAGGATTTCATTGAAAAAAAGATGTTTACTCAAAACGTCATGCGTCCATAAACAAACAGACAGACCTTCAGATAGTACAATTCTGAAAATTATAAAAATGTACTTATTTAATGATTTACAGTCCCCGTAATGATTTTAGTCACTAATTAATATACTATACAATATTCAGCAACAGACACAACATGTTATTATCATTTTTATTATATGTATAGATTTAAAGAGCGATGGCGCTGTTAACATCCATAACCAAAAGCGTTGTCAACTCTGATGACTTAGTTGAAATGCCTTGTTACCAGTAAAAACATTCGTGGTTCCACCCGGACTTAACCCACCGATTAATGCTACAGTCTTAATAGGCGTGTCTTTACCACGTATTAGTTGATGAACCATGAACTGTATTAACTTCTATCATCATATCATCATCAGAAATGTTAGACTTTTATCACACTGATATTATTAAGTAAAGGTTAAAGGACAACGCCCAGCCTAAAACAAGCAAACATTTGTCATGTTAACGCCAACTTTTTACAACGCTAAAATGAAAATGTTAATCTATTTATCCCAACGGAATAGAGTATAGCTAGCCAAGCAACCACAAACCCAATAACCCATTAGTGAACTTTAACGACATGTTAGACAATAAACATAGTTGACACATATGTTTTAGTTAAAAGTCCCACACAGATATGAGATCAATAAGTCCTAGGGCAACATGGGACGACTTGTGACATTATTGAAAGGGCTTTGTCATCTTTAGTACTTTCAATATTATTTTATTATTCAAAGTAAAGTTCAAAGTGTATAAATCAACAAGTTTTATTAAAGAAATTTAAAACAAAAAAGAGTTAATATAGTAATTCACTTTCACTATCCCTTGACCTATGTACATATGGGTCATTGCTATTGCCTTACTATTGTGTCTGGAAACCGGACAGTGAAAGTGTTATTAAATATATGAATGAAAATAACCCCTGAAAATGAGGAGATGGCTACCATGCTGGTTCTGTTATAATTAATATAAAATTGTTTAAATTATTGTAAAATTATAAATATTTTAAAGAAATTATAATCCAGCCGATAAAAACAGCTTTCAATATGTTTTATGTAATGATCCAGATTGAATAAAAATTATTCTATTCTATTCCACGGTCGAGACTACCTATTCGTGCCATAACCATAGTACAGCGGCAGCGTAGCACATACAAATATAGTCTTAGTGCCGACTACAGAATGTGAAAATATGATTAACAGTTTTTACTTTACATTAAAAGTTTTATTTAATTTTACCTAATGTTTTCATGTAAGTGTAAATTTTAGACTGCAACATCGGTCAGATTAAAACTCAATAAGTCGTTTTACTTGGTAAGATGATGTATATGTGTTTTCTCCATTTCTCCACTAAAGTTGCCCTGTGCTTGTATTTCGAATCCCAGTAAACAATGAAGTTCCAGCAACAAACATTAATAGGCATTATGCAGAATAATACGAGTATGAGTCACAGTTCGATATTATGTATCACACAAAAGCAGATGAAACTAGGAAGCCACTTTCGACTTAACAGGAGTTTCTGTTTGTTATAGTAACTAGTTCCCCTTATCATACAGAAACATTCTAAACATTTGAGTTAACGAGATATCGCCTTCATTGTATTTACATATACTATATTTCGTAGAATGCTTACTGGAATGAATATTAATTTCATAATACTATGGGCTAAATTTACAATATAACATTTATGAAAATGACTAGGTAAGTCCAACTTCGACCGAGAGGTCAATCGACGAATTCAACTCGGCTGGGCAGCGTTCGGGAAGCTGCGACACATCTTCTCGTCAGACATACCTCAAAACCTTAAAACGAAATTGTACAACCAGTGCGTATTGCCAGTGATGACTTACGGAACTGAGACGTGGTCCTTCACTGCTGGCCGTATGAGGAAGCTCAAGGTCGCTCAGCGAGCTATGGAGAGGGCTATGCTCGGAGTTTCTCTGCGTGATAAACTTAGGAATGAGGATATCCGCAGTAGAACCAGAGTGACCGATATAGCCCAACGGATTAGTAAGCTGAAGTGGCAGTGGGCCGGCCATATAGCTCGAAGAACCGACAACCGATGGGGAAGAAAGGTTCTCGAGTGGCAGCCTCGTACCGGTAGGCGAAGTGTAGGGCGTCCCCCCACGAGATGGAGTGACGACCTGGTAAGACATGCAGGAAGTCGATGGATGCAGGCGGCTCAGGACCGTGTTTTGTGGCATTCTTAGGCGGAGGCCTATGTTCAGCAGTGGACTTGTGAAGGGCTGTAATGATGATGAATGATGAAAATGTTTACTAAGAGAACGAAAAATAATTACTTTAATGAAAAGTAAAATCGACTCCATATAACTAAAAAGAATAAATAAAATTTCCAAATAAAATATTCTGAAGCCAATGATGAGACATAGTGTATGGAAACATTAAAGCCCTCGACTTCCAAAGTTCTTATGTTGTTGAATACTTTTTAATTCGAGGAGAAAATAAAACTTCTTGATGCAGATATTATCGCCGTGTACTTCTCAATTGACAAAAAAAAAATTGGCGGTGGTTACAACTTAAAAACAACAAAGAAAAAAAGAAATAAGTAAAACGTATGTAACGCAACTTCGTGCGTAACAAAAAACCACAGGCGTTTTCGTAGACATGCCCCCCGGCGTTGAAAGCTTGTCTTTCAACAAAATTAGCCTTCCTTGTTGTTAGGTAAAGGGCAGATTTTGCAGAAAGGTCTTCGGACGATTCCGGTGGCAGTTCTGATATCGGCAACGCGGTTGATGCCGTCGGCTCCGGGATGAAAGGCTGTAATTCGACCCAGTCGCCATTTGAGCGGCGGTAAATTGTCTTCCTTCAGAACTACAAGATCACCCGTCCCTAAAGTGTCAGCATTGGAACGCCATTTTGATCTCTGCTGGAGTTCTGAGAGATATTCCTTGCTCCATCTTCTCCAAAAATGTTGACGAAGTTGTTGGATGCGTTGGTATCGACTCAGTCTACTGCTAGGGACTTCTTCATAATTTTGAGAAGGAAGAGAGGTGATGGGGCGGCCGATGAGGAAATGTCCCGGGGTTAATGGCAGTAAGTCATCAGGATCCGTGGAGAGAGGTGTCAGCGGACGAGAGTTCAGTACACCTTCAATTTGAACCAGCACAGTGTTTAATTCCTCGTATGTAAGGTTACAATTACCTAATATTCTCCGTAAATGATATTTTATTGACTTAACGCCTGCTTCCCAAAGACCGCCAAAGTGAGGGGCTTGCGGAGGAATGAAATGGAAATTTATATTTTCCTGAGCCAAATTCTCGGACAGTGAATTGCAATTGTCTTTTATAAAACGACCGATTTCGTTGTATGCGCCTACGAATGAAGTTCCGTTGTCGGAGTATGTTTTTAGGTTTTCCGCGACGTGAAATGAATCGACGAAGTGCTGATAAGTAATTATTACTTGTTAGATCGCCTGTTAACTCCACGTGTACAGCCTTTGTCGCAAAACAAACGAAGATGAGAATATACACTTTCGTAAGCTTGCAACCACGGCCTTGACGACTGGCGGACATAATAGGTCCAGCATAATCGACGCCAACGCTCTCGAAGGGAAAACCGCCGGGAGTCACTCGACCCTGAGGCAGATTGCCCATAAGTGGATTTATAACCCTTCCCTTATAACGACAACATAAGTAACATTGTCGATAACAATATTTAGCTAACTTGAGGCCTCCGATGGGCCAATACATTTCTCTAATTGAAGCTAATAGTAAACGAGGACCGGCGTGTAAAAGCTTGACATGCATATACTTAAACAATAATTTGGTAAAACGATTAGTGGACTGTAACATAATCGGATGGTTCTTTTCATAAGTAAATAATGCATTTCCTAAACGACCACTGACACGCATTATTTTATTTTCGTCTAGGAAAGGATTAAATTTCAAAATAGTACATTTTGAAGGCAATTTTTTGTTATTATATAAGGTCACATATTCCTCGAATGACTCAATTTGTGACAATCTAATTAAAGTATTTAAAGAATTATGTAGTTCGTCGTTACTTAAAAATTTACTTTGTACCGGTTTCTTTTTACAAATATTAATAAATCTTAACACGTAGGCCATAGAACGTTGTAATCTTATAAAATTAGAGAATCTCTCAAAGTCAATTAAAGGTTTTTTCTGATCGGTAACAACTAAAGAAATCTCTGAGCGAGTTTCTGGTAGCTTATCACTTACAATAGGGTTAGCAGGCCAACTAGACATGTCACCCTTTAAAAACTGTGGACCAGACCACCATAAGTCAAGATTATGAATTTGATTTATGTTCGTACCGCGGGAAACATAGTCTGCCGGATTGAGATCAGTGGGAACATGTCGCCAAGTAAATGAACCTGTTTTTTCCAAAATTTCGGCAACTCGATTACGAACAAAAGGTTGTAATTTGTTAGGTAGCATTTTTAACCAACCTAAAACGATTGTCGAATCTGACCAAAAAATTACTGATCTTACTTGGATTCGAAGCGAACTTATCACCTTCTCATAGAGACGGACACCGACAAGTGCAGCGCAGAGCTCAAGCCGTGGTATTGTAGTCGGCCTTATGGGAGCTACGCGACTTTTGGCTGAAAGTAAACGCACCATCACATTATTTTTATTATTAGAACTACGGACATACAGACATGCTCCGTAAGCCACTTGAGATGCGTCACTAAAAATATGTAAGTCTACATTAATATATTGATTGCAGATAACACTGCGTGGAATTCTTAAATTGTTTAAAAATGATAAGTTTTCTACAATTGAAAGCCATAATTTAATTATTTCCGAAGGCAACTGTTCGTCCCATGTAAGTTTAAGTAACCATAATTTTTGCATTAAAATTTTCATAGAAATTATGCATGGGGTCAGAAGACCCAGTGGATCAAAGATTTGTGAAATAACCGAGAGTAATCCACGTTTTGTAAAATTATTTAAAACGATTTCACTCGTCGAAAAATACAGTTCATCAGACTCGATTTGCCAGCTGAGACCTAATGTTTTACAGGGTTCCGTAGAACCAATATTTAAGTCGAGAGATGAATTGTTATTATTTAGTATTACTCGAGGTTCATTTGATTTCCACTTACGGAGGTTCATACCAGCTGTGGCCAGTTCAGAAGACACCTTGTTATGTATGTCCAGCGCATCTTGAATGCTGTCCCCTCCAGTTAATAGGTCATCGACGTAGAAGTCATGGATTATTATTTCGGAGATTTTATCGTCCTTGCAATCCATACCAATCTGCTTAAGACATCTGGTGGCGAGATAGGGTGCGCTGGCTGTGCCATACGTAACGGTGTTTAACTGGTACGCTTTCATGGGCTCTGATGGATCATTTCTCCAAACTATTTGTTGGAGAGGTCTGTCATCAGGATGTACGACGATCTGTCTATACATCTTTTCTACGTCTGCTGATAGCACGTACTTATGTTGTCGGAATCTAAGTAGTATAGATAGCAGATCATCCTGTACAGTGGGCCCCACTAATTGCAAATTATTATATGAAATACCGGAAGTAGTCGGACTGCTCGCATTGAAAACAACTCTGAGCTTAGTCGTTAAGCTGCTTTCGCGAATCACTCCATGGTGTGGTATAAAATATGCTAACCTCCGTGGATCAAATGAACATTCAGACATGTGTCCTAGTGTTAGATACTCTGACATGAATTGAGTATAATTATTTTTAAATTTGGGTTGACCCTTAAACCTACGCTCAAGAGAAAGGAGGCAAAGCTTGGCGCGTTGTAGGGAACCGCCTAAATTATCACGTGATTGTTTCAGTGGTATTCTCACACAGAAACGACCGTCTTGTAGACGAGTTGTATTTTTAATAAAATGTTCTTCGCACATTTTCTCCTCCGCGGAGAGAACTGATGTATCATGGCAAACCTCCTCTAGGTGCCAAAAACGCGTCAATAGGTTTTGAATATCATCGTTATTATCATTGTGCGAAGAGACGTTTTCCCTCAAATTTAGTTTTACTAAAAACGACTTAGTGTTAGAAATCGAATACGGTACTTGGCCATTATTAATTAAGGGGCCTGAGACTAGCCATCCTAACCTAGATTCAATGAGTACCGGCTTTCCGTTTCCTAAACTAATTTTACGTACCCCTAATAGGTCCCAAAAAACATCCGCACCAATAATTAAATCCACCGACGATGGCGTGTGGAAGCGGGGATCTGCTAAACAGAGGTTACTAGGTATGTTAATGTCGTTTAAAGATATTTCCTGACTCGGTACTTCGTCCGTTATATGAGGCAAAACGAAACAGAAAAGATTAGTATTAAAGTTTTCGTTCAAAGACTTTATAGGCACGCAACACATTTTGCCTATGTGAGACTTAGAGTAATTAATTCCTAATAAAGATTCGTTAACATTAACTATCGGTAACTCTAATAATTTACTCAATCTTTCCGTAATTAGGCAAGAAGTGCTACCGCTGTCTAGAATAGCGCGAGCTAAGTATTCCTTATTATTGTGACCGTGTATTTTTATAAGGGAAGTGGCTAAAAGTACCTGATTTTTATTTCGTAGGTAGGTCGATACTTGCGCAGACAAAGTGATATTATTATTACCGATATGCTCATCTTCGCACGATGTACCAGGGAGAGATAGTGGACCGTCCTCAGGGCGAGAAGATAAATTGGGAGTTGTCTTGAGCTTCATATCTGAAACGTGAATCAAAGTATTGTGCTTTCTTTTACACACTTTACAGCCACTCGACTTACAACGGTTTGCAAAATGACCAAAACGTAAACAATTATAACAAACCTTAAACTGCGGTAATAATTCTAATCGTTGTTCAGAAGAAAGCCCTAGAAATTTTGAACAATTGTTTAGACTGTGCTCAGCCTTACAGTTAGGGCAAAGTTTGAACTGAGACATTTCGCTTTTCTCATTTAACCGATTTTGGGTCTTAGTGACCGACACCATGCTTTTAATTTTATTTTTATTTTGGTTAATTTGAGGATTGCGAGACAGTTCCAAAGTTTCTAATAGATCTGCACGATTTTGTATAAATGATAAAAATGACGCAAATGAAATAATTTTGTTATTATCCAAGTGACCTTTGTACTCTTCCCATTCCCGGTATGTCTTACTATCTAATTTGTGAGTAATAATGTGGATGAGTAAGGTGTTCCAGTGATTTATGGGCTCACCTAATGACTCAAGTGCACGTAGATTTTTACTCACGGAGTCTATCATGCGCTTTAAAATGAATGACGATTCCTTAGTAATTACCTCAATGTTAAATAATGACGTTACATGGTTTTGAATTAAAATACGTTTATTATTAAAACGTCCGCATAATAAATTCCAAGCCACCGAATAATTACTCGCCGAAAATTCAATAGATTGTATTACGACGGCGGCTGTCCCTTCGAGCGACGCGCGAAGATAATGAAACTTGTTGATATCATCGATATCATCATTTGAGTGTATTAAGCTAGAAAAAGTATCGTGAAACTCAAGCCAGTTGTCATACGACCCGCTAAATTTCGGAAGCTGAATAGTAGGCAATTTAACAAGCTTATTATTGTTAATACGTGAAAAATCTTTTTCACTGCCTAAACATTCAAGATTATTTTTATTTTCTCGAATAAGTTCGTGAGCTTTCGAAAGAATTTTATAATACGTCGATTCGAAATCATTCCGCTCGTTTATTTGACTATTGATATCGTCCACTATACACTCCAATTTCAATTGAACCTCATCGTACTGTTCGTATAATAATTCAATTTTACTTACGCGCAATTGCAGTTCGCTAATCTGAGACGAGCTCAATGTATCCTTTAATTCACTGAGATAATTATTGAATGCCGTTAATCGACCTTTGTAACTTGCCCTTTTTTTAATTAATTCCCTTTCATCGGTCATTTTGAGATACAGGCGAAAATTATAATAATATCTGGAAATTGAACAATTATTGAGAAATTATCACTAAATATAACGAAAATAAAAAATAAAAACACTGCACTGGTTATTTCCTTTTGTTTTCTTCAAAATTTCTTTGTCTCCGTCTTCAAGGTGACCCCGGACGTTCCAAGTTGTATATACTTGTTGTAAATCTCTAATTACGTAGATATTCAGTAGATTATAATTTCTCGATGAAAATCCTCAATAGCCGCTAGAATCCGGCTCGAAGCTGACCATGAATACTTTTTAATTCGAGGAGAAAATAAAACTTCTTGATGCAGATATTATCGCCGTGTACTTCTCAATTGACAAAAAAAAAATTGGCGGTGGTTACAACTTAAAAACAACAAAGAAAAAAAGAAATAAGTAAAACGTATGTAACGCAACTTCGTGCGTAACAAAAAACCACAGGCGTTTTCGTAGACAGTTGTTATTAATTTATCTTTTTTTTTATAAGATAAGGGTAACAAACGAGCTCACAGTCCACTTGATGATAAGTGGTTACTGTGGGCCTACATCTATCCTCAACTACGATTGAAAATGCAAAATGCCTCGTTTCCAGTAAATAGAGTGGGGTCTCCGGTTCTTTACACTCACCATAGGAAACACAGCAGCATTGAGATGCTATTTTAAGCTGGTATTCTGTGAGAGCGTGGTCCATCCCCGGTCGAGCCGACCCATTCGTGCTACAACTATACTAATAACATAGCTGCAGCATGACTCTACCATATAAAATCTTTTATATCTTTTATATTTCCTTGAATTCGCATTTTTATTAAAAGTTTATTTGTGAGCATTTTAAGTAGATTAAGGAATATCACAAGCTAAAGATATCAACTAGAATATCGTCTGAATAGTTACATCTATTTATCTACTTTTAGGAGTGGAATTTGTTCTCCAAATGTTTACAGAACCACTCCCCTGAAGTATATTAACCTAATTAATAAAAAAATCGTTAAAGTCGGTTCAGAAGAGACAAAACTGTTTTACGTCGATCAAAATTGAAAACAATGTCTCATATTTAAGTAAACACTGCATATGAAACAAAACTAATTTTACGGATTATATCATGTTTTATTTCAATCGAATAAAGTAAATTTTACAGTACGCGAGCATTCCGACTTCGATCCCCGCCGGCGCCAATGAGATTTTGATTGCAATTTCAACTGCTGATTTGCCACGTGCTTGGTATCAAAAGAAAACATTTGAGGAAATTCACATATCAATATATTTTGACAACATGATGTGAGGTTCACCAACATAGGTACACAAAAGCAGTCCTACAGGCTAATCACTCCATAACCCTGTCAAAATGAGGAGACCATACCATGCAGTGTTGCGTAACGTACTGTATAGGTTATCTTTGTTGTCTTTGTTTTGTAACTTTTAGAGAAAAAATAATAACGTAAAATTAATAAAAACTTCTATGAACTGTATATAAAATATGTTTTTTTTTAAATCTAACAGGTAAAAAAACAGGTGGACAGTCCACCTGATGGTAAGTGGTTGCTGCGGCCCAGAGACATTTACATCTATCCTCTATTACAAATCAAAATGTTGATGCGTTGTCACCCGTGAGGACTAAGATGAAATGCCTCATTTCCAGTAAAAAGGGCCTCCGGCCACCTGCACTCACCAAGCGAAACGCAGAGGTAAACCTCTACTTCACGCTGGTTTTCTGTGAGGTCGTGGTACCACCCCGGTTCGAGCCGGCCCATCCATGCGACAGCAAAAGCTGCCGCGTGGCTCTACCACTGTTGACTCCACCATCGTTTGTTAATTCTTAAAACTATACTGTCGGCTAATTGCCACTTCAGCTAATGATCGTTTTAATATTCTTTTCAGGAAACTGATAAAAAGTGTAAAACTGTTTGTGAAACAATCAATTCTCATTACGAATTGGCCATGACGATTTATAGTGGTTTTTGGTTAATTAATGGTTTAATTCAAAAAAAGTGACCGAAGCGAACGGGCGATCTGTTGTGTCGTCCTCAAAAATTAAATAAAAACAGTGGTAAAAAGTGCGTTGAATATCCCAAAATGTCATTTATTACGTGCGTAAATAGTGGTATGACTCTTTAGTGGTGTGTTAGTGTCTAAAAACTTTTAAATACTAAATTTTGATCAAAAACTTAACGAAAAGTGATTTTTTTTTCATATGAAGGTGAATGTTAATAACTTCTCGTAAAACAAAAAGGTAACGAGTGTTTCCAGTATCTTAAATGATTCGAGTCCGGAACATAACACTTAAATTCACCATTTATTTAACGAGCCAGCTGGCCGAGTGGATAGTGCGACGCGTTAAATCCAAAACGACGTGAGATCAAATCCACGATATCTTCGACTACTTTTTGTATGTTCTTATGGACAGCCTTCATCAATTTGTGTATAATAAACCTGAGGAAACAGCAGAGCAGTACACATAAAAGTAATATAAATTGATTGTTGGAGAGTAAGCATATTTAAGATGAATACAAGCAATAGTAACATAACATTCAGGCGCATGCGGCGTTATAATTCTGAAAATGATGTAGCACGCTTGGAAAGCTCAATCACCAATGATTCCGTTATAATGTATGAGGATAGTATAAGAAGCCTTCCAGATGTATCTATACATAGTAGCTCACGGATGATTGAATTGGAAATGCAAATTGAACAACTGAAACAAACGCTTCAAGTTGCTAATATAGAAGTAGATAACCTAATACTACAGAACAGTGACTTGCAAAAGGAACTAGAAAACTGCCAGATGGTGATAAAATCACTAAGAGCCATACAAACTTTAGGACCCGAAAAAACACGCGGTATGTCACCCAAGCCAGCTGGCAGATTAAACAAAACTCAACTTTTTATTAAAATTAATAAAAATGCAGTAACTCAGACCGATGATAATCTGAGCTCACAAAACATTAAAATAAAAAGAAATAGAAGAATTAAATTGCTTTTAAAACCTAAAATCAAATATGCAACTAAAAACCTTCTAAAAAATTAAAATACAAAATAAAAGGCTGCAAAAGCTACAGAAACAAGTGAAAAATTTAGAGATAGAAAAGAATAGAATACAACATAAATTATCAGAAATGGGAACACATACTAAACTAAAAACATCAACGAAGGTCCAGAAAAAACAAGAAATAATAAAAAAGCAAGAAAACGACTCTTCAAAGCTGCAAAAAAAGGAAATATAAATATAAGTATAACATCAGAAAAAGACAGGGAACAGAGATGAGAAGGAAAAGAGAGTACAAAAATACTGACAAGAATAGAAATGTTTTCGGACAGGATAGGGAGTGGACTAGCAAGCAAATTATTGCGAAAATTGGAAAATACAAAAATAACAAATTACTGTCAACCAGGCGGAAATCATAAACAAATATTGAAACACTTTGAACTATACACCAAAGATTTGAAAGAAAATGACTTGGCGGTAATACTAATAGGAAACTACGACGACATTAAAATGGAGACGTCATATGTGAACGAGATTCGAAGAATTGTGAGCAGTGAAAATAGAAAATTCAACATTTTATTAGGAAGTGTAATGTATGACAACATAAATGATGATAAAATATTAACTATTAATAAAGAACTCTTTAATATGGCTGCAGTATCTGAGAATGTCAGATATCTTGAAATAAATGTAAAAACTAAGGCAAAAGTAAAAAATATCGTGATTGAGGAAATTGTTAAAAGTATCAAATATAGTCACTTTAATGCTTCGTCTTGTTTGCACTTTATAAAATTAAATTCTAATTTAAGTTGTTCACAAAATTTTTTAGACAGGACCAAGACTCCGTTAACTGGTTAACGATTGTGCAGGCTAATATCCAGAGTATTAATAATAAATATTTAGAGCTGGAATTATTAACAACCGAAAATACAACTTGTGATGTGCTTTGTCTAACAGAGACTTGGAAGAATGAATTAAAGTTAGGCGTAATGAATATCGAAGGCTATATACTTGTGTCATATTACAATAGGATGTTATTTGAACATGGAGGTACAGCTATTTTTGTTAGGAATACATTTGAATATAAAGTAAGACATGACATTGTAAAGTTGAGTTTTGAAATGAATTGTGAATTAGCGGCATTTGAAGTAAAATCGTATAAATTAGTTATTATTTGTGTATATAGACCTGATTATGATTATTTAATATTCGAAGATATAATGACTAAAGTTATCGAAAAAATAGGTAAGGAAAACAAAAGAATTGTAATTACAGGAGATTTTAATTTAAATATATTGAAACCAAATAATAAAGTACGCAAATTTTTAAAACTACTAAGTGAATTGAAATGTAAATTTGTCTTAAATGAGCCAACCCGAACTAAAGGCAAGTCTTCCACATGTATTGATAATTTCATCTTAAATGACGATGATGATTTTCAGTATCACAGAGGTAAAGTATTAGAAGTAAAATTATCAGATCATAATGTCATAGAATTAAAGTATAAATTGAAATCTAAGTATCCTAAACCAAAAGAAAAGACAGAGGTCATATCTCGAATAATATCTCAGGAAAATATAAAATATTTTCATTATTTGTTCTGTAAAGACTTTGAATGTGTAAGAAATGATATAAACTTGAAACTTGATGCAAATGAGAAAATGAACATTCTGATACACCATATAAACTATTGTTACTACACTGCATTTCCATTAAAAACATTTAAACCCAGAAGAAACAAGCATAAACTAACAACCAAAGGTATTTTGATATCTAGAAATAATCTTCAAAAACTTGAAATATTGCATAACTTGTATCCAGATAAAATTAGTAAATCCAAACTAAATAATTATAGAAAAATATATAGAAAAGTACTTCAAACAGTTTAACGGTGGTAGAGCCACGCAGCAGTTTTTGCTGTTGCACGTATGGGCCGGCTCGAGCCGGGTTAGTACCACGACCTAAAAGAATACCGACGTGAAGTGGAAGTTCTGCTTCCGCGTTTCGTCTGGTGAGTGCAGGTGACCGGAGGCCCAATTCCCCCCCCCCCCCCATCAACATGATAGCGGAATTACGTCAAAAACTACCCCAGGAGGGTACCAGTACCCCTGGAGAATCCCTCGCTGAGCATCCACGACCATGCTATTCCACTCCTGAGCGTGGGTGCTCAGGCTGCCCCGCGTATTCTGGGGGGGGGGGGGCAAAATTCCGCTCAACACAATAACTGCTCGGGGCAAACTGAGCAACAAGACCAAGGCGACCCCTGCCACGCTATCCGTGAATTTCTGCAACATCAGGGGACTTCACTCGAACCTAAACGCCGTCCACTACCATCTTGAGACGGCGAAGCCGGCCTTGCTCTTTCTGACCGAGACGCAGGTGTCCTCTCCGGCTGATACTTCGTATCTCTCCTACCCGGGGTACAAATTGGAGCACTCCTTTGTGCCTCGGGCTGGAGTTTGCGTATATGTCAGAGAGGACATCTGTTCTCGACGCCTCGGCAGTCTTGAAGGTTCGGACCTGTCCATCCTTTGGCTACGCGTAGACAGCGACGACCATCCGCGCGTCTACGGGTGCCTCTATAAGTCCCATAGCGGTAATGCCGAAACAGACCGACTCATTGACCACGTCCAAATGGCTACAGATTCCTTGCTACAACAGGTCCCATCCGCAGAGATCGTGATACTTGGCGATTTTAACGTCCACCACGCCGAATGGCTCGGTTCACGTTTAACCGATCATGCGGGGAGATCTGTTTATGACTTTGCCTTGGCATATGGTCTGACACAACTGGTAACATCGCCTACGCGGATTCCAGATGTTGAGGATCATACACCTTCCCTGTGGGACCTTCTGCTGACCTCTCATCCGGACGGATATCAGGTTTCCGTCGATGCCCCTCTTGGCTCTTCGGACCATTGTCTGATCCGGAGTGTGGTGCCACTCACGCTCCCCTCGCGGTTGCGTTCTGCAGGTTGCCGCCGTGTTTGGCATTACAGGTCGGCGGATTGGGACGGAATGCGGTCTTTCTTTGCTTCCTACCCATGGGGGCGAGTTTGCTTCTCGCCGGATGATCCCAGCGCTGTTGCTGACTCTGTCACTGATGTGGTGTTACAGGGAATGGAACTATTTATTCCATCATCTGTGGTACCCATCGGAGGCAGATCTCAGCCTTGGTTTGGTCGCTCCTGTAAGACTGCTTTACGCAGTAAACAGGAGTGTTATCAAGCCTGGGCTGCGGCTTCGGCGACTCGGGATGTAAACACCAGCATACTTAAAAAGAAGTATAACTTCGCCTCCAGGTCCTTCAAAAGAGTTATTGCCAAGGCAAAGTCAGAGCACATAGGCAGAATTGGCGAGAAACTAGTTCGCCTTCCTTCGGGAACCCGTGCATTCTGGTCTCTCGCCAAGGCTGTCCAAGGGAATTTCTGTAAGCCATCACTACCATCTCTGCACAGGGAGGACGACTCACTGGCCCATGACGCAAAAGAGAAGGCCGACCTTTTAGGCTCCCTTTTTGCGTCCAACTCGACTGTTGATGACGGGGGGAACACACCGCCGACCATCCCGCGGTGTGAGTACTCCATGCCGGATGTGCGGTTCTCACAGCGCTCGGTTCGCAGAGCACTCCTCTCCCTTGACATCCACAAGTCGAGTGGGCCTGACGGAATCCCCCCAATTGTGCTGAGGACGTGTGCTCCGGAGTTGGCACCGGTTCTAACACGTCTTTTCCGGTACTCCTACTCCCTAGGCGTAGTCCCGAAATCATGGAAGACAGCTTTTGTCCACCCGATCCCTAAAAAAGGCGACCGCTCAGACCCGTCCAACTACAGGCCTATCGCCATAACCCCCTTGTTCTCCAAAATAATGGAATCCGTTATAAACTGCCACCTTATGCGATACCTTGAGGATCACCAGCTGATTAGTGACCACCAGTACGGTTTTCGTCGGGGTCGATCAGCTGGTGATCTTCTGGTCTACCTGAACCATAGATGGGCGGAGGCAGTAGAGTCGAAGGGGGAGGCGTTGGCCGTTAGTTTGGACATTGCGAAGGCCTTCGATCGGGTTTGGCACAAAGCGCTTCTTTCGAAGCTCCCTTCCTATGGGCTTCCCGAGAAATTATGCAATTGGATCACCAGCTTTCTTGCAGATCGGAGCATCAAGGTCGTTGTAGACGGTGCATGCTCCGACTACAAGCCTATTAACGCTGGTGTTCCACAAGGCTGCGTGCTATCATCAACGCTGTTTCTTCTGCATATCAATGATATGTTGCAAGCCGGTAGCATTCATTGCTATGCAGATGACAGCACTGGTGATGCTCTATACACCGGTGGTGCCAATATTTCTCGGGAAAACGTCACCGAGTACCGAAACAAACTTGTGTCTGAAGTCGAGTCTTTGCTGGACAAAGTCTCGGATTGGGGGCGACTAAATCTAGTCCAGTTTAATCCTCAGAAGACACAAGTTTGCGCGTTTACCGCTAAAAAGAACCCCTTTGTCGTATCTCCTCAGTTTCAAGGTACTCGCCTTGTTGCCTCAGCCAGTATCGGAATCCTCGGCGTCGACATATCGAGTAACGTGCAGTTTCGTTGTCACTTGGAAGAGAAGGCCAAATTGGCCTCTAAAAAGCTTGGCGTGCTCAGTAGAGCGGGACAGTATTTCATGCCGGCTCAACGCCTGCAACTTTACAAGGCGCAGGTTCGGCCTCATATGGAATACTGTTCCCATCTCTGGGCTGGGGCTCCCCAGTGCCAGCTCCTTCCACTTGACCGCATCCAGCGCAGAGCGGCTCGAATCGTCGACGACCGAGTCCTTTCCGATCGGCTCGACTCATTGGCACTGCGAAGAGATGTTGCTTCTCTTAGCATTTTCTTTCGCATTTACCATGGGGAGTGCTCTGAGGAATTGTTCGGATTAATCCCAGCCGCCAAATTTCACGAACGCACATCGCGGCAGAACTCCCGATACCATCCACACCATCTGGATGATTGGCGGTCCACCACTGTGCGATTTAGAAGATGTTTTCTTCCTCGCACAACTTTCTTGTGGAATAGTTTACCACCAGCGATTTTTCCGGACCGATACGACTTAGGGACCTTCAAGAAAAGAGCCTACTCCTTTTTAAAAGGCCGGCAACGCATCTGCAATTCCCCTGGTGTTGCGGTTGTTCATGGGCGGCGGTAGTCACTTACCATCAGGTGAGCCGCATGCTCGTTTGCCCCCTCTCCTATAAAAAAAAAGAACCCATCTAGAATTAAAAATTCCACGAATAAAATTAAAACCACTTGGACAATTATTAAAGAACAAAAAAATCAAATAGAAACACAAGGTAAAAATAAAATTACTAAAATTAAAAATCACAGTGGAGACATAATCACAAATAATAAAAATATAGCAAACAGTTTCAATGAGTTCTTTTGCAATATAGCCGGTAAACTTACAGAAAATTTAGACATTAAGGTTGATAATTGTAGCAAATATTTAAAAAACCCAACAAAAAATAAAATTTTCTTTCCTAAAATAAGTAAATCCGAATTTTGGAATATTATTAATAGTTTAAAATGTAAAACATCAAGAGACATATACGATATGTCAACTAAAACTATTAGAGAACTTATCATCCACAACAAAGACATGTTTGATATAATTTTGGAAGTCTTGAATGATTGCATCACAGATGGGATATTCCCAGATAGCTTAAAAATAGGAAAAATCGTGCCAATGTTCAAAAAAGGAGAAACTACTGAAATCGGGAACTACAGACCGGTGTGTGTATTACCAGTTATATCAAAGATTTTAGAAAGTGCCATAAAATCAAGCATATTAGACTACTTTGAAAAAAATAATCTATTTACAGACTGTCAATTTGGTTTTCGCAAAAGAAGATCAACCGAAATGGCTATTAGAAAAACAATATACTTCGTATTGGACGCTTTGGATGGCTCACAGAAGGTATCTAGCATTTTTTGCGATTTATCCAAGGCTTTCGATTGTTTGCGGCATGATATCTTAATTCATAAACTGAAATTTTACGGATTTGAAGGAAAAGAGTTGAGTATAATGCAGTCTTATCTTAACAATCGAATTCAAATGGTAAATCTAAATAATACTAAGTCGGATCCACAACATAGTTACATTGGCGTAGCGCAGGGCTCCATCCTGGGACCATTGCTATCTTTAGTATACGTGAATGACCTTGCAAAAAATTTACCTGACTGGGCGATGGTTACACTATTTGCGGATGATACACAAGTTGGTATTAAAGATAAAAACGCATTTCAAGTAGCCAAGAAGACAGATGAAATTTTAAGTATACTTAGAAAATGGTTTGAAGCAAACGGAATAATTTTGAATGCAGAAAAAAGTACCATAATTAATTATGCAAGTAAAAAAACAAATAAAGTCATAAATAGTGAAGTCACATTTTTAGGGTGTACTCTCAATTCCACTTTAAGTTATGAAACCCATATAGATAATGTTTGTGAAAAGTTATCCAGTGCAAATTACGCCTTATTTAAGCTTAAGCCCATTATTGACAGGAAAACTCTAATATCCGTCTATTTTGCATATTGTCACTCAATTATTAGCTACGCGATTACGATATGGGGTAATGCTTCACAAATTGAAAGAGTACTGATTTGTCAAAAAAGGTCGATTAGAATTATATATTTTTTAAATAAAACTAATTTTACGGATTTTATCGCGTATATTAACTTATTTTTATATTCCCGACGTTTCGGGTGCTTTCCAGCACCCGTGGTCACGGGGGACTGAGTTGTTTGACGTCCTGCTGTCATAGTTAGCCCGGCTACCTTCAGTTTTTTAATATTAATTTTTGGTTCGATTTACGCAGAATGAGCTTACAGTATCTTGAAGTCTAGCAGTGGTATACTTGGGTTTGGATTTGATTTTATTAATTATGGGATCCCAAGCAGATGGCAGCACCCATCCATCTTCTCTATTGAAATTAGGATGTTTTTTAATTTCAATAGCCTCGCGAATCATCCTTGGGAGGAATCGGTGTTCTTTTGCGAGGATTTGTGGTCTATCAAATCTAATGTAATGACGGGGACGATCCTGAACATGTTCACAAACTGCAGACTTCCCGATACGTCGGTGCTTCACGTCAGCTATATGTTCTTTAACGCGGGTTTTAATAGATCTTTTTGTTTGTCCTATGTACGAGAGACCACATTCACAATCCAGCTTGTACACTCCTGCATCTTGTAGAGGGATATGACACTTGACGGATGGTAAAAATTGACCAATCTTCTTCAGCGGCTTGAAGTACGTTTTAATGGAAGCTCGCTTCAAGATGTAGCCAACCTTGTCTGTGACTCCTCTGACATAGGGTAGTACAGCAGGCACACGCTCGACTGTGGCTGGCTTCACTCGGTCACTGTGACGTAGGCGCGGGACCCGAAGCTTGTTGTCTTGCAGTACTTGCTCGACGTGCTGAAGCTCGGCGGCCAGATGTTTTCTGTCACAGAGAGCACGAGGGATCGTATTAAAACGTACTTCAAGCCGCTGAAGAAGATTGGTCAATTTTTACCATCCGTCAAGTGTCATATCCCTCTACAAGATGCAGGAGTGTACAAGCTGGATTGTGAATGTGGTCTCTCGTACATAGGACAAACAAAAAGATCTATTAAAACCCGCGTTAAAGAACATATAGCTGACGTGAAGCACCGACGTATCGGGAAGTCTGCAGTTTGTGAACATGTTCAGGATCGTCCCCGTCATTACATTAGATTTGATAGACCACAAATCCTCGCAAAAGAACACCGATTCCTCCCAAGGATGATTCGCGAGGCTATTGAAATTAAAAAACATCCTAATTTCAATAGAGAAGATGGATGGGTGCTGCCATCTGCTTGGGATCCCATAATTAATAAAATCAAATCCAAACCCAAGTATACCACTGCTACACTTCAAGATACTGTAAGCTCATTCTGCGTAAATCGAACCAAAAATTAATATTAAAAAACTGAAGGTAGCCGGGCTAACTATGACAGCAGGACGTCAAACAACTCAGTCCCCCGTGACCACGGGTGCTGGAAAGCACCCGAAACGTCGGGAATATAAAAATAAGTTAATATACGCGATAAAATCCGTTAAATTAGTTTTATTTAAAAAATGTGTAGTGTTCGCGTAAATATAAGAAATCATTATAGAATTATATATGGATTGCAAAGATTGACATCAGCAAGAGCCTATTTCCAAAAAGCGAAAATCATGATTGTCGTGTCGTTGTATATTTACAGTTCGCTTCTAGAAGTGCACCAGCAAAAAAGTGAACTATCAATGAAGATGCACGTACACAACTACAATTCAAGAAATCGCGAAAGATTAGTTGTTCCAAGAACCAGATTAGTCAAAGCGTACAAGCAAGGTTTTCCATTCAAAATCAAAATGTACAATAAATTGCCTCTAGAAATAACAAGACTTCCATTAAAAGCGTTTCGAAAAGTGACAAAAACGTTCTTTTTGAATCACGCTTTCTATAATATAGAAGAATATATGAAATGTTCATTTTCTGCCTTGCGTGACATGTAAAATAATGTAAATGTAAATGTAGATGTATATTAATTTGTGATTTTAATAATTTAGCGTAATCTTAAATCATTTGAATTGTAATTTTGACGTACCAATGTTATGTAATGTAACGAAATGGCCAATAAATAAATAAATAAATAAATAAATAAAATAAATAGTAGAACGATAAAAGTAGCCATAATTGAAAATTGGCGACGTGAAACGTGAAGCATTAATAGGACGTTACGGCCCGTTTAATGAAAAAAATCACTATAAAGTTTGCTAGAGATTTTTAATATTTTACCCAATTTCGGTACGTTTTATAGTGCTCTTAAATCTTGGATATTTTAAAAACAAAGGACCATAGTAATGAACGTAGGCGATATTAAACTTTTAATTTAAAATTTTGTAAAATTAAGTTATTTATATAAAAAAGAACATAATATTCGTTTTGGTATCTAATGGCTTTAGTTTCAAAGTACTAAATTATTTTCTCTTATTTTTAAATTAACTTAGCAGCTGGCCATTAATCTATTACTCCTGACTATATTATTATCGACGGTGACATGTTTTTCTTTGTGTTTTGTTGGCAGTGATGAATAATGGAATTGAAACGCAGCCCTTCACTGCTAGCTGCTAAGGAAGCTCAAGTTCACTCAGGGTTTGATGGAAAGGGATATACTCGGAATTATGAATCGTGTAAAAAGAATATCCACAGAAGAACAAGAGTGGTGCAGTGGGCCGGCCATTTAGCTCGAAGAACTGACAACCGATGGGAAAATAAAAGTTATGCAGTGGCAGCGTCGTACTGGCAAATTCATTATTGAGTGACTCTTACACTAAATTGAGTGACAACCTGATTAAACACGCAGGTAGTTATGGTATGTAGTTCAGTATAATGATATAGATATCGCTAGTAGCGGCGTGCAGTGATTATGCATGCAATAGTGGGCAGTGATGAGGGTGCTGTTTAAACTAAATCACATTCATAGCATAATAAATATTAGTACTTACTAATTATTTTACTACTACTATACTATAAACTGTACTTTCTTACTTATATTAAGTTATGAATGCAACGAGAGCGTGCACATTTTAGAATTTTAAATAGGTGAAAAAATGATACTTTCGCTGACAGGGCAACGTAAATAACGACATAATAAAAGCTAAATTATGAAATCATTCGTTGAATCTACGTATGACAAAGGCGCTCTAGTGCGAGCCATGTCGAGTATATAATAGTATGATTATTTGAACTTAGCTATGTTGAGAGGTGGATTTTTCATGGACTGTAACGGAAATGGTGAAGTCACACCAACTTGAATAGTACAGTGGACTGTTCAATGTTCCCTAATCCATTAAGCCTCTGTAAAATGAGAGAACGCCTATGTCCAGCATTGGGAATGTACGTAAACTATTATTCGATCATTTTGGTTATGCAGTTGAATATCTACAATTAATTATATACAAATAATATGCATAATACATGGATTATATAATAGTCTATACAAACTGCAATAATAATAAAATAAAACTAAACTTAGCGTGAAATAACTAAATTAATACTTGACCACATAAATCAGGGCATACTCCGCCAGCAAGTACTCGACTAATTAAGTAATATAATGTTTTAATGAGGCCAACTGCCCATAACAATAATTAGCATTTAGGTTAACTACATACTGTCATAATCCAAACCTAATATTTAAAAAAGGATTCCAATGAAAAAGGAACAAAAAGAAAACATCAAAGTTATTTCAGTTGTAATATTCAGTAATATTTTTAACCTGCTGAAAAATAATCATCCAACCTTCATTAATTCATTACAGCCTATCGACAGTCTTCTTTTTATTACTTATTATAAGCCACAATCCCACCTGATAGTTAGTTGATGAATCCCTAGACAGTAAGTAGCAATGTCTTCGCTTAGCGTAACAAAAGCCTATTCACGCTTGTCTTTGTGACGGCTCATTATTATTGTTAATAATAAATAATAAATAAATTCAATATTGAGATACTTCAAAATCCCATATATATAATATTTTGAACAATAAAAATGCATTAATAAGCATAAACTCCAAATATATTCATTTCGAATATAAAATATTATAGTATATGTAGGTCACTCAATAAGTTTAGGATATACAAAAAGTATTCTAGATACTATTAATATTTATTTTACATCTTTTTCAAAATATTCTCCATCATGCTCTATACAAAGTGCCATTCGCCTAAACCAACTCGGAAAACACTTTTGCCAGTTTTGATCTGACAGGTCGGAAATCGCTTCTTCGTACCAGAACCAGAGTGACCGACATAGCCCAACGGATTAGTAAGCTGAAGTGGCAATGGGCCGGCCATATAGCTCGAAGAACCGACAACCGATGGGAAAAAAGGTTCTCGAGTGGCGGCCTCGTACCGGCGGACGAAGTGTAGGGCGTCCCCCCACTAGATAGAGTGACGCCCTGATAAGACATGCAGGAAGTCGATGGATGCAGGTGGCTCAGGACCGTGCTTTGTGGCACTCCTTGGGGGGAACCTATGTTCAGCAGTGGACTTGTGAAGGGCTGTAATGATGATGATGATGATGATGATGAGACACATTTCATGGCACCAATCCACACGAGTCTGTTTTTCGCTTTCGGAGAGCAAACGAGGGATCCATCGACAACAAAGCTTTCTCACTTCAAGATATTGATGTAAGATGGTATGAATGCTCCCCGAACTACTGCCAACAATCTTTTCGATGTCCGTATATGTGACTTTCAACATTTCAGTAGTTAGAATAATTTTACCCCTTTTGAATTCAGTAAACCACCTAAAAAATTGTTGCGCGTGATGTATCTGAGTCTCCTTATGCTAAGTGTAACCGTTGTAAACTTAATTGTTCGGTTAAACTAAATTTCAAATCATAATATATCATAAGGCGCAAATGTTCACGGTTAAGATCCATCGTTTTAAATGAAAAGCGCGGGTAGCGTTGCAGGAAAATTAATAGAACTGTGTCCTTTTTATTATTGAGCAAATGGCTTATGAAGTTCTATTTATAAATAAATTTGCTTATTAGAAACATATAACATGAGTGCGTACCATTTTTAAATTTCGAGCATCTCAAAACTTAGTGAGTGATCTCCGTAGTTTAATATTGTCTTCACAAACCTTTAGATTTTTTTGAATTGTGCTAAAATGTTCAAAATGTATTAAATAATAGAAGTACAAGTCGATTACATTTCAATAATGAAGATGAATAATATTTGTAATATAACTGAAAAATAGGTCAAACATTTTCTAAGTTAATTTTGTTCTTGTATTACTGGAGCGTGTTTATTTGCTAGTATGAGGGTGTTTCCGGAGACGCATATTCATGGGTGTACTTATATATAGGTTGGTCGGGTGACCGACTGCTAGTAGTTCTGTTACACAATATAAAGTCCTATATCTTATGATAGTAAGATCTATTCTATTCTATAGTAGTATTAGTATTCTGTACGGCGTTTACACGCATTGACATGCGCGACTTCGGTCGAAATTTGTGCTTACGCACTACCAAGAAGCCAAGCCCTCTTTTACTCGTACGCCAGTTATTTTGCTGTGGACAACGGTCCAGTTACCAACTTAACATACCCTTCGGGTGGAGCGCGTTGGTTGGTGGGCGCTCACCGCACACGGTGTGTGTGGAGCCGTGTGCCTCCCCCACATTTTTTTAAATGTGGGATAGCGAAGCCCTTGTATCTTACTTATACTTATCTTCACGCACAATCCCTGACGGGGTAGCCAGAGAGAACAGATCGCCAAGTGTCACGATCCTTACAAACCTCTTTCGCTTCTTTCAGATTCATTATCTTCTTCATGCATGCACGTCTAGGTATCCGAGTACTTTTGACCCTACCCTCTTCGAGCAATTTGCTCACATGGTCTTCGAAAGTTAGTCTCGGTCTACCTCGACACCTTTTAATATTAACTTTCGCGCTATATATTTTCTTCACCATTCGGTCTTCACTCATTCGCTCAACGTGCCCAAAACACCGAAGCACGCCCTTATCAATTTTTGTGATAAGGTCATCTTTCAAACCTGCCATATTGCGAATCTCTTCGTTTCGCTTTCGATCGGCCATGGTAACGCCGCACATTTTACGAAGAGATCGCATCTCCACTGCATTCAACTTACTTTTATGCTTCTTCTGGCATACCCAGGTTTCGCTGCCATATAACAAAGTCGGTACCAACACTGCGTTATGTATTGCAAGGCGTGCACTCTTCGCTACGCCTTGCCTTTTGACTAACGCAGTCAGGGCACCATTGACTTTGTTCCCGGCAGCGACACGCCTGTCCACATCTAAATCACATCTTCCATCCCGGCTAAAAGCACTCCCCAAGTATACAATTTCATTTACCTGTTCTAGACATTCCTGATTTACCCATATTTCACACTACGTTCTCTCTTCGTCCCTTTCAAATACCAGAACCTTAGTTTTATTAGCATTCAAACGGAGACCTTTAATTTCACATTCCTCTTTCATACACGTGACTAATGCCTGTAGTTCTGCCTCTGATGGTGCAATAAGCACTGCATCATCAGCATACAGCAGACAATTTACTTTAATGTCACCCAATTTCACACCCAAACAACTATCTTTCAGCTTCTGTAAACAGCTGTCGAGATACAGTATGAACAGCCAGGAAGACATGACACAACCCTGCTTTACGCCCGTTTGGACGTTAAACATGGGTGACAGGTCATGCCCTACCCGCACACAGGCTTTACAGTCACAGTTAAGAGACTGCACAGCCCTTAGCAATCGACCGTCCACACCATACCCCGGCAACAGTTCCCACATTTTCTTCCTTACAACCTTATCAAATGCTTTCTCAAGATCCACAAAAGCACAGAAAATCTTCTGGTTAGCAGCCAGAAGCTTCTCCGTGATCCGTGCGAGAAAACATTTGATCCGTGCATCCTCTTCCAGGTCTAAATCCGCATTGTGCCTCCCATAGAAATCTTTCCTATTTCTCTTGCATCCTACGTGTCAAAACCTTCGAGTAAACTTTACTTGCTAAACTGGTCAAGCTGATCGCCCGATAGCACCCGCAGTCAAAATGTGAACCTTTACCTTTATATAAAGGCACAATGACTGCGGATCGCCAATCATCCGGGACATCCCCCGTCCGCCAGCACAAATTGCACAGCAGATGAAAGCTGTCCCAGACGCGAGGCCCACCATACTTGACCATTTCAGCAGTAACTCTGTCTAGTCCCGCAGCCTTACCACATTTCAAACTTCGAATCGCACGTTCAATCTCTTTCATCCTGATGACCTCAGTGTCATCGAGGTCCGGGTCTGGCGTACCAGTCACGGCGTCATCCCCGGATCCCTCACTAAGATCATCACACGCATACATTTCTCTATAAAATTCGCTCCATCGCTGCATGATGTCCGATTTTTCTGAGAGGACGTCATTAGTTCTCGAAAGCACTTTGTTCATTCTTAAGGCCGTCGCACCACTTCGGGTCCTTCCAACCTCTTTCCAGAAGAGTTTGGAGTTCTCCTTAAAGTTGTGCGACAACCTTTCGTCCGCTTCCATTCTACACCTTTCACGCACTTCCTCAATCAATGCTTTCGTGTGAACTTTCTGCAGCCTATATCTTTCTTTCATCTTCTCTCTCAAATCCTTATCATTACTAGAGGCCAAGTAGTCTAACCATGCTTTCTTCTTCTTCTTTACAGCTTCTTTCACTTCATCATTCCACCATGCATCTCTTCTTTTACTACTGCCTCTTTTTATTGTTCCACACACTTCTTCCGCTGCACTTACCATTCCAACCCTAAGGTTCTGACATGTTCTTTCTACACATTCGTTTCTGCCATCGATGGTGTCAAGCTTTTCGGCTACCCTCGCATGATATTTGTCCCTAGTATCCGCTTCCTGAAGCTTCCAGCTTCGGATGCGACAGACTGACTGTGGTTCTGTCACTGCCGTCCGGTAGCGCCAACCCGCGAACAGACCCCTAAATCTAGTAATCACTAGATAGTGATCCGTTCCCAGGTCAGCACCCCTGAACACTCGCGTATCCATCACCTGTTTTCGCAGTCGGTCATCCACCAGGAACAAATCAATCATACTTCTCTCATTCTTTCATTCTCTAGTATACATATGGATTTTCTTGTGATTAAACATAGTGTTTGTCACAAGAAGACCCTTTTCCTTGCACACCGCCAGTATAAGCTTGCCAGCATCATTAACCCTTTTATCGCCAAACTTTCCAAGTACCGACTCGTAACCTGGTCGAGCGGTACCAACCCATCCATTCAAATCACCACATACAACAATTCTTTCGTTTCCCCTAGCCAAATCTAGAACTTCTCTTACATTCTCCCAAAACTCTTCCAGCTCAGCCCTGGACGACGAAGCTACCGGCGCATAAACAGCCAAAAGGAATAACTTCGTCAGTCCCAATTTAAAGCGAACCCAGAGAAGTCTTGAGTTCACAACCTTATATTCAGTCATAACATCGACCAACCGAGAAGACAGCAGCACCCCCACTCCCTGGCAGGCGCTCTCGCTCTCCGAGACTCCTGACTATAAAGCTAACGCCCCGCCAGGGAGCTCTTCAGTACCACTGCCCTTCCGTTTGGTCTCCGAAATACACACGACATCTAATTCTCTTTCTTTCATTATTTCGATCAACTCATTCGTCTTATCTCTCATGCCTCCTCTAACATTCCACGTGCCAACTCTGCACTCTGTCCTCCACCTTGTATCTGGTATTTGATATAAATATTGTGAGCCTTTTTCAAGCGGGAAGGGATTAATTAATAAGGAATTGACTTATATTAACCTGATACAATTGGAATAGGGATGATTTAATGTTCTTAACCTTTTTTGAGCCCTGCAACAGCTTTTTATTGCTGTCGTGAATATTCATTCTTTCAAGCGACACTTAAAGAACTAAGTTACTATACAAACACAAAGGAAAAAAGGGTACTATTTAAGACGAACAAGTCATAAACTTATTAAAAGGCCTATATTTAAACCTTTAGGAAGATCAAAATATGCTTAATATACCGGTCACGTTTTGATGTATTTTTATATATATTATAGATATATATTTTAAATAAATAAAGAAATAAAAAACAGAGGGTGGAAGCGCTACAATTTCAAATTATAAAAGTAACAAATACATGTCGCAACATCTGTACTAAAAGAACATACAGTCGAAAATCAAACCTCCTTATATTTAGAAGGCTCTAAAACTGCGCCTTAGATACTTACGACTAAAATATGTAGTGATAAAGATTTATGTGGAGAATTTTCCGAGTACACTTACGTAATACTTTGTGTGATTGTCTTTTTTTGAACCTGCCTTAACCATTCTTCAATTACGCAACAAATAGTAAGGCTGGACTAATACGTCAAATTTCTAAGAGTTTCTTTTACAGCTTCTATCAAAAAAATATTACAACTCGTTTGACGATCACTTGGCAAATTAGGCTCCTTCATCTTCTTCTTCTTCTACCCAGCGTTTATCCCGGTTGCTCATCCCGCCCAGCGCGGGAGAACCCAGGGTCCGCTTTCCTACACTTCCTCCTCCACTTTGCCCGGTCTTCGGCGTCCCTCACAACTAGCCCATTGGCGCGCATGTCATCCTGCACGACATCAAGCCAGCGTTTCTTGGGCCGTCCTCTACTCCTGGTACCAGGTAAGGTCATGTCCAGGCATTTGTTTCCCACGTAGCTTGCCGGTCGTCGTAAGACGTGGCCGTACCAGCGGAGGCGACTTTCCTGCAGCTTGTCAGCAATGTCACGGACATGGAGGCTGCCGCGGATGTATGTATTTCGTACACGGTCTTTCCGCGTGACGCCACACATCCACGGCAGCATGTTGATCTCCGTGACATGCAACAACTGCCGGTGTCGCTCAAGCACCGGCCACGCCTCACTGCCGTACGTAAGGACAGGCCTTATGATGGTCTTATAGACCTGTCCCTTCAGCTTGACCGGCATTTCGGGGTCACAAATGACACCCGTCACCTCGCGCCATTTCGCCCAAGCCGCTGATATACGGGCCTTGATGTCGCGATCGATGTCACCGGACGCATCAAGCATAGATCCGAGGTACCTGAAGTTGTTCGTGCGCTCGACGGTGTCGTCGCCTATACGGAGAGACGTCAGATCTGTGCTGTTGCAGGCCATATACTCTGACTTCGCCACGTTTAGCTTCAGCCCGCCGTTTTCAAGCGCCTCCCTCCTTGCGTGCACGCGTCTGGTGAGTCGTCCTTTGTCTCCATCTACCAGTGCGATATCATCAGCGTACATAAGCAGCCAAGGCTGCGGTAGTTTCTGTACGCTGGCTGACAGTTCGTCTAATATCACACTGAAGAGATAGGGGCTCAAGACGGAGCCCTGATGCACGCCTATGGTTATGGGGAAGGGGGTGGTATCACCAACAGCGTACATCGCGTACATGTCACGTACGATTTCCACGTAGGTCTCTGGTACCAACTTCGACCGCAACGCCCACCAGATCATCTCCCTAGGAACACAGTCAAAGGCCTTCTGCAGGTCTAGGAATAAAAAATGCAGAGGCATATTCTATTCCCTGTGCTTCTCCATGAGGATTCTTAGGGTGAATATAGGGTCCATGGTACCGCGTCTTGGTTGGAAACCGTACTGGAAGTCCGACACTGTACACACCTGTCGGAATCTGGTGTCAATAATGCGCTTGAAGAGCTTCATGGTGTGTGACATCACCTTTATACCGCGGTAATTACCGCAATCCTGAACGGACCCTTTACCCTTGTGTACGGGCGTTATTATACTAAGCCGCCACTGATCGGGCATTATTTTTTTTTTAGAATAGAAGAGAATATTTTTTATTCAATATACATTACATGTGTAATTCTTATTGAAAGTCATTTTTTACTTTACCACTGGTTCGAAACAAACCCTCTGTCCTGGGAAAAACCAGCAGGAAACCCAGCGGGACTTTTTTTTAAATAAATTCTACAATATAAATGATTACGAACTATTTACAAAATTTATTTTAGAAATTGCTTGGAAGCGACCACCTCATTCCCAGGGGTTATTATCAACCATGTATTCATTTATACTATAATAACCCTTTTTATACAGTTTCAGCTTAATAAAACATTTAAACTTGGTAATAGAGAGAATCTGTACACACCAAAGTTAATATGTTAATTTCTTTAAATTTATCTCTAAGAGACTCTCTCGGTTTTAGATTGTAAATAGCTCTAATGACCCTCTTCTGTAAAACAAAAATAGTTTCTGAATCAGCCGCATTTCCCCATAGCAAAATCCCATAAGACATTATGCTAAGGAAATAACTAAAATAAACTAATCTAGCTGTCTCGACACTAGTGAGACCTGTAATCTTTTTTACAGCATAGGCTGCAGAACTTAGTCTGCTTGCTAATTTGGATATATGGGGGCCCCACTGGAGCTTTGCGTCAAGAGTGATGCCAAGAAAAACACTGGATACAATAGGGCTCAATTCCTTCCCATTTAAAAATACATTGGTATTCAGATTTTTAACATTCGTTGTTGTAAATTTAACACAATTAGTTTTATTTCCGTTCAAATGCAAATTATTAACGTTAAAGTAATGCACTAATTTTGATATAGCATTATTCACTTCGTCACATTTAAATGATTGACGTTTAAGTTTAAAAATCAAGGAAGTGTCATCAGCAAATAATACTATATCATGACTATCCCCTACAAGGTGAGGTAAGTCATTAATATACACCAGAAACAGGAATGGGCCGAGAATCGAGCCCTGAGGAACACCTATCTTTTGTCCAAAACTTTTTTATTACATTATTTATGTCAATTACATGAAATTTATGATTATTATCATTACAATTATACGTCAAATTTAAATTATTATTACATATTAAATTATGCATTTGTATATTTAAATTATGTCTTAAATTATTTTCTTGTGGCAATCCCTGTATATAAGGCAGTGTGAACAAGACAATATTGTGTACATTTAAGTTATTAAGTTGTTCAATATATCTTAATAACTGTTTGTTGTTGACACTGCCTCTTCTACCAACAAAAATTATTATTGTACTATTTGGGCAAAATTTAGTAACAATAATTTTATTTAGGATGTCACTAAAAGATGCTCCAGGCATGCAGCAATTTGTAACTTTTTGTCCCTTTAAAGAGTTATTTAAAGTTATGCCTAGATTTTTTCCCATGTCATCGCTATAAACAATTATATTATTTTTAGTAATATTTGAGTTATTTATTATTTTAATATCCTCTGCTATGGCACTGTCATAGAGTTTTGGTGGTGGTATAATATTATCAGCACACACTGACTTTGAAGAATCTGGCATTGAGCGCTGACACTCACATTGATATTTAACTAAGGAGTCAAACCGCTCCTCATTATATTTACAAGTCTTTTCCAGATTATCCATAGCCAATATGTGTTCTTTTATTTCATTTTGGGCTGATTTATATTTATTGGACACAGTTTGAAGGGAGTTCATAAGTGATAATATTTCTGATTTGAGGCACTCTACTTCAGTCTCATAACATTTTTTTATGTTATCCACCTCAATTGAATACAACTTAAGTTCATATAACAATGCTTGCTTTTCTTTACATACATTAACATAATTTTTTGTATTATTCTTATTTCTTATTAATTTTTGTACTTTCCTTATGTATTTATTAACTTTTATATACTTCTTCAATTTGGTTTTACTGCAATTAATCCTTACTGTGTTTCCTGAAGTGGAAGAGTCGTCACCAGTCAAGTCTATTGTTGCAGATTGCTGTAACATTCTTGAAGTATCACATTGCACAAGCTCAGAGAACAGGCTTTGAGTCTGGGAGGCTTTAAGGTTATCTATATATGTTTTAAATTGTGTTACTTGCTCATTAACCTCATTCAACTGTAACTACAATGCAGCAATTAACCTGAGAGCTTCCTCATATTCCTTGCTGCATTGGTCAAACTCCTTAACTGTTCCCTGTAGCTGATCTCTTTCTTTTATAACACTTGTGTATTCTGTATGTAACTTAACCATATCACATTTCAATTGTGTATTTTTGGCAATTATGCTAACTATTTCCCTTTCATTATCAGCCTTAAGTTCTTTGAGCGCATGCTGGAGTTGGTTCTCAATCTGGCGCGTCTTGGAGTTGCGAGTATTCATTTTACTATTTATTATAAATAATAAAAGAAAACAAAGTTCGAAAACAGAAGGAGCAGAGTAAGCTAATATAAAGTTGTTTTTTTTTTCTATTTACAAGTCTCAAATCAAATTATCGTTAACACAATTCGAAAAGAAACCCGCAAAGAATGTAATAACCCGAGTAATAAAATAAATCTTTAATTTTAAAAGGAATGATATGAAACAAGGATTACAATAATTTTTAAAACAATGTTCGTTACCTGTCACTTTTTGTTCCAACACGAAATTGTTGTTATAATATTTATGTACCAACTTTCTTAAATATTAAATACAAAGCGGCAGTAATTATTAGCTATAACATAAAATTGAGGTGGATATGGTGAATTTACAATATTTAAATTATTAAAATTTATCGGGACCAATTACTTTTACAACTTATTACCAGGGTTGCCACAGCAAAAAAGAGATTTATATATTCGGTCTTAGACTTATATATTCGGTCGCTCAGGATTCTATTATAAAGGTTATTAAGAATGCACACACCACGAGCACCCAGCGCTTTCCACGCTTCAATTGGCACCTCGTCCGGTCCGACAGCTTTCCGATTCTCCATGTGACGAAGAGATGCGAGGACCTCGTCAGGTGTAATCGGTGGCACGAGTCTCGGTGCTGAGTATTCAGCAAAACGTGGAAATAAGAGCGCCATCTCTCCTTCACCGCACGATCATCGTACAGGAGCTCGCCATTAGGGCCATTGACGCTGCAGCAGCGAATAATATCATGCGCTGCTTTGGCCCTAGAGCGCGCCAGTTTATATACGAGCTTGTGCCCCTCAGGAGTGTCCAACTTAGCATATAATGGTTGCAAGTGGTCACGCCTGGCTCTGGCTACAGCTTTCTTGGCAGCTCTTTTCGCTGTCTTGTAAGATGCGCGATCTTCAGGAGATTTGGTCACTTGCCACGTCTTGAAGAGCGCTTTCTTCTCCCGTAATGAACCCTGGACTGTGGCGTCCCACCACCGGGTCTCCTTGTCGATTTTGCGGCCCCCTTTCGCCACGCCGAGAACTTGTTTTGCCGTCTTTGTGATTGCTGTCTTAATGGTTTTCCAGCACTCTTGGACGGACTTGCCTGCTGTGTCGAGACTAATATCCCCAGCGGCAGAGTCAAACTCTGAGTATCTGGTTTGATCCAGCAGCCACCACTTGATTTGACGGCGGCAACGTTCGGCGTGTCTGCGACGGGGTTTTACGCAGAGGTCCATGACAAGAAGTCGGTGTTGGGCAGTGAGACACTCACCGGGTATGACCTTACAGTTGGCCACGCGACTGATATGACTTCTCCTGGTCAGTAGATAGTCGATTTGGTTGGCGTTCCGACCGCTCCTGTAGGTCATCAGGTGCTCGGTTTTCTTTTTGAAGAACATGTTCACCACGGCCAGGTCAGCTGCAGTGCAGGTTCTGAGAATGGTTTCCCCCTCTGCGTTTCTTCGGCCGTAACCATAGCCGCCGTAGACACGTTCATACTCCCCCTGCACCTCGCCCACATGACCGTACAGGTCGCCACCCAAAACGACATCGTGGTACAACGGTATGCCGCGTAGTACATCTCCGAGCCGATCCCAAAACAGCGTTTTATCCGCGTCGCTGCAGCCGACCTGTGGAGCGTAGGCACTTATTAAGTGGGTCACGACCCCCTCAATAAGTAACCTTACTACCATAAGTCGGTCGCATATGCGTCTGACTTCCAAGACGCTATCGTGGAAATGCTCGGCGAGCACCACTGCCATACCATTTTTCCCACCAGAAGAGCCTGTATAGATCAGCTTGTAGCCGTGCCCAATATTCCGGCTCCTGTTGGCCTTCCACCGTGTCTTCTGCAGCAATGCCACTGCCACTTTACGCCTGGCAAGTATGGCCGCAAGTTCTGCGGAGCGTCCCGTAAGCGTGCCAATGTTCCAGTTTGCAAAGCGAATCTTCGTAGTTGGTGCTAACGTCTTTAGCCGGGCCCGGTAGCCCTCGCATACTTGTCGCAGGGTTAAGGCGATCCCCATGCGCGTCGATATGCGGCGACGCCCTAGTCCTAAACGTATTTATCTTTCTTTTACTTTCCATTTTTGAGTGGCTTAGTGCCAATTACCAGGGCGACTGCCGTCTGACCCCCGAACCCCTAGGACGAATCCCAGAGGAGTGGCATCGCTAGAGCCCTTGGCAAATTAGGCAAAATACGGTTTTTAGGTTGCGGATTCTGTATCAAATCCCTACCGAGGCCAATATTTATAAAACACAAATCTACGGTTTTTAAGTCGGGTTGTATTGTTGTGTACTGCGTCCGAGTATCTGACACTGCGTAACTTTTTCATACTACCTAGTTGTCTAGTGGTTGTATGCGCGACTGCTGATCATGAGGTCCCACGTTCGTGTCCCGGGTGAAACGGTTTCCTTGGCCGATATAATTCGTACATCAATAGAATGGAGTAATTAACTTTTAGCTGTCTGTCTTTAAAGCAAGAGTGAATAGGCTTTTTTAAGCTTTATCGTGTAGTGAATCTTCTAAGTCGTCACTTACCATTAGGTAGGATTGTAGCCTAGCATTGGCTTATAAAATATTATAAATATTATAACTCATATACTCGTATCATTTCACTGGTAATGAGGTATTTACTAGGAATTTTCTTCCTCGTACAACTTCTCTGTGGAATTGTTTACCACCGGCGATTTTTCGCCGGACTTTAAATCCGGATTTTTAATCGGACCGACCCGTTTCCATGAGCTGTTGAAGGCTACTTGAGTTTTGATCTTCCTGGCCTTTCCTTTAGTCGCTTCTTAGTATATCCACATGACGAATTGGAGTGATTGCTGTCCTTATACTAAACGGAAAATTACATGTCTAATATATAAAAACGTTTTTTTTTGTTTGTTCGTATTTTATACGCTGCCATACCGTTCATCTAATTTCGTCAAAACTTTTTCAACTTATATCTTGTCAAGAGCAAGCAAGGGTTATAGGCATAGTAAAATTAACTTACACCAGTTGGCGCGCGTATTGTACCAACAAATTTATTTGAAAGTTATAATATATCATTGTGATTTTATAGGAGAGGGGGCAAACGAGCGTGCGGCTCACCTAATGGTAAGTGACTATCACCGCCCATGAACAACTGCTACACCAGGCGAATTGCAGATGCGTTGCCGGTCTTTTGAAAAGGAGTAGGCTCTCTTCTTGAGGGTCCAAAAGTCGTATTGGTCTGGAAAAATCGCTGGTGGTATCGATTCCACAAGAAAGTTGCGCGAGGCAGAAAACATCTTCTAAATTGCACAGTGGTGGACTGTCAATCATCCAGATGGTATGGATTGTATCGCGAGTGGGATAGTCCTTTCTTTTTGAATTTCATTAGCATGTTATTGGGGGGGGGGGAGTGGGGGGATGATCATCTGCACTAACCAAGCGAAACGCAGAAGCAAAGCTTCTACTGTACGTTGGTATTCTGTGAGTTCGTGGTACTGCCCACAATCATTTTTTCTGCGTCAGCAACGCGCTGTGAGTACACAGCGCGTTGCTGTCACAATAGTTATATATGTAACTAGCTAGTAAGCTAGTCACATATAAAAATAAAACTGGTACGTAGAGTTTGTAATATATAATAATACTAGCTGTTTCCCTGGACTTCACTCACGTGTTAGGGTTTTCATGTTTTTATGCGGAACCATAATTATTTTCTCTAAAATAAAATTAGCATAAGTTACGTCTTATGAAATCAGCTATCTGCCAGTGAAAGTCCCGTCAAAATCGGTCCAGCCGTTTCGGAGATTACCCGGAACAAACAGACAGACAAAAATTTTAAAAATTGTATTTTAGTTATAAGTACCGTATTTACTTTCATATGCATTTAGTAAAAAACTGTAATATTTATATTACAAACAGACACTTTAATTTTATTTATTTGTATAGATTAATAAATTTAACGTTAATCAGAACTAGAAACCGTTAATATTATCTAAATGAAATCTTTACAGGGTTTCGAAAGTATTCCAATGATTACGTCTTCAACCCTTATTTTATAGTTTTATTTGCGATGTGTCTCGTCCCTTTTCGCTAAATATCTATTTTTTTTAAAACTTACTTTTTGATTCTTTTAAAGTATACGTTAGTGAGCTAAGATGGGAGTATTATAAAAAAATAATTGGTGTGCTTTACCTAATTTTAGAAACCCCTCCATATCACCTCGTACCTCGAGATTCTATTACCCAATTTCGTCCCGGGTGTCCCATGGGGCGAAATTGAGTAATAATATATTACACTACTATTTTTATCATATTAATATACAATATTCCACTAAATTAAAAAAAGAGTGTACAACTAGCACGTTTTGCCAGTGATGACATAATATCGATTTGAGTCGTATTCCTTCTCTTTTAGCTACCTATAAGTGGAAAATTAATGTCGCTTAGCGAGCTATGGAATAGGCTGTGCTCTCTAGCTTCTCTGCATGATAAAATCCTTAATGACGATTTATTCAACAGAAACAGACATAGCTCAGATGCTTAATACGCTGAAGTGGCTGGGCTGGCCATAAAACTCAAAGAACCGACAACCGACGTGGAACAATAGTATTTGAGTGGTAGCTTCATACTGGTAAGTGGTGTGGAGGGTGACCCCCCACCTTTTGGAGTGAAGACTTGGTAAAGCATGTGGAAAATAGCTAAAACATACACGTCTGAGATATTTAAAAAAAATCAACGATCTGTGATGACCATTGGCGCAACGCGGTGGACATTTCCTTGCCTAACTATAAAATTTTGTAATTAGCCTATGTAAATTTGCTTTACTTTACTTTTTTAGTAACGGGGCTATTGTCTATTAACAGCTTCCCATAGTGAATTTTCAATACTGGAAGCTGCTTTTTTTTAAATTTCGCAAAATGCTAAAGACATTACGGTTACAGCCTGTTAAAAGCACTGTTGAACCAAGGCCTTTCCCATAGATTGCCTTATAGGGTTATTTTTGCCATAGTTGCCACGCTTGGCAAGCGGGTTGGCAACCACATCTTGTTTTTTAATTTAGTCGTTATTAGGAAGACACTGCTGCCCATCTCCTGATTTGTTTTCCTCTGTCGCTACTTACGACACCCACGGGATGATATGGTATGGCGGTATTATAATCATGTCATGTCATCATGTTCTTTAAGTGGTAGAGTCATGCTGCAGCTATATTAATAGTATAGTTGTACCACGAATGGATCGGCTTGACCGGGGATGGACCACGCTCTCACAGAATACTAGCGTAAAATAGCAGTTTAATGCTGCTGTGTTTCGTATGGTGAGTGTAGAGAACCGGAGACCCATTTTACTGGAAAGGAGGCATTCGATCTTAGTTCTCACGGTTGACGACGCATCTGCATTTTAATTCGCAAACGAATATAGATGTCGATATCTATGGGCCACAGCAACCGCTTACCATCACGTGGACTGTGTGGTCGTTTGTCACCCTTATTCTATAAAAAAATGTCATTCAAAGGCGGAATATTTTAAACTTTTCTTCTTGTTCCAATACAATTAAATAAAAAATAAAATCAGAATTTGAGTTATGCTGTGTTTTCTTTCTTTCTTTCTCTTGTCTATTGGAACCTCTAAAATATTCAATACTCAACAGACAAGCACGTTTATCAATAAGTCCCTCGGTACTACAATAAATCGCCAACAAATTGCTAGTCACAATAATGTTACCAAACTATAAAATTTTCAATGGCTTTACCATACCCGAAATTGGCAGACCGTACGAGGTATAATTAAACGGTTTAATGTTTTGACCTTTTCACATTATTAAAGTCATCAGGTTACAACTTCATTAAGCTGTTTGCAAATAATAAAATTGAAGACCATTTTTACGTCTTTTATCGCATTTAATTTCACTTATTTTAAATTTCGGATGTTTCGGGTGCTTTGCAGCACCCATTGGACACTACTGTGGCCATGGGTGCCGCAAAAAAATGAGACATCCAAAATGTCGGGAATTAAAAATAGGAAAAATTAAACGCGATAAACTCATCGGCCTCTTCCACAGATAGCCTCTTAAGGGAAAAAATTTGCAATAGTTGCGACACTTGGCAGGCGAGTGGGCAAACAGAGTTTTATTGTTTTGAGTTCTTATCAGGAAGATGCTGCTGCCCATCTCTGGTTTCATACGCCTCTGTCATCCTTTACGACATCCACGGGGTGATATAAACTTGAAATAAAACAACATTTGTCATTACAAAATACGCTAGCAATCTCCGTGATATATTACCGCCGAATTCAATCCTTATCTTAAACGGCCCGTATTAAGCAGCTAAGGTTTAAATGGGCCGTAACGACCGACATTTGCCTTAGCCTTGATCTTATCTAAACTGTGTTGAATTGATACAACTTTCACAGCGTAATCTCGCCGGAATTTTCTTTTGCGGAAATTTTGTATACAGCCACTTAATGCTCTTGCTTTCTGTGTAATTAAACGCAAGGCTAAATTCAGACTTCATATATTTTTTTATTTTTTTTCCTCAACAGAGCAGCGGTAGTTCACATGCATTCACAGGTGTTGATAGGAGTGGGCTATACTAGGTAAGGTACCTGCTCGACCTATTTCTGTTGCTTCGACAAAACAGTTCCAGTTGCCTGTTCTAAATTAACGAGCTGTTGTCTCGCAAAAAATTGTTTTGTTGTTTTTTCTACCTTTTTGTGCTCAATATTATTATGATGGGTTATTTCCAGGCTTAAATCATGACTAGGCTGTATTTATAACACAATTACAGAAATTAAGTGATTTATGTTTATATATTATATAAATAACTCTTTGAGATAAATATATAAAAAGATTCAAATGAAACTCTTTTGGTTTGCATATTAACTCAAAAAATCCTTACACTTTATCTTTTATCTCATAAAGTTTCAGTAACCACAAAGTTACATTTTGGCCTCCGACAGGAGAACGCACTACTCCCTGTACTGCGCAGGGCCTTCTTATATGTGTTGAGGTAAAAACGCGCGCAGGCGCGCCGACCAAAATAGAGCAAATTTATAACTATACCGATCCACTCCCACTCGTTCTGCATGACCGAGCAGCGGTGGCGATGAGCTTTTATTTCTCCAATGATAGTTTGCTCGGCCGGACCCTCCAGCTGCTATGTTTCCTTTGAAATGTGCCAAACATTCTTCTGAGGATCTTCCTCTTGGCTACTAAGACGTTTGTCTCTTCCTTCTGTAACTAGTGTCCAGGCTTCACAATCGTATAAAAGAATAGCTCTTATGGCGGTTTTTTATACATGGATTTTTGTCTTTCTACTAGATATTTAAATTTAACCCCTTTCTTATACTTTTATATGGAAAATTAATAGATCTTTAATTTTTAATTAAAATCTTTTTCCATATCACACACATCCACGCACAAAGTTTTCGACATAATATCAATTAGTTCAAGTTTAATGGTTTTACTTAATACTTGCTCAAAAATTAAAAATCGATGTTAGGTTTTTATTGTTTAAGTACAATGCGGAAAAGTTAAGAGTATAACTAATATTTAATTAAATAAAATAAAAACTTTATTTCTCGCAGTAGGAAATTAAAATTTCGTTTGTCTAACGTCAACATGTTTATAATTAACTAACGGTATAAACAGATAATCCAGATATTACAATCAGATCAATAGTGAGCGGTTCTGTTTCTGCGTGACAGACACTGGTGTTGTGCCTTATCTCGTCTCTTGGACAGTAAATCGAATAGTCTGTAATAGATAGCAATTTAACTTGTTTATTCCCGATGAAAATTACGTATCCGGCAACTGGAAGGAGGTAATTTTATGAAAGCGGAAAACATAGACAAAGGCGAACCGATAACGAACTTACAGCAACCAGACCCATTTTACTGGTAATGAGATATTCAATCTAGGTTTTGACTCGTAACAATCCATATACATTGAGATTCTTAGTCGAAGAGCGAGGAGAAAGAAATGTAGGTGTCTATGGGCCACAGCATCCATCAGGTAGACTGTGTGCGCGCATGTCTCTTTTGACTCCATAGCAGTTGAAAGAAAATGCTTAACCACTTTAGTACCTCTGCATCATTCCATTGATTTCAATAAAAGTGGTACTGAGCCTACATTTCAGGCACAGACCTCTTCTCATATCTAAGAGCTTAATAGAGCAATAAGTCTGCCGCATTGCTCCATTGCATGTTTGCATTCTCCACATGTTTTGTACATAATAATCCACGCTGAAGCTATATTATGGTTGTAGCGCGAATGGGTCACAAGGCATTTTGATTGATTTTTAATTGAGGTTAAATGTAGATGCCTATTGACCTCGGCATCCACTTTCAACCAGTTCAACTATGTGCTCGCTTGTCAACTTTATTCTATAAAAAAAGATGTACTCCAAATATTTTACTCTTCACATATGTTGTTTTACCCACGATGTTTTACTTCATTGTAGTACACGTTTAAAATCAGAACTTACAATTATTCGGTGACTGAAACTGGGGTGTATGCATACTGTAAAATTATACATTCTACTGATTATATAGTTAGAGTGTAAATGGTAGTAAGTCAAATAAAAATTAACAATCTTGTACGTAAGGTTGGCAGCTTAGATTAAGAACCTAATCAAAAAAAAATCGCGTCATAATTAAAATTATATGCCTAGTTTGGAGAGCACCTCCTGCCCTCCATTAATTGCGTGGTCTATCACCGTCACCACTAATCCCCACACCACTACTTTTAACACCACTACACTAGGTAAGACATACCAACGTGTATAATATGAAATGTGTTCCGCCACAAAACGACGCATCGTCGGGTGAAATAGAATGCGATGGCTGACTGCTAAATGAAACTGCTTTTACGGATTTTATCGCGTTCAATTTAATTATCTGCACAGATGATTGGTCACCTCCTCCCTCCTCCCTCGTGACCATGGATGCTGCAAAACTCTTGAAACGTCGAAAATAAAAAAATAAGTTAAATCTCTCTCAATAGCAATATCGCGTATAATAAGACCCATACAAACCGATACTTAAACGGTGAATCCCACCATCACCCTTCACAGTTAGCTACCGTGGGCAAATCTTTGTTGCAGAGAGCACGAGGGATCTGTGACAGCAAACACCTGACCGCCGAGCTTCAGCACGTCAAGCAGGTTCAGCACGACAACAAGCTTCGGGTTCCGCGCCTACGTCACAGTGACCGAGTGAAGCTGGCCACAGTCGAGCGTGTGCCTGCTGTACTACCATATGTCAGAGGTGTCACAGACAAAATTGGCTACATCTTGAAGCGAGCTTCTATTAGAACATTCTTCAAGCCGTCGAAGAAAATTAGTCAGTTCTTACCATCCGTCAAGAGCAATATTCCTCTACAAGATGCAGGAGTATACAAGCTTGATTGTGAGTGTGGTCTCTCATATATAGGGCAAACAAAACAATCAATAAAAACCCGCGTAAAAGAACACATAGCTGACGTGAAGCACCAACGTTCCGGGAAGTCTGCAGTTTGTGATCATATCCTAGACGGCCCCCGCCATTACATTAGATTTCATAAACCATAAGTTCTCGCGAAAGAACATCGATTCCTGCCATGGATGATACGTGAGGCTATTGAAATTAAAAAACATCCTAATTTCAATAGAGAGGGAGGCTGGGTACTACCACCTGCTTGGGATCCTGTAATTCATAAAATTAAAACTAAACCCAAGCATACCACTGCAAGACTTCAAGACACAGTTAGTTCATTCTGCGTAGATCGGACCAAAATTAATAATTAAAAAGCTGAAGGTACTCCGGGTTAACATTGACATCGGGACGTCAATCACCTCAGTCCCCCGTGACCACGGTTGCTGGAAAGCAACCGAAACGTCGGGCATATAAAATAACTTAATTAAACGCCATAAAATCCGTAAAAGTAGTTTTATTCAATGTATAGTGTTCGCGTAAATATAAGAAATCATTATCTAAATATTAATTCTCAATCGAGGATAGACGTCGATGTCTATGAGCCACAGCTTCTATATGCGATCTGGTGGACTGCGTGCTCCTGTATCACTCTTTGGGGAGTGTGAGAACCATTTTCATCTCGCATATTTGAGAACAAATGGCGATATTAACTTTAAAACAATTTATCTCACGCTTTAAAGCATAATATAAATATGGCTAAGTTTGTATGATTATGGATAATGCTCAGTCGCCTAAAATTTCATTAAGCAATTATATATACCCACAACCGAAACAGTTCTTTATTTTTACAGAATATGGGTGTCAAACGCGCAAACATTCCATCTGATGGTAAGTAAATGATCTGGCCTATCTAGAATCAAATTGTAGATGCGTTGTCACCCTTGAGTAATAAGATGAAATGCCAGCTTTTTCCAGTAAAAAGGGTCTCCGGTTCTCTACACTCACCACACAAAACACTGCAGTATTAAGCTGTGCCAGTGATGACTTACGGAACTGAGACGTGGTCCTTCACTGCTGGCCGTATGAGGAAGCTCAAGGTCGCTCAGCGAGCTATGGAGAGGGCTATGCTCGGAGTTTCTCTGCGTGATAAACTTAGGAATGAGGATATCCGCAGTAGAACCAGAGTGACCGACATAGCCCAACGGATTAGTAAGCTGAATTGGCAGTGGGCCGGCCATATAGCTCGAAGAACCGACAACCGATGGGGAAGAAAGGTTCTCGAGTGGCAGCCTCGTACCGGTAGGTGAAGTGTAGGGCGTCCCCCCACGAGATGGAGTGACGACCTGGTAAGACATGCAGGAAGTCGATGGATGCTGGTGGCTCAGGACCGTGCTTTGTGGCATTCTTTGGGGGAGGCCTATGTTCAGCAGTGGACTTGTGAAGGGCTGTAATGATGATGATGAATGATGGTTAAGCTGCCATTTCCGCGTGGTCCTTCCCCAGTCGTCTTTTGTGTTTATAAGTGATCAGGCATTTCCATACAAAAACACTTTATGAGACCACGGAGTCCGCGTTAAGAGAACGAAGCGGAAAAACACCTTTAACTATCGTCTCAGCAGAGCACGAAATGTAATGAATGAAAAAAAAAAAGAAATGAAAAAAATGCGTTTGGCATATTTTTTTTATGGGATAAGGGTGACAAACAAGCACACAGTCCGCCTGATAGTAAGTGGCTGCTGCGGCCCATAGACATCTACATCTATCCTCTATTAAAAATCAAAATGCAGATGCGTTGTCACCCGTGAGGACTAAGATGGAATGCCTCATTTCCAGTAAATAGGGCCTCCGGCCACCTGCACTCACCAAGCGAAACGCAGAGGTAAATCTCTACTTTACGCTGGTATTCTGTGAGGTCGTGGTACCACCCCGGTTCAAGCCGGCCCATCCGTGCGACAGCAAAAGCTGCCGCGTGGCTCTACCACTGTCAAATATTGTCACTACGATTTCTTGTGTTTCGTCGACCCTTTGAATGTCAATTGGATTTATGAAAGTAATTACAAAAACTACGTGCGTTTTACACAATTATTTCATGTCTTTAAGAACGACCACTAGTACGACCAATACCGTCAATTTTGACGACTATACGACAACTTACGAGCAACAAGGGAAGCAGTTCGTGTCAGAGAGTCCTTCTGTAATTATTTTAATAATGTAAATATAAATTAAATTTTAAATGTAATAAAAGTTACCGTTTGGTATGTCTGGATTACTTATTTCCTTCACTATTATATACTATTACATACGATGTTCTTTTTATTTAAGTTGTGATAATCCTTCGACTCTGTGTCCCATAATATAGGAAATTGTTTTAAAATTTCAATAAATTGCTCCAAATTTGCTACAAAACGACCGTGCGGCACGACGCAAGACGCAGAACAGCACTGACAAAGGATATGCGAAGGGTGTGCGGGGTAGTCGGGAGGGGCTTAGCTTAGCTTGTGTAGCTGCGCATTGACATACACAACTAACTTAGCTTTACATATTTTAGTTAGCTCACATAGTTTGTAGTCTGTACACAAGTATGAAAAACTGCGTCAGCCATGTGAGCTAAGCTAAACTAACTTAGCTTAGCTTTTGGTCTTCTTTATAGGAGAGGGGGCAAACGAGCATGCGGCTCACCTAATGGTAAGTGAATACCGCCGTCCATGAACAAATGCAACACCAGGGGAATTGCAGATGCGTTGCCGGCCTTTTAAAAAGGAGTAGGCTCTTTTCTTGAAGGTCCCTAAGTCGTATCGGTCCGGAAAAATCGTTGCTGGTAATCGCACAGTGATGGACCGCCAAACATCCAGATGGTATGGATGGTATCGTGAGTTTCGTCGCGATGTGCAATGGTTAAATTGCTGTAATTAGTCCGAACAATTCCTCAGAGCACTCCCCGTGGTACATGCGATAAAATACGCAAAGAGATGCAACATCTCTACGCAGTGCCAGTGACTGAACCCGATCGGAAAGAACTCGGTCGTCGACGATTCGAAAAGCTCTGCGCTGGATGCCGTCAAGTGGAAGGAGCTGGCACTGGGGAGCCCCTGCCCAGAGATGGGAACAGTATTCCACGTGAGGCCGAACCTGCGCCTTATAAAGTTGCAGACGGTGTGCCGGCATGAAATACTCTCCCGCTCTGCTGAACACGCCAAGATTTTTAGAGGCCTTCCAAATTACCACAAAACTGCACGTCACTCGATATGTCGACGACGAGGATTCCGATACTGGCTGAGGCAACAAGGAGAGTGCCTTGAAACTGAGGAGACACGACAAAGGGTTTCTTTTTAGCGGTAAACGCGCAAACTTGTGTCTTCTGGGGATTGAACTGGACTAGATTTAGTCGCCCCCAGTCTGAGACTTTATTCGACAAAGTCTTGACTTCAGACAGAAGTTTGTCTCGGTACTCGGCGACATTTTCCCGAGAAATACTAGCACGGCCGGTGTATAAAGCATCACCGGTGCTGTCATCTGCATAGCAATGTTTGTTCTGTAATCTGCTTTGCTTTGCTTGTAAAAAACAGTCTATTTAACAAACAATGGAAGAAGCCTATGATAAGCAGTGGTAAGGGCTATTAAAAGTAAAAAAGTAGCAGCCTACATATATCCCAAAACTTTTTTTTTATAGGATAGAGTGACAAACGAGCACACGGTCGGTGAGTGGTTGCTGTGGCCCATAGACATCTACATTTATCCTCGTTTGCAAATCAAAATGCAGATGCGTTGTCACCCGTGAGGACTAGGATGGAATGCTTCTTTACCAGTAAAAAAGATCTCCGGTTCTCTGCACACATCATCACAACAAAGCTGCATTAAGCTGCTATTTTACGCTGGTATTCTATAAGAGCGTGGTCCTTCCCCGGTCGAGCCAACCCATTCGTGCTACAACTATACTACTAATATAGCTGCAGAATGGCTCTACCACGTAAAAACAGTGGGGACAGGCCGCAGACTCCAGCGCGGGTTGACCGACTTCTTATGAGTTTACCTAAAATGATTTCCGAAATATATTTTAATTTATCAAATATGTATGTATGTATGTAAGTTTCCTCGCAATATTTCCTTCGTGTTGTTCCTTCTGAATGTGGTAAATCGAAACTTCAAATTTCAATTAAAATATGAGTAGTGTCGGTGCGGATCGAATTTGGGTTGCTTACGTACTATATGACATTTACGTTTGGGTCGGTTCGGTTACCGGATAACTTTCAAGATTCTTACAATGCAGTTAAAATAAAAATAAACGTGCGTGTAAAATTTGTTGTCTTTGATATTTATATTACTTTTTGGCAAGAGCCTATACATTTACTCACGTCAGCTATGAAACCGGGACTATCACAAAAATATCCATTGATAGGTCTGAAAATATGAAAGCTATCTGAGTATATGACAATCTATTTTATAAGTCTAATTGAAAGTAAAAAGGTAAAGAAGCAACTTACATACATCTTACGACTGTGCACAGGGCTGCTAATTACCCATGTGCAAAATAGTAGTTTCATATGTCCACGATTTGTTTTAAAACTACTTAGACATCAAATGTTTGCCGCCAAGTTATTCTTTACCACTTCACTGAGCACGTGGAATATTAGCAAATAAAGTTTCCTTACCAGTTTCATTAGTCCTCGCGGTAATCGAACACTTTTGTTCCTGTGCTTTGAAATCATACGGCGAGCTACACGGCTCTCGTATTTAATTAAATAAAACTCGTAAAGACTGAAAAGAAGCTTTTGTACTATTGTGGACCCGTATGGAAGCGTGGTTTTATCCTGGTCGTTCCGACCTATTCGTACTACAACCATAGTATAGCTACAGCCTGGCTCTACCACGTTAAAAAAGTGGCTTCCAATTTCTTTCCGTTTGAATACTTTTTTTTATAGGACAAAGTGAAAAACGAGCACACAGTCCACCTGATGGTAAGTGGTAAGTGATTGGGCCGGCCAAGTGGATTCCTCTTTGTTCACCATGGATGACCAAGCCACGGCTACTAAACTACCGCCACGACAAATCGGCAACCCATTCCAAGGGAAACTATCTGAACGTCAATATGGCCGCTAGATATATATCATCAGCTGTTAAAGCTGGCCTACCGATATCAATTTCTTATACGCCAACAGTGGTATATATAGTTCACCATTGTGATATATATAGTTCACCATTGTGATATACCTACTTCAAATATGTGTCTAAAAGATTGTGCAACAAGTTTGATTTTCCCACAGTTTCTTAACACCACTAAACGTGTGGTTGAGACTCATCGAGCTGTTGCGCTAATGTGATAGTCACATTAGATGTATGTAGATAGTGACATTAGATGTAACAACGTATCTGTAGGCTTCTTTGTTTCAAGTTGGATACGGTTGTCCATGGTGACTTGAAATTGGTTCCGAATTTCGTGATAGCACTTCGAGAGAGCTGGGTGCAGTAAGGACTATAATAATAAAGACTAAAATAACAAAGCAAAACGAGAGAAGGGTTGCGTTCCGAACAGAGATCCATCATATACGCTGATTGTGATCACCGTGGAGTTTTAGCCGGTAAGAAACTGACATAAACTTTTTGTTATCCCCGCAGCCGGATATCCATGAGGATTTCCCAACAATAAAAAAGTGTCCATGGTCTGCAGTAGCCAATTTCTATCAGCTGAACTCTATGTTCGTTTTCACTTCAGATGTGATGACAAAGGGTCTACGGTTTTCTATGTACACCATACAAAACACAGTAGCATTATGGCGATATTTCTCGCTGATGTCTGTGAGAGAAATATTTAATAATTAAGTTAAGTAAGCACATAAGCAAGCAAGCAATAAATAATTATAATTAAGGCCATTTGTATTTAACGCACGGCTACTATTTTTATGACTTTTAAAAAATTATAGCGAATGTAGATTTTTTTTCTTTTAAAAATCATTTATCTAAAATGCCTCGACGATACAAAACTAATTCGTAACTTTTTTAGATGATAAATATATATTTTGAAATTTATAATGTATAAAAAATATGTAAAAATTAATATGTAAAATTAATGATGATATTTTTCATATAATTATTTATATAAACTATTGAGAAGGCGCTTTAGTGCACAAAAAATACCCACATTTACCCAGGACCGGTGCTCTGTAAAAAGGCGAACGACGTATTCACGAGGGAATTCATGCGCGCAACTATTCATAGAGCAAAATAGCTGTCTAGTGCAGAAAGCCGGTACGATGAGAGAAGCCTCATAAAGGCAGATGTGAGTTAAAAAAATGAAATACGTGGTACTGTCTATTGATTATTGTCATTCATGTCTACATTCGATACACTTAAAACAAAATAAATAATAATCTAATATATAAAATTTATACCGGTAGTTATATATAAATGAATTGAAAAGGGCATAAGAAATGCTAGAAAATACTGAACTAGTTGATCTTGGGCGGTGGTCAACACTTACCATCAGGCGAGCTACTTGCTCGTTTGCACATTGAAAATAACACAGCCCCACAAAAAAATTGAAATTATTTTCTCCGATATCTGAGGAGGTGCAGTGTATGTTTTTGGGGTTGTTGAATCCAAATCCGGGGTCCATTTAACCTCCATTCCGTCAGGGTTAACGGCATCTGAAGGTCAAATTGACTATATATGTTTTCGGGGTCGCTAAATTTGAATCTGGGGTTCTCTTTACCTTGAAGTGTCAGAATCAAGGTCAAATGAAGGTTCAAACCATAAAATTTGATGATATGATCATTTTGACCCTGGATTATTTAAGAGCAGAAAATTTTACGTCCGAATATGCATTGACTTTTTTTTAGAACAGACCTTTGTAGGTCACGTGATGGACATCCAAAATCAAATCCATTTTCCAGCTTTTGGCTGTAAATTGAGATCTTTGATGAGTTGATATTTTTCGGGTCGTTGATAACGATTCTGGTATTTATTTGAGCCAATGATGTCGTAATATAACGATGTAATATTTTCTTACTCCGGATTCTGAAAGAGCGAAAAATTTCATACGTGTATTTGCATCCAGGGCACCTCACCGTGGCAACGGCGGACAATGAAGTTGTCCCGCTATCCGGCAAAGTCCCTGGAATAGGACGCGTATGCCGTCATGGCAAACACAACGGAAAAAATTACGATACAGATGGATGGAACCCCAGTATCGGCTGCTGGTCAGGGTTAGAAAGCGGGCCCACAGGCGTCGTCATCCAGTGACCGTACCTCTATTGAGGTGGCTACCTTGGACTCACCAGAGTATAAGGCTACAAGTAGTAGAACCCATAGACATGAGCATGACAACCGAAAAACCCCATATCATCACAACAAAATCTCGGATTGGGGGCGACTAAATATAGTCTAGTTTAATCCTCAGAATACACAATTTTGCGCGTTTACCGCTAAAAAGAACACCTTTGTCGTATCTCCTCAGTTTCAAGGTACTCCCATTGTTGCCTCAGCCATTATTGGAATTCTCGGCGTCGACATATCGATAGACGTGCAGTTTCGTGGTCACTTGGAAGAGAAGGCCAAATTGGCCTCTAAAAAGCTTGGCGTGCTCAACAGAGCGGGACAGTATTTCATGTCGCCGCAACTTTATAAGGTGCAGGTTCGGCCTCACATGGAATACTGTTCCCATCTCTGAGCTGGGGCTCCCCAATGTCAGCTTCTTCTACTTTACCGCATCCAGTGCAGAGCGGCTTGAAACGTCGACAACCGATTCCTTTCCGATCGGCTCGATTCATTGGTGCTGCGAAGAGATTTTGCATCTCTTTGCGTTTTCTTTCGTATTTACCACGGGGAATGCGCTGCCGAATTGTTCGGATTAATCCCAGTCACCAAGTTTCGCGAACGCACATCGCAGTAGAACTCCCGATACCGTCCACACCATCTTGATGATTGGCGGTCCACCACTGTGTGATTTAGAAGATGTTTTCTTCCTCGCACGACTTCCTTGTGGAATCGTTTACCACCAGAAATTTTTCTGGACCGATAAGTTTTAGGGACCTTCAAGAAAAAAGCCTTCTCAAAGGCCGGTAACGCATCTGCAATTCCCCTGTTTCTCCTGGTATTTCGGTTGTTCATGGGCGGCGGTATTCACTTACCATCAGGTAAACCGCATGCTCTTTTGCACCCTCCCTATAAAAAAGAAACCTCTTAGATAATTATACTGGCTCTCTTTACTCTTTAGACAGGAACACAATAGTGCACGCAATGCTGCTTGGCAGCAGGAATAGGTAAGAGGTTGGTGTCTAACCAGACGGACTTATAGGCGTAAAAGAAGTCCTACCACATAAATCTTCTGTTGTAAGTATAAAGGAATTCGCACTTAAATCACAGAAATATATTAATACATTTATTATAATTACTAGATTAAGATTTAATTACTAGGCCAGGATACATGTAAGGGTAAAGTGATGGTAAGTAGTTACTTAGTCCAGGTGGAATGCCTCGTTTCCAATACAAGGGGTCTCCGGTTCTACACACTCACCATAAAAAACACAGCAGCGTTAGCCTGCTATTTTACGCAAGTATTCTGTGCGAGCATGGAACTTCTTTGGTCGAGCTCAACCATTCGTGCCACAAATATAGTACTTATATAATTAACAAATATACTACTTATATAATTAGCTGCAGTATGGCTCTTGGTTATTGAAATTGGATAAATCGAAGTGAGTGGTGCTTAAACTTATGGTATTAAATCAGCAGAGACTTATAAGAAAGTAATTCAGTAGCTATAGTAAGGTAACTGTAGCAAGGTACTGATTGTTTAATGAAGAAGATATGGATCCGGCTCAAAGGACCAAAAAGGTTTTGTTATGATTATCTACAAGGTTGACAAAAAGGGCTCAAGGCAATCAGTACAATGCAAATAAAAAGGTCAAGCAGAAGCAAAGTATTTTATAATATATGTATTATTCTTTCGTACTCATAATATTAGGCAATAGATGAAACATTCGTGGGCGTTCCCTTTTATATTAATGACAAGATTTTCATATCTATGATCAAGAGAAAGCAAAAAAATATGTAATATTTTTTTACGTTCGTAAAACATTTAGAGGTATCCCAAAAATGTTAATGTAGTGTTGGGTAATGTCAAGGCATTAGTTTTGTTATTTCCTTTAATTCTTTTATTTAATAAACTGAGATGATGAGGTCTTTTAAGACTTTATATGCCACAAGTGTGGCGCCACTTAGGAATAAAGTAAGTTTGGTGAGCGTAAGATTATTATTTTAGATTTAGATATTTCATAAACCTTTTAAGTAAGGTCAACAATTTGACAAAAGAAAACGTAGTCCACCTGATGCTATACTGTGTCTCAAAGACATATTATATATATATATATATATATAATATTAAAGCTACGGAGCATGGCTCTACCAAAAGCCCCGTTCCTCTTTCTATAAGCAATATTTCATTAAGTAACTTATTTGAATTATTTTTACATGTATATTGAAAAATCACAGCTCTACCAAGTGCTCCGTTTCTCTTCCAAGAACTACTATTTCATTTAGTAACTGAGAATTATTTTTACATGAAAATTGAAAAGTATTCATTAAGTTCTCATTTAAAAATGACTGTATTATAACTATCCTTCTGAACTGAGATAAAACCGCGATACGATTTATAAAAGAGTGTTCAATTCTAACTTCTGTCTGAAATTGACAGGTCAGAAACATTACATAACGAAATAAAACGCCGTACACGGAATCCGGGATTGCGAAGTCACCGGATTGTATTCGTTATCTAGTCACGTACAATTTGAGTGCTTTAAGCACTCGAAGTTCGGTTTTTCAATGCAATTGTTATTTCCGATTTTGAAATAAAGTGGCCGTTTTTTTTTCAATATAAAACTATTTCGAAAATTCTTTCGAACGGAAAAACTCCATGTATTTAAAAAAAAGTTAATGATACAATACTGTATTTAATAGTTACCTTTACCCTTAAGTCCACTGCTGAACATAGGCCGCCCACATAGATTGCCCCATAGGGAGGATATTTGCCATGGTTACCACGCTTAGCAAGCGTGTTGGCAACCGCAGGTTTTGAGATTTAGTCGGTATTAGGAAGACGCTGCTACCCATCTCCTGATTTGTTTGCCTCTCTCGCCTTTTATAACACGCACGGGATGATATGGGTTAGTGGATATTCTTACTCCACCACTACACGATAAAATAGTAATATAAGGTAAACAGAAAGACGTTCTAATTAATTATGGGATATCACATAGCCCATAGTCCACCTGTTGCTGCATGCTGTGGCCCGTATACGCTTACATCTAGCATCGATTATGAATCAAAATGCAGATGCGTTGTCACCCCTGAGGACTAAGATAGAAGTCCAAATGGTTCTCTGGTTGTCTACACTTACCATACGGAACACAGCAACTATGAATAGGTGCACCGTGGCTGTACCACTTAAAAATATATAATTACTACTAATAGGTTGAGTCAAACGAGGAAGAACTACGCTCTCACAAAATACGAGCGTAAAATAGCAGTTTAATGCTTATGTTTTGTATGGTTGGTGTAGAGTACCAGAGATCCTTTCTACTAGAAATGAAGCAATGGAATGCCTTAGTTGTCACCCTAATTATATAAAAAAGTAGTTCTCAGTGGTGACAATGCATCTATATTTTGATTCTTACTCGACAACTGATGTCGATATCTATGGACCACAGTAACCAATTACTATCAGGTGGACTGTGGGCTCAGTCGATCTGTATAAATTCGGTCACTTTTATAGTCCCTCAAGTTTCTATGTATTTAAAAGGCTTGGAGTTAGTAAGGGACCAGGACCTGATGGCATTCCACCCTTGTTTTTTACAAAGATGTAACTGTAATTTAGCTAAACCATTAGCAATTTTGTTTAGAACTTTCATAAAGGTGGGTGAATTGCCTTTACAATGGAAAAAATCATTTATAACTCTCATAGTTAAAGGTGGTAATAAGCACGATATTTCAAATTACTTACTATTAAATATTTAAAAATTAAACTCGATTCCAAAACTATTTGAGAAAAATATTTATGACACACTTTCTTAAGTAATTTGACCAATTATAACTCCTGAACATCATGGTTTTGTACGTCGAAAGTCTACAGACAGTGCACCGCAGGTATATGCAGTGAACACCGATTATACAAAAACATTTGACAAAATTTCAAATAATGTTCTGATACATAAATTAGACCAAAATGTTGTACACGGCGATTTACTTCGATGGATATCCTCTTTATCTTAGAAATCGTAGTCAGGCGGTTGCAATAAAGGGATACTGTTTATCATTTCTCCCAAATTCTCCATGCGTTCCTCGGCGTTCCCATTTATAATACTTATAAATTATGTTATATCCTGCTCCCATAATTCTGAAATTCTCCTTTCTGCAGATGATATGAACATTTTCAGGTCTATTAAAACTATAGAAGACTGCAATCTACTTCAAGAAGATATGTGTAGGCTTAGTACATATTGTCAAGCAAATAATCTTTTCTTGAACATCAGGAAATGTAACATTATCTCATTTACCAGGAAAAATAATCCCGTCGTCTTTGATTTTAAGCTTGATGATACTTTACTAATTAGAGTTAATGAAATGCGTGATCTTGGTGTTCAATTGGATAGTAAGTTGTTACTGAAGTCACATATTAATATCATAACTAAAAGTGCTTATAAAATTTAGGTTTTGTTATGCGTATTTCAAAAGATTTTAAAGTCTTCAACAGTAATCATACAATTTACCACTCTGGTGCGGTCTATTCTTGGGTATTTTTACTAATTAGAGTAATACTTTACTAATTAGAGTAAATGAAATGCTTGATCTTGGTGTTCAATTGGATAGTAAGTTGTTACTGAGGTCACATATTAATATCATAACTAAAAGTGCTTATAAAATGTTAGATTTTGTTATGCGTATCTCAAAAGATTTTAAAGTCTTCAACAGTAATCATACAATTTAACACTCTGGTGCGGTCTATTCTTGGGCATTGTTCTTCATGTTGGAATTCTAATACAAATTTTATATTAAAATAATTGAAACAATAGTTTAACACTTACGGATTAGCGAGGTTACGCCCAAGTGTTATAATAGACGAAACGCAAGTTAGACAAAGATCGAACAAAGAAATAGATAGTACAACGACATTATTTTTAATTTTTATTTAATGTTACTTGAAAATTTAGGGATGTGGATGATTTTGAAATAAAAGTGATTCGATGAAACTTAAAACATTTTTATTTATATAATAATAGTAATAAACTTTATGTATATAAAAGTGATTGTAGTACATAGGTAGGACTACATCGTTTGTACTATCTTACTTCTATACTGTAATTTAACTCATCTGTTTCTTAGTTCTTAGGTTGAACATCAAATTGCCTTTCAGGAGTACTAGCCACCTAAAATTCCATTATACATTATTATTTTCAAAATCAATTTTAAAATTAAACGTGTTTGTGGCAAGGTGATGTTACATTACAACGTGCAGCTGATGTTATGAATATTACCTGTGTAGTATAGGATTCTTCCAGTACATGCTTTAATGAATAATATTTACTTATATCAATAACATCACAATGATGATTTTCCTGTGGTACTGTTTCCAATCTATGGAAAAAATTTAATATTTCAAATTATGTAGATATGTCAATTATAAATATTCTAGTTTTACAAAATAGGTAATGAAAATTTGCATTTCGTTTATTTTTTGTATTTGCCTTTGAAACATTGTTAAGCTACAAGTAAAATACCATAACATTCATACATAATTGTAATTCCTAATTATAAACAAAATCAATAAACGTAAACTCTTATATGTGATAAGTAACATCGCAATTTTCAGATGATTCTGTTATTTCGTCATGTCTATTTGATATTTATCAACAAGCCGCGGTCTTAAACGAAAACATTAGGTATTTATAGTGTTTTTATTGTTATTAGACCACATTCACAATCAAGCTTGTACTCTCCTGCATCTTGTAGAGGAACATTGCACTTAACGGATGGGAAGAACTGACTAATCTTCTTCGGCGGCTTGAAGAATGTTCTAATAGAAGCTCGCTTCAAGATGTATAGCCAATCTTGTCTGTGACACCTCTGACATATGGTAGTACAGCAGGCACACGCTCGACTGTGGCTGGCTTCACTCGATCACTGTGACGTAGGCGCGAGACACGAAGCTTGTTGTCGTGCAGAACCTGCTTGACGTGCTGAAGCTCGGCGGCCAGGTGTTTGCTGTCACAGATCCCTCGTGCTCTCTGTAACAAAGATTTGCCCACGGTAGCTAACTGTGAAGGACGATGGTGGGATTCACCGTTTAAATATCGGTTTATATGGGTCTTTTTTCTATACACAGTATGACCTATGGTGTTATTAGGATTTCGAATGACTAACACATTTAGGATAGCTAAAGAATTATTTGCCTCTAACTCCATATTAAATTGAATTTTAGAGTTTATGGAATTGAGATGTTCCAAAAATGCAGTTACTTTGTCTGATGGTGAAATTGTGAAATTATCGTCTACGTACCGCTTGTAGAACCTTGGAGTTACTGGTGCAGTAAGCAGGGCTTTCTCCTCAAAGTCCTCCATGAAAATATTGGCGACAATGGGAGACACCGGTGAGCCCATCGCAGCACTTGCTTGTAAAACTCCTCCTTCCACAATAGATAGCCAGATGTAAGGGAATATCTGAGTAATACTGCATATTCTGCTGTCATGTTGTTTTCCTCTAGACGATAGACTCTAGACTTTTTTCGACACTGTGTGTAGAAAAAAATACGTATAAAAATCGATATTTAAACGGTGAATCCCACCATCATCCTTCACAGTTAGCTACCGTGGGCAAATCTTTGTTACAGAGAGCACGAGGGATCTGTGACAGCAAACACCTGGCCGCCGAGCTTCAGCACGTCAATCAGGTTCTGCACGACAACAAGCTTCGGTTTCCGCGCCTACGTCACAGTGATCGAGTGAAGCCGGCCACAGTCGAGCGTGTGCCTGCTGTACTATCATATGTTAGAGGTGTCACAGACAAGATTGGCTATTCATCTTGAAGCGAGCTTCTATTAGAACATTCTTCAAACCGCCGAAGAAGATTAGTCAGTTCTTACCATCCGTCAAGTGCAATGTTCATCTACAAGATGCAGGAGTGTACAAGATTGATTGTGAGTGTGGTCTCTCATATAAAGGGCAAACATAACGATCAATAAAAACCCGCGTAAAAGAACACATAGCTGACGTGAAGCACCAATGTTACGGGGAGTCTGCAGTTTATGATCATATCCTAGACGGCCCCCGCCATTATGAGTACATTAGATTTGATAAACCACAAATTCTCGCGAAACAACATCGATTCATGCCAAGGATGATACGTGAGGCTATTGAAATTAAAAAAACATCCTTATTTCAATAGAGAGGGAGGCTGGGTACTACCACCTACTTGGGATCCTGTAATTCATAAAATTAAAACTAAACCCAAGCATACCACTGCAAGACTTCAAGACACAGTAAGTTCATTTTGCGTATATCGGACCAAAATTAATAATTTAAATAGCTGAAGGTACTCCGAGTTAACTCTGATATCGGGACGTCAATCACCTCAGTCCCCCGTGACCACGGTTGCTGGAAAGCAACCGAAACGTCGGGAATATAAAATAAGTTATTTAAACGCGATAAAATCCGTAAAAGTAGTTTTATTCCATGTATAGTGTTCGCGTAAATATAAGAAATCATTCCGTGTTGATATTTTCCACTTGCTTGCTTCTGTAGCAATAATCCAGTGGTAAATAAAATAATGATTTTCAATAAGTATTCTGTAATAATCCATATTGAATAAAAATCATTCTATTCGTTCTACTCTATTCTGTAAAAATAATAACGCTTCAAACGTTTTTTTTTAAATATTACTACCTATTTATAAAAGTACCTAATTAATAAACTTATCTAAATATGTAATACTTGAAATAAAAAATAAAATTTGACTTCATACTCCTGGAATCGAACCCGGGCACTCTCGAGTGCAAACTGCAGATATAGGTTTATTGTTATAAAAATAAATATGTTTTTTTCTTTAGTTATTATTTATAAAAGTATTTAATAAATTTGTCTAAATGTGTAATACTTTAAATATACTCTTAATACGATGGCAGCAAAGTAGAAACGGACATCTACATTTTTATGAAAATGCTTTTTATTTTTCAAAATTGAGCTTAAATTAACTCTATCTACAAGTCTGTATTAAAATTATTTCCAATTTCAAAATAACGAAGAAAATCTAGCACGTAAATGAAGACATCTACCCTCGATTTAAAAAAAACATCGCAGTAGAAACGGACATTTGAATTTGTCCGCCTGGTAGGTAACTCATTAATAGATATTGTATAAAATGTTAAATGCAAAGTAAATAAAGACATCTGCAAACTTTCGTCAAAAAAGGGGAATATTGTTTGCATGTTGCTTAGATTTTCTTTAAATATCATTAAAAGTATTAATGGAGATTATTATCTTAGTTTTTTATATTATATTTTAAATGAAATGGACGCTTTTTTTTTATCACAACGTATAAACGTATATCAGGCAGATGTCTTCTTGTACGTCAAAAATCTAAATTATTTTAGTAAAAAAAAGACATAACGATAAAAACTATTACATAATTCATAAAGAAAGCTATTTTAATGCTTCATAGAAAATTTCATGTTAATCGGTCCATAACTCTCAAAATGACCACCATTTTTTTACTAAATCTGCTCTCCTGTAAAATTGTGATTTTGTAGATGTCCGTTTTTAATTTGCTGCCATCGAATATATACTCTCGAGTGCATACTGCAAATCCATACCTGTACCAAATACACCACTCTAATACACTACGTTTCCTAAATTAATTGGTTTATTATTATAAAAATAAATAAATATTTTTTAGTTGTTATTTATAAAAACATTTAAAAAATATATAAATAAATGACAAATTTAAATAAAAAAATAAAAAATGAAATTTGACTTCATTTTCCTGGAATCGAATCTAGGTACTTAGGTATACACTACGTATCCGAATCATAAGTTCAATGTTAAAAAAAATTTAGTAATAATAAAATGTTCTTACCTTTTAATATCGTTCATATGTTGGGCGTTAGAGTTATAGGAACGTTTTTTAGTCTTTGTTACGGGTTTCACTTTATTTCCCATATTTACCAATTATAATTATTAACTTAATTAAAATAATCTAAACTTAAAATATTTTATATTTACACGAAAGAAGAATAATTAGGAATATGAAACAATGAATTTAAAAATAAAATTATACAAAAACATTAAACAATATTTACGTAAATAATGCGGCAAAAAGAGCGATACGTCTGTGTGGCATCGGGCCTCGGCCAGCAGCTCCCGATTGTATTAGCTTTTTTATGGCCAGCAGTGTCGGTACAACAAGTACTGTGTGGTCAGTACACAGGCGTTTATGCACACATCCGTACGTATTATTTCAGAAATAAGAAAATGCGATTTTAAAAAAATCTATTAATTTGATTAAAAATTAAAACACTATTACGTTTATATGTTGCTTGTAGAATAATCTGACAAAAAATAAAAATGATTGCATGTATATTGATATGATTTTTACTCATTTTAAAAAATTTTGAAAGGTATTTTTATGATTTTTTTCTATCGTTTAAAATTAGTAGTATCATATTTTCAATATACTGTCTATCTAGCATATTAACTGAAAAACATCATTTATTTTTCTGATTTAGTTTACTGCATTGAATCATATACTTTAAGGCAATATAAAACTTGCGTTTAGCTCCTGTAGTCCCCTTAATAGGCTGTAACGGTTACTCATTAATATATTTTATCATACGATATTTTACTTAATATTATATTTTTAAGATGCTAATTTTAGACGGTGCACTTACACCACACTTATTTTACGATATAGTCACATCATCTATGTTACCCGTGTTATTGTGTAAATAAATAAAATTAAAATCCATGCTTGAATGCTATGCCAATGAGTTATTATTACTTATTTATTCATGACGAAAGTAGCGGATATACCTCCTCTATTATGTTTTTATTTTTTTTATTTTTTTTTTCATTAGTAGTAGTTTGGAAAGTAATTACTGTTTACTGGTTATTGCTTAGAAAATAAAAATAATTGAAGAAACTTGGTATATAATGTTTATAATTATACACATAAGGATACAGAAATCGGGTAAAGAGACGTAGAAAGCGATTTGAATCAAAATATAACAGTAAATGAACTGCTACTTCAAAAAGTAATAGATAACAACGCAGACGAAATTCAAAACAGTAAAGGGGTCCGACTACCCAGTAAACCTATCACCTAGTAAACCTATGTAGATACTGTTACTGAGGCGCACATGTTGAGATAATTTGTATGAGGCCACAAACACCGAGTAGAACTGGCAAACATCCAACCTGCTAACACTTACTGTTGCCCCAAATAACCTTTATACAAGCATCGTATTTATTAAGTGTTTGGAAACAAATTCAAGCCAGATATTGTACGTAAATTTCAGACTTCAGTACTTTGTAAATGTGGCAAACGAGCACATAGTCAACCTGACGACAAGGACAAGGACAAGGAAGGATGATAATATGGTCATTCGGACGGTCTTCAAGCTATTTGACCGGCCCATTGCCACTTCAGCTTACCAATTCGTTGAGCTATCTCGGTCACTCTAGTTCTACTGCAGATATCCTCATTTCTAAGTTTATCATGCAGAGGAACCCCGAGCATAGCCCTCTCCATAGGTCGCTAAGCAAACTTGAGCGTTCTCATAAGGCCAGCAGTGAAAGACCCCGTCTCAGATCCATAAGTCATCACTGGCAACACGTACTGGTTGTACGATGTCGTTTTTCAGGTTATGAGGTATA